>CM021731.1:134772021-134886316 GCA_011075105.1 Heteronetta atricapilla | reverse complement strand
AAGAAAGAAAGAAAGAAAGAAAGAAAGAAAGAAAGAAAGAAAGAAAGAAAGAAAGAAAAAGAAAGAAAGAAAGTGTTGCAGTGAAGATACTTCTAAAATCTATTTTCAAGGTTGAGGAAGGCAGCATTGATCCTGCTGACTGTTAAGTACATTTTCTTCCTTCTGTGGGGACCTGAAACAAGAGGGCAGGCTCAGGGAAGTGCCCTCTGCCTCATGGGGACAGATGAGCTCACAGTGAGCATCTGAAAATTCATCAGTTATGGACAGAAGAATAGATGGTTCCATCCATACTATATATATTTGGAATATATAGAATACCTCCATTCCTATTATCTATATTTTCAGATGTATTTTCTTCTTAGTCTTGGTGAGCAGATTTTATACTAAATTTAATTTTATTTTGTGAATTGCAGAAATGCTGCTTTTTATTCTTGGATGACATTTATTCTTTTCATTGACTTAGCCCTATGCTGTGACTTCCATCTCATTTAAAACCACAAAATATACAGTGCACATTCGACATGCACATTATAGTGTCCTCATATTGACGTTTCCCATCAGGAATGAAACTCGAGTGAAGAGCTGTTTGGAAGTAATGCAGAGTCAAGATATTAAGGAAGATAAAAGTCAGTAAGGCCTTTACAAGATGACAAAATGGAAAGGTACTGCAGAGGAAGCTAGGAACACAAGTGTTAGAAAAGATGACAAGTCCTTGAACTGATTTAAACTGGTATAGTTCTGGTAAGTACATGGAAGTATAATTTATTTCCTGTTTCTTAACTCTGGACTTGCACATCCCCAGTCAGTCTTGTGCAGTGTAGCTTAAAAGTTAAGGTATTGAATCACTTTCATCATTTGACAATAAAGATTTTCACAAGGACACCTATATGCATACAAAAAAGTAACACTGAGGACAAAAAAAGCCTACTGATCTTTTGTTGGCAGCTTTTTCCTTCAGAATATTTGATTAGACATGCACCCTGACTAAAACATGCACCAGTGCTCTTCTGGAGATTTTCTCCTCTTGACTTGCAGCATTTCTTTTCTATATGAAGTGTACTGTCCACAAGCAAGTGTAACTGATTTATTCAAAATAATTTCTCCAAGGTAGCCAAACCCTACCAGTTCAATTTAGTTTCAAATTAGCTCCCGTGTTCATAACTTTACACTCCTAAATCTTGCTTTCCTAAGTCTCCCTAATTATTTTTTAAATGTGAAAATATACTTTCTTCACCCTATATAAAAGAAGCTCTTACTCATTCTAAATACATAATAATAACAAGAGAGAAAAAAACATAAGAGCTTCAGTGAAAATGAGAATGTGCAGAAAATCAGGGGATTGCTAAAACAGAGCTACCTTAACTACAGGCACTCCTAAGGCCATAATACCTGTAGAACAGATACTCTGTTTTAGTTGCTACAGTAAGGAATCTACAATTCTAATTAGCCTGTTTTTGGATGGAAATAGCTCAGAGCTGATGATACCCTAATTCTAGTGGCCTAGAACTGATCCAGGCCTCTTGCTGATCATTGGCATGGATCTGGCTTCCCCCATCCTATCTGCAATGCAACTGTCTAGAGATGTGAACTGGGTGAGCTGTAACAGTCACTTAATTTTTACTTGCTGATACAGATTTTTTAAAATAGATTAAGACTTTTTGTGCTACTTTATGGTAAATGTTAATGGTTTCAGTCAATAATACAATGTAATTTGTACATCTTAGTCTGCTGCGCAGGCACTTCTTTCCATAAGCCAATATCAAATATATACTGGAAGATCAGAAGGAAAAAAAACACTCTCGGTAGGACTGCTAGTCAGCACTATGTCTGGATATTTCATAATGAATTAACTTTTCAATCCATGGGTAAAGTTTAATTTAAGAGATTATGTGATGGCAAAACAACTCCCTTATTGGCTACATTTCCTGAAAAGAGCTTGCATTTCTATGTATGACTGCTTACCATTTCAAAACCACCATAATAAAAACCTCCAGTATAAAGAATAATGTTTGTAGTATGCATTGGTATTACCATGAGAACAACTCAGCAAATATTCTGTTCTACACCTCTATGGTAACAGACTGAGGTGACAGTGCCTATGTTGTAGTACTTTAGGACAAAAAGCTCAGAGTCAAAGGAAATAAAACAAAAAAGGGAATATTTCAAATCTTCAGGCAAGAATATCGTTGAGCTGCTCAGAATACAATATCTTTTGTTCTGGACATAAGAACTACCAGGATATATATTTCTGCAAACACCTCCTTCCCTTTCACCTTTCACCAGAAGTTTTCATTTTTTTTCCTTGTGTCAGTTCAAGCAACTACAGGGTGAGCCAGAGCAGCTCACAGATGCAGCTTCAATGAACTTTCAATTTTCTTTTTTTTTCTTTTCTTTTTTTTTTTTTTTTTTAGAGAAGGCCTTCACATGTCTGCGAGTCACGGCTCTCCTGCCCTGAGGCAGCAGGGCTGGTGGAGAGGTGCAGTGGGAGCAGGCAGCCAGGGTGGAGAAGCAAGAGGAGGCCTGCTCCTTCCATCCATGGTGCAGCTTTAGGAGCAGGTTTGTCACAGTTTCTGACCACCTGGCAGGGCAGCCACTCTTCCCCATTATCCCTGTCCCTCTTCACTCCTTCCACACAGGTCTGCTCGTGCAACCACTTGGCCTGGCTCATGCCAACTTGTACCTGGGATGTTATCTGGGTCATGGCAAGGGAACATAAATCGCCTTGGGCAGCACTGCCATCATCCTTTCCAACTGCTCTGAGAATCAGGAGGCCTAGCCTTGCTCTCTCTTTTCTCCAGACGTGTCACTGGGCTGTTTCTCTTTCAAGTTTAAGACTTAGGACCATAGAGTTCTTGTAAGATATGATTCATCTGACCTGTTTCACAAATCTAGTTTAAGATGAGATGAATCATGTCCTACAAATGTTTATTGCTCTCCACAGACTCCAAAAGGAGCTTGGGGACATTGACTCAGATTTAAACCTCTGAGTTATAAACCTTAAAAAATAGGTGATTTGAATGCCAGCCTTCAGATTCAATTAGTAACGAACAAACAGAGAAAAAGAGAAAAAAACAGAGAACTGGGCATGCGTATGGATGACTCAGTGTTACTCACCATACTCAAGATTAGGGAAAAAAAAAAAAAAGAAAAAAAAAAGATAATGACAGCTTCCAGGAGGATCTTGCCAAGTGCTCTCAGATAGCTAGGTAACACAAAGAAAATTAGTGCTGGGAAAAGATAAGGAGTATAAGGAGTCTTGCAGGAAGTGTTTAAATTCTTCTCATATTGTGAATGGCTATGGAATAACTGTGATTTTTCAGCATAAAAACACAGGTATCATTACATATCCTAGTTGATGAGCACATCCCAAGTCACAGAAGGTAAAGATAATTGTGGTATTTGTGTTTAGTGCCATTATGTGCATACATGCACATAACTGAGACTGAGCTCAAGCAAACTGTGCAAGACATTAGCATTTCTAAAATAATGGCAGTATAGCTTTACATCCCAGGTGAGAAATGGCAGTTTTGCAGCTGCTCACATTTCTTGTAGCTGCTAATCTGCAGCAGAGATCTTAAATACTTAGCAAAGTGAGAGGAAAAAGAGGTGCAAAAGAATAAAATGTCAAGAATAGAACTACAGTATCTTGATTGCTGCTTCAGAAGCTGCCCTCTATACTGGACTCCACCTCCTTTCTCTTTTTATTGCTACACAAATAAATATTTCTTATTATTTTCAGGATTGTATTCATATACATATATATATATATATATATTGAGATAGATTCATCTGTGGGAAACTACAGAACTTTCCCCTCCAGTCCTGTTCTGTTACTTACTTTGCTATTCTTCTGTTCTTCTTCTCATCTCAAACTCCTTGCCTGTCCCCTACAACTTTTAACATGATCACTGTAATGTAGTGGCCCTGTTTAGTGATGGTGCATTAAATAAATTCTCTTTCATAGCAGTTCCCTGCTATCACTGACCTGCAATATCAGGCAATGTAAGATGGAGCAGTTGTACAAGGATCCATAGTGCTCTTCTTCTGTCTTCTGCATCTCAATATTTAGCGTTTAGATTTTTTTTTCTCTTCTTGAAGGCAGGCTGGCTTTTGGAAATCTGAATAATTTTTACTGTTAGGAATGCTCATTCTGTGTACTGTTCAGTATCAACTCATGCTGACAACTGCTTTCATGAGACATTTTGTGGAAATTCTTCCCCTCATTAGAAAAAATTTCCCTGGGAAGGAAATGCCAGGCTGAAAAGAGTACACTCTCATTTGGGAACAATTTGGGAAAGAAACAGATACTTTTAACCCCATGAAAACCCATTTCTTTTTTTAAGAAAAAAAGTATCAAAACATTTTTCTCTGAAACTTCAGGAAAGATATCAAGTGAACATGAAATGGAAACTTAACTCTTTCTTGTGTTTGGTGTTACAGTCTCTGCCAGTGTGCTTTACGCCAGCGCTAGGAAGGACTGACTGTATAGTTAAGTCTTTGCATTCCCATTCAGAATTTACACCTGGGATTGAGTAATGCCAGACATAGGAGTGACTGAGAACCAGAAAGGGACCTGGGGGTACTGGTGACAGCAGGTGCAGCATGAGCTGTGCCAGGGGAGAGTCAGGCTGGGCATTAGGAAAATTTATTTACCATGAGTGGGGGCAAACCCTGGAACAGGCTTCCTAGAGAGGTGAATGATGCCCCGTGCCTGTCAGCATTCAGGAGGCATTTGCACAGTGCTCTCGTTAATATACTTTAAATTCTGGTGAGCCCAGGTGGTCAGGTAGATGGACTCAATGATCTTTGAAGGTTCTTTCCAACTCAACTATTTTGTTTTACTTCTGCAAGTGGGACTTGGACTAGTGAGTACCCTAGGTGTTTTGGGAAATGTTGGCTACAGAAAAGCTCACTGACAGGAGACTGGAGAGCAAGATTAATAATTATGGTTACTGCTGACCTCAGAGAAAATCAAACTGCCAATCTCAAAGCTTCCGGAACACACTGTCTTTCCCCTGACCTACCTGGTCCTGCAAGTATAAAACTGAATGGCTTCTGAAAGAAATTTTTACTTTTTCTTCCTTTTGTTTGAGATGCCAGTAAACAGCTACCTTAGAACCCAGTCACATTATTCAGTAGAGGTACTGGTTATTTTAGCCTTGAGCATTTAATTTTTGTTTGGATTTGTTTGGATTTTCTTTTTTGGCACATGTGCAAATAAACTTCACATTTTCATGTTCTCTATAGAAAGAAAGCAGCTTGCATGGAGGCATGGACAGGACCATATGCACAAGCACCTGCCTTCCCTAAAATTTTATATGAATTAACTCAGAGGTTCTGCACTTGCCCCTTGAGGAGCCCCTCATTCCAACATGAGCATGGAGAACATCCTAAATCAGGTACCTGCAGAGCAGGAGAGGAAGGCTCCTTCTCCAGACCTGAATTTCTCATTTATAGAAGGTTGCAAGGTGCGGAAGAATGTGTTTGTGGTACTACAGCTGAGCTTGCTGCATTGGTCTACAAAGAAGTATAGAATCATAGAATCATAGAATATCCTGAGTTGGAAGGGATCAAGTCCAACTCTTGACACCGCACAGGTCTACCCAAAAGTTCAGACCATGTGACTAAGTGCACAGTCCAATCTCTTCTTAAACTCAGTCAGGCTCGGTGCAGTGACCACTTCCCTGGGGAGCATGTTCCAGTGTGCAACCACTCTCTCTGTGAAGAACCCCCTCCTGATGTCAAGCCTAAACTTCCCCTGCCTCAGCTTAACCCCGTTCCCGCGGGTCCTGTCGCTGGTGTTAATGGAGAAAAGGTCTCCTGCCTCTCGACACCCCCTTACGAGGAAGTTGTAGACTGCGATGAGGTCTCCCCTCAGCCTCCTCTTCTCCAGGCTGAACAGGCCCAGTGCCTTCAGCCGTTCCTCGTACGTCTTCCCCTCCAGGCCTTTCACCATCTTCGTAGCCCTCCTCTGGACACTCTCCAACAGTTTCATGTCCTTTTTATACTGTGGTGCCCAGAACTGCACACAGTACTCGAGGTGAGGCCGCACCAGCGCAGAGTAGAGCGGGACAATCACCTCCCTCGACCTACTAGCGATGCCATGCTTGATGCACCCCAGGACACGGTTGGCCCTCCTGGCTGCCAGGGCACACTGCTGGCTCATATTCAACTTGCTGTCTACCACGACCCCCAGATCCCTCTCTTCTAGGCTGCTCTCCAGCGTCTCATCGCCCAGTCTGTACGTGCAGCCAGGGTTTCCCCGTCCCAGGTGCACGACCCGGCACTTGCTCTTATTGAACTTCATGCGGTTGGTGATCACCCAGCTCTCCAACCTATCCAGATCCCTCTGCAAGGCCTTTCCACCCTCATCCGAGTCCACAACTCCTCCAAGTTTGGTGTCATCAGCAAACTTGCTCAAAATACCTTCTATTCCTACATCCAGATCGTTTATAAAAATATTGAAAAGTACCGGCCCTAAAATGGAGCCTTGAGGGACCCCACTGGTGACCGCCCGCCAGCCTGACGCAGCCCCATTCACCATAACCCTTTGGGCCCTGCCCGTTAGCCAATTGCTCACCCATCGGATGATGTTTTTATTTAGCTGTATGGTGGACATTTTGTCCAGTAGGATCCTATGGGAAACCGTGTCAAAAGCTTTGCTGAAGTCCAAAAAAATCACATCAGCTGGTTTCCCTTGGTCCACCATACGGGTGATCTTATCATAAAAGGAAATCAGGTTAGTTAGGCAGGACCTACCCTTCACAAACCCATGCTGGCTGGGACCAATGACTGCTTTGTCCCCCAGGTGCGCCTCAATAAGTTCGAGAACCATCTTCTCCATGATTTTACCAGGCACTGACGTGAGACTGACAGGCCTGTAATTGCTAGGGTCTTCTTTCTGACCCTTCTTGAAAATCGGCACATTTGCCAGCTTCCAGTCTACCGGTACCTCTCCAGACTCCCAGGATAGTTGAAAAATAATTGAGAGAGGTTCCGCGATGACGTCCGCCAGCTCTTTCAGCACCCGGGGATGAATCCCATCCGGACCCATGGACTTGTAGGGATCCAGGTGGAGTAGCAAATCCCGCACATGTTCAGGGTCAGTTGGGAGTTTGTCATCCCCACCGTCCCGGTCCTCCAGCTCAGGGCACCCTGGGTCCCGAAGCCCATCATCGGCATTGAAGACAGAGGCAAAGAAGGCGTTAAGCGTCTCTGCTTTGCCTATGTCATTGTCTGTGAGGAGACCTTCCCTATCAAGGAGCGGTCCTATGTATTCTTTAGTTCTCCTTTTTCCATTCACATATCTAAAAAAACCCTTTTTATTATCTCTCACAGACACAGCCAGCTTCAACTCTAGGTGTGCTTTAGCCACACGAATTTTCTTCCTACAAACACGAACAGCATCCCTGTATTCTTTCCATGTCACCTGGCCCTCCTTCCAGTAGCGAAACACTCTCTGTTTCCACCTAATCTCCATAAGAATGTTCCTGGTCAGCCATGCCGGCCTCCTGCCCTGCCTGCCTGACTTGCGATATTTAGGAACTGCCTGTTCTTGTGCTTCTAGGAGGCATCACTTAAAGAATGACCAGCACTGGTGGACATCGAGGCCTTCAAGAGCAGCTTCCCAGGGGACCTTGCTGACTAGTTCCCTGAGCAGCCTGAAGTCCGCCTTCCCCATATCTAGGGATGAGCTTTTGGTGGCACTTTTCCTTCTGTCACCGTAAATTTTGAACTCAACCACTTCATGGTCGCTATGACCGAGGCGGCCACCAATCACCACATCTCCCACCAGACCCTCTCTGTTTTCTAGCAACAGGTCTAGGAGGGCACCTTTCCTAGTTGGCTCCGTTAGCACCTGCACCAAGAAGTTATCATCTAGGTGCTTCATGAACCTCCTGGACTTGCTCGTGTCAGCCGTGTGGCACTCCCAGTTAACGTCTGGCAAGTTGAAGTCCCCCATAAGGACAAGGGGAGTTAATCTCGAGGCCTCTCTTAGTTCTGTAAAGAATAATTTATCGGCGCTATCATCCTGGCCAGGCGGTCTGTAATAGACTCCCACAACTACATCCCCTTTATTCGTTCATCCCTTGATCCTTACCCAGAGGCTCTCAACTTTGCCATCGCCGACCTGAAGTTCCACACAGTCCAGTCCCTGCTTCACATATAGCTACATATATAGCTACAGTAGAACATATAAGAAGCATAGACTTCCGTCTGCTTCTCTGCACTTCTGCTCTCTAGTTAGCAAGGAGGAAAACAGCAGTAGGCAGAAGAGACTGTCTCTTTTGAAGTGATAGTCACAGCACTGTTGTTTTCTTCAGTGAACACCCTTCAGGGACAAGCTTTTAAGTGTGGGGAGAGAGAGAAAATAGATTCTCATTAGTCTGCTTTATAACCAAGGACAACTTAAATATAGTCAAACTGGATTTTTCTAGCTGTTCTTTTACCTAAGAAACATAAACTCATAAAGATCTCCTAAATTTTGCATCCTTTGCAGATAATTAGTAATGTACAAAATCATTCTTTCTACACTTTCTGACGTACTATCAGTTTGGTTAGTGAAGAAGCTAGAAATTCTTCTCACCATAGATTACTATATCTAATATGGTGATAGCTGTGGTCCTGGCATTGTGAAGCAAGGCAGTAGAGACAGGATTTAGGAAGGGTTTTTTTTTTAATTTTATTTTATTTCTGCCTAGCACCTAACTAGCATTTTAAGGGAAGATAACCCTCCCCCCCTCCACCCCACATTGGGAAATAAATCAGACAGTAACTTTTATGCAGTCAGATATGCTCTTCTGGCAGCACTCTAACAGCACTGCTGATCTGAATGCTACATTTTGAACACATTTTGGATTGCTGCAGAGCTCCAGATTAGCAGAGCTGCAAGATCAAAAGACTGCAATGCAAAATTCTGGTGCAGCATGCTGCAACATATAAAAACCACACTGACAGATCTTAGCAGATCCTCACCCACCATAGTACCTCCTTCAGCCTGGGTTTAGGGCTCAGCTCGACTCACACATGCAGAGGGCTAGACCCAGCCTCCAACTGCATGGTGGGCATCGCACAGCCAACCCTGGTGCTAGGTAGGGTGGGAAGGACAGGGGCAGGAGAGCCCCTTCCCTTGCCCAGGAAAGGATGCCTGCAGGGGTGTCTCAAGAAGAGGGGAAAAAAGGGGAAGCAGGGTCGTGGTGAGACCCAGAGTGACCGCAGGCATTGGAGCTGTGTGCATTTCCTCCAGCTGCTTCATCAAAGGGACGCAGATCTCTCCAACCACTGTTTTTGGAACCGAAGTAAATTTGGTTAGCTCTGTATAAAGCTCTGGAACAACACATTTTTAATGGGCAGGTAGAACATTAATTTAAAGGTAAATTATATATTTAGTTTAGCAGCTTGGCTGCTTTGTTGATTCGTTCTTTTGGACTACTTGGATGGCGGCCATCAACTGTGATTTATCTCTGTTTAATTTTTTCACTTTTTTCAGATCCTTGGCTGTTGATAATTCAATTTCTGGCAATTGCAGACCTTCACTCCCCATTACAAGTTATACCCCAAGGCACACATACTGCCATATGCGCTGTAATGGTGGTGGTAGCTAGTGGATATGAAGAGGCAAATGTCCAGATGCCACTTGAGATCTGAGACAGCTCTAATATGCAAATGATGTTTGGATTAAAAATACCCTCTGAATTCAAATATTAGCCACTCAGAAACACTAGGACACTCGCCCAAGAGACTCCCTTCACCCTGTACTCAACTTCTGCATATTGCTTGTTCCAAGAACTCTAGTGGCTGCAGATGCCTAAATGCTTTCCTTTGATGATGACCAGAAGGTTTGTGCCCACAGCAAAACATCAGTTTCTGCTTTCCCAAGAAGTGCCCCTTGTATAACTGCTTGTGTCAGTGGCACAAGGTGCTGAATGGGTTTAATTGTTGGGAGGCTGCATCCCCTCTCCATAGAGGCCCACAGCCATTCAAGTCTTGGCCTGAATTTAAGAGAGACAATTATATTTTAGGAAGAAGTCTCCCCAGAATATTTTGTAAAAACTCAACAGAAAGGTAGCCTACAGACAGCAGGGTGGAAGGAAAACATGTGGATGGCTCCCAGCAAGAAGAGGAAGCCCAGCCCCATGCTGAGTGTTGCACAGGTCACCAACAGGTTAACCCACCTTTCTGACCTCCCATGTGAAACAGAGACCAACCTGATAGTTACTCATCCTGAGCTGAACATATAATTTCTTGACAATCTGTGGCACACCTTGATGACTTACTAGCTGAAGGAAGCTAGCAAGAAACACAGATGCTGCTTCTTCTCCACAGAGCTAATTATCTTGAGATGTGGAAAACCCATGTGGCCAGCACTGTGTTTTCCCATCCTCTGATGAGAAAGGAAGACAAACAGAGGTTATCCTTTGTGATCACCGAGGTGGTGGAGAGTTGTTTGTGACACCCCTGGAGAATTCCTGTGTTCCCTTCTGTAGTGGGTTTATGTGGCAAGGTTTTGGTAGCAGGGGGCCATAGGGGTGGCTTCTGTGAGAAGGATCTAGGAGCTGCCCCATGTTTGGTAAGGGCCCCACTGCTAACCAGAGCTGAGCCAATAAGTGATGTTGTTTTGCGCTTCTGTGAGAGCATATTTAAGACAGGGGAAAAAAAATATTGTGCCACACAGCAGCTGGGAGAGTGAGAGCAGTGAGGAACAGCCTTGCAGGCACCAAGGTCAGTGAAGAAGGAGGGGGAGAGGTGCTCCAGGTGCAGCAGAAGTCCCCTGTGGCCTGTGGTGAGGACCATGGTGGAGCAGGATGTCCCCCTGCAGCCCATGGAATACCACGGTGGAGCAGGGTTCCATGCTGCAGCCTGTGGAGGAGACCACAGCAGAGCAGGTGGACCTGCAACGATAGAGACTGTGGCTTGTGGAAGACCCCTGCTGTAGCAGATTCTGTGCCGGAGCTGCAGCCCGTGGAGAGGAGCCCACGTAGCAGCAGGTGACCTGGCAGGAGCTGCTGTCTTTAGGGGACCCAAGTTGGAGCAGTTTGCTCCTGAGGGATGGACCCTGTGGTATGGAGCTGTGTGGGAGCAGTTCTGGAAGAGCTGCTGCCTGTGGGCAGCCCACGCCGGACCAGTTCCACAAGGACTGCATCCTGTGGGAGGGACCCCACAGCACAGGGGATGAGAGTGACAGAGAAGGAGCGGCAGAGAAGATGCGCTATAGACTGACCATAGTCCCCATTCCCCCGTTCTCCTGCACTGCTTGGGGGGTGGAGGTGGAAGAGTGTGGATATGGGGAAGGTGATTTTGGTTTATTTCATTTATTTCTCACTTCTCTAGCTTGTTAGTAATAGGAAATAAATCTTCCTATATCCCTATGCTGAATCTGTTTTGCCCATCATGATAATTACTGTGTGATCTTCCTGTCCTTATCTCAACCCTTGAGCCCTTTTCATCATAGTTTCTCCCCATTGCTCTTTGAGGAGGGGGAGTGAGAGAGCGGTTGTGGTGGAGCTCAGCTGCCCGCGCAAGTAAAACCACAACACCTTCTAAATCTCTCCTTGGATAAATATTTAGCTATATAAACTGCAAGTCTATAGGTATTTCCTGAGCAGAGAACCATGGTATGCTATCCAGGCGAAGTTTCACCTGGCTATACCCAAATGGTTCGGTATCTATCTCATAATGTTATCTTCAAAGTTCCTGGGCTTTGCAGTGAGAAAGCTGTGATTCGCTCCCTTTTGATAGGCACAGCTATGTACAATACACATCCAAACAGCCTGTGGGGTGACTTCAGTCAGTACTCAACCTTCATTTTGGTTTAAAATTACCTTCCCAAAGAGAAGGAGGTGAAGCAGAAAGACTTCAGGGCCACTAACACTTACTCTCCATTAAACTATTCCAAAAGTCATGAAGAAAAAGGTAAAAATGATCACAGATATTTCCTCTACCTATTTTGGAAACCACAGCATTCTCTTTCCCTTAAGAAATCTCCTTGCCACCACCTCAGCTAAGAAAATGAGAAAGAAAGGGAAGCCTGAGACAGAGAGAACAGAGAACAACTTAAGACATTTGGGCAACCTGGAATGTAATTTTGCTGGAGGGCAAAATTCTCTTTCCACATCATTTTGTGTTTGTGGGATAAAGGACTTGTTACAGCTTGGCAAGGCTTTTTAGTGGATTTCTAACAGAAGAAAAAAAGAAACAAAAAACTTTAAGACGTTTGACTTGCATTGTTCCAAATTACTATATTTTTTAGCTCAAATCAACCTTTTTTTTTGATCATTGCTCTTTTAAGATATATTTCCTTAACATAAGCAGATACATGCATAAACTGTGACTCACAGCCATGATTTTATACTACTTTACTGTAGGAGTGTTTGCAAACATCTCTTAAAGAGGTGTGTAGTCAATGAGCACATCAGCAAAGATTTTCAAAAACTGGAAATATTTTCTCAGAATTATCAATGCTGCCACCTATTTGATCATTGGCAACTGTGGCTACAACACCCAGCCAATACATTTTCACCTCAGATGCGGTGAGCAGTGACCATCAAAAGGCATGAAGTCTGCAATCCAAGTTTACACATTAAATTCAAAAGCTACAGGTTATGCTTCACCCCTGAATTTGAAACGAAGGCATTCATACTCCATGCTTAGAGCAGAGTCCTTCCAAGCTCTTCAACACTGATGAGGTTAGCTTGCCCACAATGGGGCAGTTTCCTTTCTCCATGACCCTTGGCTTATTGCGTGTTACATTTTCTGACTGAAGTGAATCCACTCTTAGGAACAGCCAGTTTATGCTCCACAAGTCAGGTCATCAGAGGCCCAACTCAAATGTCTCTGTGCTAACACATGTAGCATGGTGAATAAAAAAAAAAGGAGTAAGATGTGGTGGGATGGCTCCCATGACTCGAGTGTTTGGGTTGAAGGATACAGGCTCTTTAGGGAGGATAGGCAGGGGAGACGAGGAGGAGGCATTGCCCTCTATGTCAGTGAGAAGCTGGACTGCATGGAGCTCTTCCAGGGGATGGCTGAGGAGTTGACAGAGAGCTTAAAGGTCAGGATTACAGGGAGGGCAGGGACAGCGGACATTGTAGTGGGAGTGTGCTACAGGCCACCTGATCAAGAAGACCAAGCATTTGAAGCCCTCTATGGACAGACAGAAGCAGCCTCACATCCACAAGCCCTGGTCCTCATGGGTGGCTTCAACCACCCCAGTATATGTTGGAGGGATAGCACAGCAGGACACAGGTAATCTAGAAGGTTCCCAAAATACCTTGATGACAACTTCCTTCCCCAAGTGACAGAGGAGCCAACAAGGAGAGGTGCTGTGCTGGGCCTCATGCTCACCAACAAGGAGGGGCTGGTGGGCAAGGTGAAGCTCAAGGGCAGCCTTGGCTCCAGTGATTTTGAAATGGTGGACTTTGGGATTCAGAAGGTAGAGAGGAGAGCGCACAGTAAGCTTCCTACCCTGGACTCTGGAACAGCAGATTTTGGCCTCTTCAGGGATCTACTTGGTAGGGCACTGGAGAGATGAGGGGCCCAAGAAAGCTTGTTAATATTCAATATTAATATTCTTCACTAAGGGCAGATCATGCCTGACAAATCTGATGGCCTTTTATGATGGGGTTACAGCACTGGTGGATAGGGGAAAAGCAACTGACATCATCAACCTGGACTTGTGCAAAGCATTTAACACTGTCTCTCATGATATCCTTGTCTCTAAATTGGCGAGACATGGATTTGATGGAGGGTGGGTGTTGCGTTAAAGGTTAAAGTAATTGGGAGTTATGCCCAATTAGCCATTATAAGTAATATATATAATGCAATGTAATGTAATATGTATCTTATATTATATTATATTATATTATATTATATTATATTATATTATATAAAATATGAATTGGCTGGATGGCTGCACTCAAAGAGTTGCGGTCAATGGCTCTATGTCCAAGCAGAGATCAGTAACAAGTGATGCTCCTCAGGGCTCAGTACTGAGACCAGCACTGTTTAACATCTTTGTCAATGACATGGGCAGTGGGACTGAGTACACCTTCAGCAAGTTTGCCAAGGACACCAAGCTGTGTTGTGCGGTTGATGTGCTGGAAGGAAGGGATGCCATCCAGACGGACCTTGACAGGCTTGAGAGTTAGGCCCCTGTGAACTTCATGAGGTTCAATAAGGCCAAGTTCAAGGTCCTGTACCTGGACTGAGAAAATCCTAAGCAAAAATATATGCTGGGCAGAGAATGGATTGAGAGCAGCCCTCATGAGAAGTAGTTGGTGGTATTGGTTGGTGAGGAGCTAAACATGAGCCGGCAATGTGTGCTTGCAGCCCAGAAAGCCAACCGTATCCTGGGCTGCATCAAAAGAAGCAGGGCCAGCAGGGCGAGGGAGGTGATTCTCCCCCTCTACTCTGCTCTTGTGAGACCCCATCTGGAGTGCTGCATTCAGCATTCAGCTGTAGGACCACCAGCACAAGAAGGACATAGGCATATTAGAACAAGTCCAGAGGAAGGCCTCAAAGATGATCAAAGGGCAGGAGCACGTCTCCTACGAAGACAGGCTGAGGGAGCTGGGGCTGTTCAGTATGGAGAAGAGAAGGCTCTGGCTAGACCTTCTAGTCTTCTACCAGCAGCCTTCCAGTACCTAGAGTTGGCCAACAGGAAAGCTGGGGAGGGATTCTTTGTCAGGGAGTGGAGTGATAGGACAAGGGGAACGGCATTAAACTAAAAGAGGGTAGGTTTAGATTAGGTCTAAGGAAGAAATTCTTTACTCAGAGGGTGGTGAGGCACTGGAACAGGTTGCCCAGAGAAGCTGCTGATGCACCATCTCTGGAGGTGTTCAAGGCCAGGCTGGATGGGGCTTTGGGCAGCCTGGTTTGGTTGGAGGTGTCCCTGCCCACGGCAGGGGAGTTGGAACTGGATCATCTTTAATGTCCCTTCCAACCCAACCTATTTTGTGATTCTGTGATTCAGTGATATCTAGGTTAGTGGAACCTTAAGTACACTGGATCATACATAGATATGGCAACTTAATTCCCTTCGGATACAAATCAATAAGCAAAATGCTTTAAAAGTATATTATTCTCACCATCATTTAACAACTTCTAGAAAGAGCAGCAAAATTTTCAGTATTGTCCAGTTGACCAAAACATACCACTTTCACACTTCCAGCAGATCTCACTCCTTTCAAACACTTGGAAAGGAAAACAGACTACAGAGCCTCATAAGAGAACATCTTAGAAAAGCCACAGGTCAAAAAAAAACCCTGACCCAAGTATACAGGTGAGTCAGGAAAGATTATCATGCAACAAGGCTTATATATTTAAAACATCACATGATTAGAAGAGCCATAGAAAAGGGTGTGATTTTTCCTATAAATAGAGACTCCCGTAGGCCCTTATTTCAGTTACTGTTTAGTGGGATCCCTTTGAAGCAAAAGGATGAGCTGTCATGTGGGAGAACATCAAAGTAGCCAAATAACTACACATTAGTGCAGCAAGTGCTGCGTCTTTCAGTTATCTCTTCACAGCTCTGTGTTTCTGCAAGGCAATGTGGATAGCATACCAATGTGCACAAGGGCGGCCCAGCAGATACATCACTTAGTCCGTGATGATAACAAATGGTAAGACTATCAGATTATAAACAAAGCATGGAACCGAAAAATTTCTAAATCAGAGTTCGTATCACATTATCCAATCTACTTGAAAAGAATGCAGTGGGAAAAGTTGCTATGAATTCTGAAAAAGTATTAAAAAATCATCAGACCATGCAAAAGACATCTCTGTAACCTATGAGCTATTTCCTGACCATTTATCACATTTATTCCAGCAGTTTCTGTCCTCAACACATTAAAATGTAGCATTAGTTTTTGGTAGTACTGGGGAAAGTACCCATAGCTATTTGAGCTTTTGAGAGCTGCTTGAACCCAAGATTTCAAACAGTTTGTAAGCAAAATTGGAAGAGTTTATCCAGGAGGGTTAAATACTACAAACTAATTATGTACATTTGCAATGAATTCTTTCTCTATTGAAATGCTAAAATTGATCTGCGACAAACAATTATTAAGAACTCTTATGTGTGAAAATACAAAGGCAATTTTCTAAAATAATTTAATGGCTGACTTACTTTAATTAGTGGTAAATTATTTATTGCAAGTTCTTTAATCACCTTCTATTTACACAAGGGAGCCCCAATCTTGCTTGAGCTATAGAAATCACTACAACAATAAACAATAAAAGATATTATCTAATCCTTACGGTTTTTGTCTGTGTTTGTGGAAGAGAGGGCAAAAGAGAAGGAAGACTGTTTTTTATTCTACTCTATAAGGTTACCAACAAGCAGCTTATTTGCAGTTAAGGTTAGGAAGCACAGAGTGAGCAGGCCATCAGAAATCATGAGTATATCTGCATGCACTATGTCATAACCCTTCATAAACTCATCAGTTGCTGTCTTAGAAATGGGTCCTTTTCCCAGCAATTACAGCAAAGCTGACTTGAAATCTCACTTTTTCAGTTTGTGGGAAACTTTTTCTAATTTATAGACTAAACCTATTCATGGTTATTTTATATCTAGTTATTTTTGTAAAATAACTTTTACTGTTAATATATTTGTACTATTTTTATTATTTGCCCTACTGATACATTCATGGACGGCAAAAGTACCATCCCCTGCATTTAGTTATTTTTAGACAAAACCAGCCAAATCCACTTAGTCTTTTTTGTTTATTAGAGCAGACTCTCTGTTTAACTCAGAAAGCATTCTCTATTTCAGCTTGTGCTCACCTCCATTTAAAATGCAGAGCAGGACAGTCTCCTGCACTATAGGTGGAATTCAATCTATGTTGGTTCTGATATATCCCAATTTCCTTTGGTTATATGCCATCAAAAACATCTTAGGATCATTTATCTTTTTCACAGATATATGAAAGTTTAAGCTGCTATAGCAGTGGCTTATATTTGTCACCTTTAGACATCTTAATAACTCTGAATACATGGATGTCTTCCTTTTCCTCAGCTTTCTCTTTTAACTGATGAGCTTTGAGTTTATAGCTGAGAAGTTATTTTATGTTACAGTTCAGGGAAACCTTTTGATACCAGACATAAAGAAAGCACCTCAGTATTAACAGTTTGCAGATTATTAGCACTGTATACTTCTGCTGAATTTCACTGCACCACAAAAGCCTCCATGTGAGATTATTAAAATTTAATATCAAAACACTCAACTAAGCCATGCTGGAAAATCTTCTATTAACATTATTTAAAGTCTCATCATACCAATCCAGGTAAAAATCAACTATGAAAGGTTTGGAAAATCACCTTTAAATAATGCTCTTTGTTTTTCATATAGGGCATGTAATGAAAATCAGCACCAAATATCACAGTGACTTTTTAATACATTGCCCCTTCTTTTTTGCTAGATCTTCAGGGGTGTATAAGAAGCAAAATGGGAGGGCAGAAGAAAGGGCAGTATTTTACAGTAAAGGTTGCTGAACTCTCTCAAAATGGATAAAACCAGATAAAAAGAGGTCAAGAATGAAAAAGAAAATGAAAGCAGTTTTCATAGGAACTAAAGCTATAGTCATACAAAGAACACAACAGCAGCAGTTAATAATAATTTAATTAGTTGGAAGAAAGTAAATCAGCAGTTTTGAGCAACTGTTTGTCAAAAATGGTTCAGCTACCATGAAGAACTATCAGAAAAGTTAAGCACAAACTGGGGAGAAGGGAAGAGTTTGTTTGTTTGTTTTGTTTTGGGTCTGGATTTTTATGTGGTGGATTTTTTTTTCTTTTTTCTTTTTCCTTTTTTCTCTTTTTTATGGTAATAAAGGATTTTAAAACTTCTTTCAAGCTTTGTTATGCTACAACATGTAAACAGTACATAGCTGACGAAGGGCTGTGTCTCTATTTCCAACTTGCATTCTAATCAGAGAAATCAAAGCACTCCAGATGCAACATCCCAGCCACCAACAGCACACCCTGCATCCGGAAATGCTCAAGCCTGGCTGAGCTCCTGACGGCAAACTCCAGTCCTGGAACTACATATCCTTGAGAATAAATCTTATTTTCCTTACTGCAAACTTCTTTCAGGAATTATATTTTATATTATTCTTGCCTTTCTGTATAATAAGCCATATTTATACAAACCATGTGTTAATCCTCTATACTTTTTGTGTACATCCTTCTTTGTTGTTATCACATATTGTCCTACTGGTGTGTATGTCCTGTCACAATTACCATTGATCCATCACATCTCTTCTGACTTGTGTCTTTTCCAATTTCCTATTACATCCTTCTCTACCACACTTTCAGGTACAATGAGAGAGCAAACACAATTCAAAGCTCCACTCTACTATTCCTTCATATTCTGCAGCTCCCACTGAAAGCAATCGTTTGTTCCAATGTTTAGATATTTCCTGCACTGATTCTCTGTGTGAGCTTGTTTGATTTTAACCAGGGTGGTTAATTGAAATTCATCTACCTGTGTCTTGGAGAGGGACTCTTTTTCAGAGAGTATAGTAATAGGACAAGAAGGACTGGTTTTAAACTGAAAGAGGGTAAGATTGAGATTAGAGATCGAGAGGAAATCCTCTGCTCTGAGAGAGGTGAAGCCCTGGAACAGGTTGCCCAGAGAAGCTGTGGATGCCCCATCTCTGGAAATGTGGCTGGATATGGCTTTGAGCAACCTGATCTACTGGGGGGTGTCCCTGCCTATGACAGGGGGCTGGAACTGGGTGATCTTTAAGGTCCCTTCCAACCCAAACCATTCTGTGATTCTATGACTGACAGCTACATCTGTACCAACCACTTGCTTGCTCATGTCCTATTTCCTTCAGTTACCTTTAGTGATCCCATCTTGTCACCCTAGTCTCTGTTATTTAAACATACATCTTGCTATACATTCCTTCCAGCATGACAGAACTGGAGGATCTCACAGCAATCAGTGGAGCATTTCAGAAGCCACTGTCAATCCCATCTGACCACCGGTGGTCAGCATAAACAAGCTTGCTCTAATCCTCCCCTCCTCAAAGACTATGAGTGCAATCCTGAGGTCGGGCAAGATTCACTAGACACCAGTGCTGCCATTCGTTAACATATTCTTACACTGGTAAAATGCCTATGGACTTGAAAATGCAAGGCAAATTCAAATAGATTAACAGCAAGTAGGTTGTGTAAGAGTGCTTTTTGTTTTCTATTTTTCCCTTAATGAAATATCATTATGTTGGAAAGCATCTTAATGAAATGCATACAGGAAACAAGCATAAGTTGCTTGAAAATTGGAGTTAATTATACATTAACTGCAAGTCTTGTAGGCAATGGCCTGAGCACGGTACTTAAGACGTTTATAATCTGAAGTTTAATGATAAAAACAAAACAAAATGTTTTTTGTCCTTCTTACAGCCTTATAAAAACATTAATTAAGTGGTTCATTGATAAATAGAAAGTCAGTGGGGTATTAGGGTATTCTTTCTGCATTTTGTCTCCCACTTTATTTCATTTGGAGCACTTTCTCAACACACAGAGTGTTGGCATAGGTCTGTTTCTACTGGTTAACAAATATTTTATCGTAGATATTGACAACATAAGAAAAATGACAGAAATAAAACAATATGAATTTTCTAGATGGTTAGAATAAACAAGAATGATGAGAAAAAAAAACATATATTTTCCACTTTTTTGTTCAATGATACTAATTTCTAGCAGTTATGTAGAATTTACAAGTACTAAGATAGTAATTGAGTTGGCCAGAGATATGTCAGAGATGTCAGAGATACCTTAAAGAGAAGTCGATAGCAATGTTAGTGTCCATTGTTTCCTGTAAAAGCCGGTGTCCAAACATAATGACAATGCAATGACTGAATGCTTAGTGCCTGACAATCTACTTCTACTACAATGCTGAAAAATGTTGCTGATTTACCTGTTCAACTGTCCTAGTTTTTTTATTCTGTTTTGTTTTGGTTTTATCATGAGAACCTACCGACCCATCTAACTATCTTGGTCTCTGTCTTTTCTTGCTCACATCGTAACATTTTTCTCAGAGAACCAGTGGGCTCATTAATTTACATTTCAGAGCTCGGAACCCCACTTTAAGATATGTAGCCTATTTTGACAAAATCCCAGAAAAGATGAAAAATCCATCTTGTCTGGAAAATTTGTGCACACGTTTTATCACCCTCTCTATTAAAGCCAATTTCTCATTTGACCTCCTCTGCCTTTAACTGATGGACAGAGGTCAGATAAATAGCCCCCTGAGTTTTCAGAGTTGCAGTCTTCTAGTTGCAGTCTTCACAAGAGACCACACATCAGACAATTGCTTTTAAAACCATGAGAAATTCTCTCCTCACTGCTTTTAAAAGCCTTTTGGTTTTGATAACTTTTGAATTCCACCCCTTCCAATTTATGGCAATGGACTGTACTATTCCAGGAAAATCTACAGGGTCAGACAGAAACTGAACACAGATTTTTTGCCTGAGGTGTAAACTGGCAACATGCAAGCCAGCTCTGGTCTGGAATTTGATGTGGAACTGTGCATAAGCAAATACACTTGGCAAATACTTGGGTAACACCTAAGTTTCCCTCTAAGGCACTTTCTCCAGCCGCTCAGTCATTTCCTTGATCCACCCTTACACTTTCCCCAGTTTTTCCAATACCTTATGTGTGTGTATACATGTACGTGTGCACACATTTTTTTGTTGCATCACTTATGATTTTCTAAATGTCCTTTAAAAAGATATGTATATTCAGAGAGTTAAGGGTTTTAATGTGCTGATCATTTTTTGATTTTGCACTGGGCTGCATAAATTGTGCAGTTCTCATTTCCTTAATCTTAGGGTCGTGCTTTTTTTGATACATATATATATATATATTATTTTTTAAGAAAAAAAAAAAAAAAAAGGATTCATGCATATAGCTAATGAGAGTACATGGAAAAAGAGCTAAGGCAAGTCCTTGACTTGCCTACTTACTTTTGTGCAGCCTATGGGCTACCCTAATTTATTATGGTGAATAGTGAAATTATTCTAATGTAAAGCAAGCAATTTAACAGGTATGTAATTTGGGGGGAGATATTTTTTTCTTTCTTTTCCAGGCCAAATGTAACCCTGCCAACTGGAGCCACCTCTCCCCCCGAGAAGACAAGCACTTCCAATGAAACATGAGGAGACCATTTTCTACCCAGAGATTTGCATCAACACCAAACGGCGGTTATTCAGCTCAAAAACAGTTGACCAGAATTTTCATGAGCTTTTCCAAGTAATTTTCCTTGGCATGGGATCAAGCACCAGGAAGATATGAAGTAAATGAAAAGGAGAGGAGGTGACAGGGATTAAAACACCAAGCCAGCATGCTGTAGCTGCTGTGGGGAGTGCCTGGAAAAGGCCTCTTTCCTCATTGGGCTTGCTGAGGTGAGGGACATTATTCATGGAATACTTTCTTCCTCGTGTGGTTTCTGCATCCTTAACGAAGGTGCCTGCACTACCCACAGATGGGTATGCCACGTGCTGGGTGGGCAAAACACCCTGGCTCCTGTGCTTCTCGCCCCAGGAGGTGCTGGCCACACAGTCAGCTCCCTCCGCCCTCATGGCACCCGGACTGTGGAAGGCCACGAGAGGCTGCCATGCAGTTCAGAACAAACAATTTTCAGAAAAACACTGTGCTGCTATGAAAAGGACTGACAATCTCTTTTTCTAGGTAAATAGATCATTGTAAGATGAAAACTACAAGGAAATAGCTATGAAAAATATGTCAGAGCTGCACTGCAGGGTTTTAGTGGCATTTTCTTCATACTCATTATTGAAATTAATTCACAAGACTTGCCACAATATGCTGATAGGATATAGCTGTAATACTTTAAGCTGCTGTTAAGAATTCAAAACATGACAATCAAAACAGTCCTCTTTATATATGATTAGAACATTTATTTGCTTGTTCAACGCAAAATTAAGTAGTAAAAGCAACCAGCAGCTGGGAAGGCAGCCAAGCAATAAAATTGATTGATTGCCCAAATACATAAAAATCATATCCACCACTTTCAAACATTCTCTCAAATACAGAAAATCATCTCTTCAAGGTTACCAAACAACCTGGTTAGACAGGATAGTCAACCTGCCATTAAACAGAAGACAAAGTTTGTCTATGTGGTGTATCTAATGGTTGCTCAAAATAGCACACACCTCCATAAATCTGTCTCTGTTTAAGCTAATTACCAGAAATTATTCGGCAATGACATTTTTCTTTATTCTTTAACTATGTCAGATATACAGTTGTGTCCTGAGGAAAAACACGCCAGTCATATAACCCATGTAATTTCCAGAAAAGATGCATTCTCGGACTTTTACTTTGCTACTGCTTCTTTCATAGGTCTCTTCACTGCAGCATGTCAATTTTCTTGTTCGTACATTGCAGTCAGCCACATAAGGATCTAGCTTTCAAATTATATCAATTTCTCCTGTGCTGCCATCATTCTCTCAAAGTAAATATTGTCCAAACCAAATGTTAAACAAGTATTTATGTTAAGAGTGGAATACAAACTGCTGAGATGCAATCAGACTTGGCACACTCACAGATAGGCTTTGCCCTGAAAGGCTGGTATTTTCAATGCCTAGTTATCACCAGAGGAATAAAAAGCACTATATAAAATGTGCGCAAATAATATTGTACAAATAAAAATATTTAAATTGAGACAATTAGCAACTTTTCCACTGAAAGAAAACACAATTAAAAATAAATAAATAAATAAATATGAATTCGGCTTCAGAGAGGGTGCTGAATGCAACACTTTGCCTTCCAGCGAGAGCCAGCTCAAAAGAAGTTTCTTATCCCAATGGACTGCATCAAGGTCCCAGCTGTGCATGCCAAATTCACATTCTCTTCATTATTATTATGTGTGACAGCTTTAGTCAATTTGAAGGATGAGAATTCATGGCATACAGCATTCAGAGGGATTCAGTACCTCATTCTGGCAGGAGCCATTGAAAATCCAAGCCATAAATCTGACTTTGCAGGCTCTGATCAGGAAAACTAATACTACTGACAGGTCCAAAAAGTTGTAGGAATGCTTTTCACATGAGAAGTTGCTTAAAAGACAAAAGGATGTCATTTCTCAACCTGTATGAATAAAATCTAACAAATATATGGCAATAAATATCTTCAAAGGCTTTTGTAAGCCTTAACTAACCAAAATTAATTTCACTAAAACTTCTACTTGACTCTTAAGTGGTTGGTTAAACAAAACACCCAAATAAACCTCCTACCTGCCTGCTTAAACTAAAGAATGATTTCTGAAATAGATTTAATCCACATTAATTACTTAAAATAATATAGCATCATGAATTTTACCTATGTATATTGAATGGACATTACTCAGCAATCTCTGAGCCGTAAGAGTTGCAATAGTCCTTTTGGTTTTCAAATTGTGGTTCAGTTTTCCATATCATTGTAATTACTGCAGCTGCACTACTGCCAACAAAATCCTAGACTCAGAGCTCTGGGCTATGACAGCACATCTAAGTAATCACCATGGGATACTGGGCTAAACTCAAACAGGTTTCTTTTTTATGAGCTATATACATGAGCAAAAGCCGGAGCATGTTTAAACAAAGCAAATCAATTCAAGTCAAGCCTTCCTGCTTAATAGATTCACACAGCTTATTAAGATGAGCAAACATGCCTTAATGAAGAACACCCATCTTCTAAATGAGAGGAACAAGGACTCAGTTGTGCTGCTTAGGCAGGGCAGGGCATAGCCCCAGTTTCAGGCTGTCTCAGCACTCGAGGAAGTGAATCCGCTGCAAAACGAGTTCACTGCAGAATCCACTCCTCTGCCCACCTGCTTTAGTCCCACTTTTCAACCCAGCGGAATCGTCATGGTTATCTCATAACTCCCCAGTGGGCACATCACACTTTGCAGGACAGCACAAGCAATGGTTGTGGTGACTGCACATTTAGCTGAGCTTTTCAAGCAATGGGATGGCTTCTCTTACTTGCCCTACTGCAGCAACTAGAAAATCACCATGTACTGCAGAAGCTAAAGTATAAAAAAATACAGACTCTATAGAAAGATTTGGAGTAATATCATTAGTCAGTGGAAACTACCACCATGAAAACTTTTCCATTCATCATCTTCCCACCCCAGCACAATTTGAAGAAGCTGTCAATATTAGTTGGTCAACACTTGCGTCACCACTAGGCTGTGCCATCGCAGACTCTACAGGTTTATTCATCTTGTCAGTTGTAGGATACAACTGCAATATCTCTAATTTGTCAGTGAAGCAACCACTGCCACACTATGGCTTACGAGTGGTGAATTCTGCTTAAAAGTCTCAAAACCAAAAAGTACTCACATGAACAAATTTGAAGGCCACAGTTCTCAAAAGACTAGTACAACTCTCCTTAGATTGTAACACACTTGTGTATGAAAGTAGTCAGGGTATTCTTCTGCATTACTTCTTTGACAAGACACTGCTTTTCCTTGTCTTTTTTGCAGCAGTTGTGACTACGGACAGTATATGCAACAGGAATGCAAAAATGGTACTGTTTTGATTTGCACCTCTTAACCACAGTAAATTTCCCTATATGAGTGACTGAAGTTAATGGAAGGCTCAAAGGTTCTAGAACAGGAATTGATTAGCTGAGAAATCTCTGTCATGGACATTGGGCATGGGTCTGTTGTTTATATATACAGACACCTTACACAGACGTACAACACAATCATAAGCAAACCAGTTAATTCATTATGCAAATTTTTACAGCTAATTATGAAATACATATTAAAGAGTGCTTCATACTCCAAAAGATTTCAATCTCTATGAAAATGATTAAATATGGAATTGGTAACTAGATTAATCATTTACTGCAAAATTTAAAAGGAAAATACAGGAAAAAATGATTACTGTATGGCAGTGGCTTCGTGCAGAATCAAGTTTTAATTTCAAACAGAAAATCCAGCTTGCTTAGAGGTTTTTCTGTTTGTCTTATTTTCCTGTTATTTAAAAAAAAAAAAAAATGCATAGTACATCTTGCAATCTCTCATATTCTCTCTCTCTGGTTGTGTCACCCCTCTGACCAAACAACCTGAAAATACATAATTATGTATGAAAAGAATTCAAATTAAGAAAATGCTAATATTAAGTGATATTGAATGACATTAGAAAGCTCACCAACATTACTGAGCAGATTAAATTAGCATTTTTCCACAACATTAAGTCTGTCACAGAATGCAGCTCACCGTACATGCATTTCTCTATCTTTTATTCAAATTAGCTCAGGGCTTTT
Source organism: Heteronetta atricapilla (assembly GCA_011075105.1). Lineage (NCBI taxonomy): Eukaryota > Metazoa > Chordata > Aves > Anseriformes > Anatidae > Heteronetta > Heteronetta atricapilla. Next base: position 134,861,050 of record CM021731.1, on the reverse strand, counting down.
CCTTGCTTTGTGGCTTTATCCTAATTGAGAATTATGATGGAGTAGTCAGTTGTTGCCCAGGTAATATCACTCATAGTTCTGAACCCCACCGGGCAATCAAAATATGCATTGAATAAATAATGCAGTATCTGCCACATGAATGACTGGTTCTATCATGCACAGAAGTATTTTAATATTTTATTTTCCCCTCATCAGTCAAGAGATACTCTTTTGAGCTACAGATACCTGTGGTTTTGTGGTTAGAGCTATATTTCATCATGATCTACTGCATATAATACATCCATAAGCCATGAAAAGAGAACTTTTCAGATACACGCAGGCTGAAAACTGCAACAAGCTGCAGAGGTGCAAAGACTAACTGCTTTGTATCATCTTCAGCACAAAACCAGGTTCAGCATACCTTCTTGAAACAAGGACATGTCACACCATGGCACGGCAGTATCTTCCAATTCAAGCATTTTAAGAGTGTATTAAAATAGTTGCTAGCACTTAAATGGAAAACTATGTTTTTATTGCACCAGTGTTTACCTCTAGGCCTCCACCTTCAAGATCTGCAGAGAAAAGTAGTTTTTTGTTCACTGAAGTAAGCCTACATAACCAAGCCATCTCTTACTTACATATTTCTCCTTGGCTGGCTTTGCTTTCTTCCTGTTCTGAATTACATTTCCTCTTAAGCCAGGAAATACTATGCAATTTCCTTTATAATTTTGTGCAATATTAGTGCCGTTAAGGAAACAGGTTCACGGGCAAAAGAAACCTGGAACATTTCTGTTTCCAGACATTTTATGCAAAATACCACCTTCCATCCCATGAAAATAGGAAAGCTGGAATATCACAGTTTGCCTTACATCTTCTCCAGATGTATCTCCTCCACATTTCTTTTCCTTCTGTACTGGTGGGGGTTCTTTCAGAAGAGTTATTTTAATATCGCACAAGTAACATCATAGCTGAACTACAAATCCTGCATCTCCAGTATACTGGAATTTCTTTCATAATACACAGTTCAAGCTCTCACTACTGTTTTATGGCACTATTATGATGGTTTTAGATGGCAAAGAATAACTAGACAAAAAGCTCTATATTATACATTTTCATTCTTTTGTAAATTTTGACTTCCGGAAGGTGATCTACTGTCTTGAAACTGAGTTTCTATGACTAAGCTCAGGTGAGAAGTAGCCTGCACTATCAGAAGTATTTACAAAGCACAAGTTAACTCAGTATCACATATATAACACTCCTGCAGTGACACAAGTGGAGCTTCATACTCTTTGTGTTGAAGTCAATAATTGCAAGTATATTTAGTAGGAGCTATATAGATGAGAGGAGGCAAATAGAAGAGAGGAGATAAATAGATGAGAATAAAAATTCCTGTTTTGCTCAGTTTCCAAGCGGAATACTTTTGACTCCCTGAAGTTTCACAAAGTGTTCAGTGAAGCCTCTATAACAGTTATATTTTTTTTTTTTTTAGATATAACTGCACCTCCTGGATATAGCCAATAGAGAAATAAACTAATAAAAAATTCTCAAAATAAAATAGAATTAAAAGATAATTCGCAAAAGCTTTTGGAGCAAAGCCTCCTGCTGAAAGAAATGGGACAGAGAACGGAGAAACATTTAACATGTTTCTGCAGGTTTACAGTAGTCTGTCGGGCATTCAAGATGTTTTCCCACTCCATCTTGTCAGTCAGTCAGTCATGTAAGACTGAGGATGATGATTTCTACCAACTGGAAGCAGCACAAACAAGAACTAGCAGGCACTTTACTGATAACAACAACAACAAATGAGATTAAAGGAGCTGAACAATTGAATAAAGTGCTTCCTTTAGAATTGTAACTGGGATAGAAGAGCTGCTGTAGAGACAAGAGGAAAACAGAAGGTTTCTGTTCTGAACTAGCAAGGACAGAGAGAGAAATCAAGAGTGCTCGCAGAGATTAGTCTCCTATTTAGGAAATACCACAAGCCTCCAGAGCATGGTTTCATCAAAAGAAAAGGCCAACATTAATCATGGCATGGTGTTTCCTTTAGGAAGACAGAATAAAAGTACCTTTGCACTAGGGAGAAAAGCATTAGTATCTTCAGTGAGAATGGCATATATTGATATCCCCCTTGCAACATCCTTCAGAAAGTTCAAAAGATGAAATGTCTCTAGGAAGCTGAAAGTGTGGAGAAGGAAGTGGCAAGATGAAGTAAGTTACACAGAAGTAGCTCGAGAAAGCCTCCAAAGGGAAAAGCTGTATGGGGTGTGTAAGGAAATGTTGGACGTGGTGCTTAGGGACATGGTTTAGTGGGTGATATTGGTGGTAGGGGGACAGTTGGACCAGATGATCTTGGAGGTCTTTTCCAACCTTAATGATTCTATGATTCTGTGACTGCACCACTCAGAATCCACAGGCTGTAAGAAAGGACACAGTTCAGTGACTATAAAGCAGAAAATGTACACAGCTTTGAATTTAAATAATGACATTGGAGTTGTTTCTGTTGGCACTGAAAATTCTGTGGGTTTATAGTTATGTTTGTACAGCAATTCTGCATCTTCCAGACCCTCTGAAATTGATTCTGCACTATTGCTGCATAATCAATAATTCTTTAAAGATACAGGAGGAAAGGGACTAAAACACATACAAGAATCACCACCATTTTATCTGCAACTAATATTTTGAGAAAACAGAAGTGAGATAAAGTACAGTAAGTGATATCCTGAAGTATTACCTTAAAGCTTTAAGTGCATGCTCCAATAACCTGAGGTGAAATCATTCAACTATCAAGGTGTTACTGATCTTGAGTAAGGATACTAATGTTTAATCAGGATACCTAAATTATACTTTCCCTTCAAATTATATTGCTTTTACAAACCATATGTTGCAGTAAAAAACAAAAGCATACTCTCATTATGGTTTCATTAATGCCAGTGGTAATTTTGGCACTGCTACAGCACATCACTAAAAGTATTTAGTTAAATGTGATATACAGCACAACCAGTAAAGAAATCTCACTTGGACAGGTACTCCTAAGAAAATATTCCAGGGAGGCAAATACAAGATTTTAATTTGCTTTTAAGTTGTCTCTGTAGGTAATACAGTATACTGTGTGTGCACTCCTCTACTCAAAAATTACTCCTATGTGAGCTTGTCGTTCTTATTCTTTTGTTGAAATTTGAATCTCTATTCTGTCATTCACATTTAATCAGTCTATTTGCATTGACTTTATGAAAAGAAAAGTACCATTCAAGCAATTTGGACACTGAGTACATCATTTTAAAAAGAAGAGTTCAGACTTCCTGAATTAATGTTTTTCCTTTCATCTTCATACAAGACTGCTATTGTCATACGTATAGCGTATTCAAGAACAAAGTCATCTACTACTAATCTACTACTGCATTGGGAATACTTGGTATTATTTATTAATTGAATCATTTAGTACTGTAAAAGGAATAATGCACACACAGGCCATCCTTTTGATCCACAAACCTTGTACACATTACATGAGAGGTTTCTCAAAGGCTGAATTTTCAGGTTCCAATGTACTACTAGAATGAGACACAGAAAGAAGCTAGAGGCATTTGAAGAACATGACAGCTCAGAGAAGCAATCTGCAGATCATCTACATGACACAGCTAGAATAAGTCCAGGAGTGCTCACCCAGCTGCAGCCTACGGGATCTGCCATGCAGCCAGCTGCTGCTGCTATCTGGCATCTGGGATCCTTAAGTGTCATTGCAAAGCAAAAAAAATAAAAATAAAAATAAAAAAGTGGTGTGAGTTCACCAACCAAAAAAATAGTAATAATAATAAATCAGCTCTGTCTCCCCCACTACTAGTATTATTTCTAAAGAAATAAATTTTATTGCAGGCACAAATGAAAATGGAGTCTCTGTGCAGTACATGAACACATTGCACAAATGGCAGGTGAAATAAGCCCTGGCAAGTGACTGTAAAGCAATAAGGCTATTCCAAGAAATATCAGTGTCACTAAAAGCAATATGGCATGCCCATATCTGACCAGCAGTTTTGCTACTCAGTGCTCCACTTGCAAAGATTGCCATGGCTAATTCACGCCAGAGAGATAAGCACACCTCATTTTCAAGGCTGAGCCAGTGCTCTCAAGTCTGAGAATCCAGTTCTTCACTGACAGAAGATCTGAGTCTGGTTTTCCCTGCCCACCTACTAGTATTTGCAGTGTGCGGACAGCACTGCAAGCAGAGAAGTGATCTGCCTAAGAACACTGGGTGCATCATCAGCAGAGCTGGGGAGGGTGAAGCCTGCCTGCTGCCTGGCTAGGGGAGAGCTCCTTGCACAAAAGCCTGCATCCTCCCACGACACGCAGCACCAAGTGTTCAGCTTCTACTCCGTAAGGCCAACTCTTGGTTTCGGTGTCTTACAAATCTCTATGAAATACAATAAAAACAGGCAGCCAGGACTTCCAGATTACTGCAAAGAGCTGCTGACAGATCCACTTTGTCAGGCTTGTGCACCTCATCAAAAGGTTACTCCACACGTCTCGGTAACTGTTCATCCTCGTGTGACCCCTTCGCCCTCTCATGACTGAGAGCATTTCAGATAAGAGTGATTCAGATATGTCTGACAGAAACTCCCAAAAGCTTTACTAACTGTAATTTTATAGAAGCAAATTGGCTGCTCCTCTGAGCTGGATCAGCAATGTTTCCCCTCGGTCACCCCGCAGTGGTGATGGAGCTTTGAACTGCTGCAGTCACTCACCGAGAGAGAGACCTTGCTGGGAAAGATCAGGGATGGAGAAAAATAATTCTGTGCCCCTGCATGCATCTCTGTGGCAGCTTCTGTATTTACATTTTAGGGTAAGTAACTTTGGGCCAGGTTTTGTCACTCCCATTCAGAGCAAATAGCATCTCACTGAATGCCTAGTCCCTGGGGACTACATTGAGGCAATCTGGATCGTGCTGAAGAGCTCTTCCCCGTGCGAGGGATTTATTTTTCGGTCTGGCTTCAAAATGGCTTCAGCCTCACTATTCACAGATGAAGGCAATACTCATGGTGCTAGCAGACTGTGACCTTTGAGAAAAACATTTCTGAAAAGGGTCCCCTGCTTGTGGAAGGCAGCATCCGCCCAAAACGGGGAGGAAGAACAGTGAAGTGTGTCCTCATCGTACTGAGCCTCCTCATGCACATCTCACCAGTCAGTACACACATACAGTCCTTCTGGAACAGACAAAACTGACATTTTTGGGGATGAATACTCAGGCTTTGTGACTGTCATCATACAATTCACTGTGTTACACCAGCCTGGAAGTTAAATTTCTGGAAATCCCAGAAGTGACCGCTATATCCAACGTATATATATGTTGATACTGAGTACATGCACTAGGAACGTGTTTCTATATTCAGCCTTAGTCCTGGGACCATGACCAAAGCCCCAGCAGTATTTCACTGAGGTCAGGACTTCTTCCTGAAACAGTAAGGAAAGTCTCACTGCAAACGCACACAATACTGATATGTAAGTTATGACTAGACAAATTTGTACACAATAGGTTGGCCAATAGACCAACCACAGAATTAACTCTCATTTTTTTGCCTTTCCTCTTCGGTATACCTACAAGTACTTCTCCCCAGCCCTATGCAGAACAGTACCTCGCTGAAGCATAGCTGCTGTTTGACATTACTAGAGTGCTGTCTATGAGCCCAAAGATTTTACTGTGCCTATAGCTTAAACAAAAATACACACACAGAGGAACTGAAAAGGGCAAAGAATCAGTTGTTCATGCCTGGCCTTGAAATAGCAATCTAACCTCAAACTTTAGAGCTTCAGTGCAGTTCCTGACTTCTAGATCACATATCCTGGCACATTCACCTGACCAACACCACAAAGAAAAGAGATGGTGCTTCACTGGCTTACTTCAGAGGTGCCACAGGGAGCTAAAAGAGGTCACCAGATAAAAAGAAAAATAAAAATGCAGAGCATAATTCCAGTACCTTCAGAAAAGAAAAAAAAAAAAAGAAATAAAAAAAAAAAAATTACCCACAGATTTGTTCCTGTTATAGAGATTTAAATTTAGCAAAGCTATAGAAAAAAGAAAATCAGATGGGTTTTTATCTAAACCATTTATTCCATAAATTGAAAAACTGATTTCATGCCCTTTACAGTTGCTTTCAATGTAGCAAGTCTTCCCCCTCACTGCCCCGAAATAATCTAGAAACTCTAAAAGAAAAAAATCTAACATCACAAACATTAAGCCTGCCCTTCTGTGCATTTGGTGAATAATACTTGTGCTCTGGAGGATCCAACAGTGTTGTCACCAGAGGAACCTCCTATCTCTTCGGGTGAATGAATGCTGTGTTCAGGCTCTCAACCTGACGGACAGGTCCAAGTCCCTACAAATTTCACCCTAGCCTTGAGGAAAAAGAAATGTATGAGGACTGGCATGTAATGCAAAGAAAATGTAGAACAGGAAAACTCTTTGAGTTTGGGGTAGGAAAATATTTGCCTGGTTGTTTTGTTTTGGTTTTGGGGGAGGGAGGGAGGGCAGGAGGTGCTGGTTAACAGAACCTTGAACCAGACTGTGACCTTTCCCTTGCAGAGCCTCAGATGCTCCAGCACTAAATGGATCAAAACACAGGATCAATGCCTTAAAAAGCATAAGAAGAGGGAGCTCAGCAAATTTCTATTACAGTTACCCATGGCAAATGGCTTTGCCAGCTACTATAATACCTATCTCTTGAGTTTGTCTAGTAGTGGTAGGTGTATTGTTTGTTAAATTACTCTTTCCCTTATCTAAAGTTAAAAAAAAAAAAAAAAAAGGAAAAAATAAATATATTTTTTTATTTTTTTTTTTTTTTATTACAAATAGACACAAATTGCTGTGCAGGAGGTTAAAATACTTCAATATCCATATTCCTGCAAGCCTTTAAATCGTTGTTTCAATAATTCCAACACCTGTCTTCTCTCTAAACGAATGAATTATGTATGGCACCAAAGGAAAAGAAAGAAAATGGGAGTGATCGGAGTTAGCTACAGCTGCCTAAATGTAAATAACTTATGCTGACCTCCTTAAAGCAGTAGGTGGAGAAAACTGCCACTTAGATGTTCTGGTCTCTTCTCTCTCTAGGCAAGGTGTTTGGGTGAAGAGCTTAGAGCACCCAAACAGCCTTACAATGGCTAAATCTGGACCAGTAAGTGGGGCAGTGTTAAGGAGAAGAGTGGACTAGATGCCTTGTACAAACCTATAGAGTATATATCTTCGTCTACAACCATCAACCATCTTTCAAGTTCTAGAAATTTCCTTCAGCTCTCATAACACTCATTTTCCCCCTTGAGTACCAACTTAAATTTCAGAAAATCAAGGCTCTCAATATCTTATAAAACATATTTTAACAGTATTTTATTCTACTCTCTTTCCAATCAAATAATTTAAAAATGCCCATGCCCTTAATGGGCTAGACTTGATGACCTCTTCCAAACCAAGTAATTCTGTAGGCACATGCTCTAGATTTCCCTAATTATCTAGAGCTTCTAGATTTCCTCACTGCAAAAACCAAGGCAATGGTCAGCATTGATATGTGCCTCACTATAGCAGAGTGTGTTTGCCACCAGCTGGATGTACCTATGTACCTACCTTCTAGGTCAATTGCTTTAGACTCAGTCTTTCAAAAAAAAAAAAAAGAAAGAAAGAAAGGAAAAAAAGAAAAGATAATATTTCTCAAAGTCATGACATGGGCAGATACTACTTAACAGACCTTACCAGGGAGTCTAATACATTCTAAATATTTCTAAATAGTTCCAAGCCTCTTTGATCTGGGGGATAAAAGCACAACAGGACACAAAAATTGAAGTTAGGCACATTTCAGTTTGTGGCACATGTCAGTTGGCAATACTTTTCAGTAGTGGTTACAAATAGACACTTAATAAGGCGTGTGATAGATTCTTTCTAAGTTGCATCAGACACAGTTTTGTGGCTTCTTTTCTCTTCCCCGAAAGGTCTGCTGTCTACCTTATCTTACATCTCATTGTACTCTCATCTCATATCTCTTTCAGTGTACTGAATGAAAAAAAAAATGGTTAAATGCCCTTAAAATCTATCAGTTTCTTTATACTGTTGTGGTGGTTTTACCGTGTTAGGCAACTGAACACCACAACTGCTCTCTCACTCCCCCTCCTCAGATGAGGAGGGGAAGAAGTAAAGCAAAGAACAACTCACGGGGTGAGATAAGGATAATTTTAATAAAGAGAAAAATATATTATTACGGAAATATTATTATTAATTAAACAATTCAACTAAAGGGAAAAAAGAGAAAGGGGAAGAGGAAGGGGGAAAGGGGATAACAAAACAAAACAAGTAAAGACTATGTGGAAGTGCAGAGGGAAAAAAAAATTACTTTCTACTTCCCACAAATAAGCAATGCTTGACCACATCCTTGAAGCAGGGCCTCAACGCACGTAGCCGGTGTTCAGGAGGAGGACAGACGTTTTCACAATGAGAGCCCACCCCTCCCCTCTTCTTCCTTTTTCCACCTTTCATTGCTGAGTGTGACATCATATGGTATGGAATATCCCTTTGGTTGGGTTAGGTCAGCTGCCCTGATGATGTTTCTCACTTTTTTGCCCACCCCCTAGGAGGGTTAGAGAAAGTCCTGATGCTGTGCCAGCACTTCTCAGCAGCAGACGCAACACCAGTGTGATACCACTGCTGTTCTAGCTACAAGTGCAGAGCACAGCACTGTATGGGCTGCTGCAGGGAAAGTTAACGTCCCAGCCAGACCCAGTACAACTGTATGTAAGAATTGAAAGAAAGGAGAGAAAAAATAAATAAAAAAATAAACAGCTCAAATCATGCATTAATTATGAGTCTATTTCACTAACCCAACTGCATTTTTCCCCACTCTTGTGGGTGCCCATATTTTCCATCATAAAACTGTACCTGTTGGTCTCTTATGCCATTGTCTCTGAGAGGCTCAATGTTCTGTCATGGCTTATCCCTATTCATTAGGTATCGTTGAGAGGGAAAGTAGCAAAACTGTATCTAAATCCCCACTTGTGTTATTCCATATTTTAACATCTCACTTCTTACGTATGTTTGATCTACTACCACTACTGCATAGTTTGAAAGGCCCTACTTAGAAATTACATTATTGTTAAAAAATAATACCATTACTTAGGTAAGCATCTGTACTTTTCCCTCTGTGTGTGGCACTGGAGGGAGTATATCTAAGGATATAGAGGCTGTAATGCGTGTTAAAGGACTTTATTTCTTGTTTCCTCCAGACTCCTTCCCTTCATAGCCTTTTCACAAATGTGAAGGAAACAAGGCAGGGAAGAATATGTTTTCTGTGACATGGGTTCTGCATATAAATGTTTCTGCTTTTCTTCTGAAGCTGCACCAGAAATAAATGGGTATTGTTCAAGCATGGCAAAGACAATTAATATGCTGCAACATCTTAGGATGAAGAGCTATATCCTACAGGTGGATCAAGGAATCCAGGTGTTTGGAAAGCTGTCCCCTGCCTCCTCCAAGGTTTCCAAAACCACACATACTTTTGGAGCTTTTTCAAACCACTGTGTTAAAACACCTGGGCGCTCTCAGCTCCTTCTGCTAGATATTGCCACAGGGGAGTATTACATATTCCTTATACGTGCCTTGATATAATTCACAAAAAATAAGTGATCAGCGACAATGTGAGAGCCAGGCACTCTCAATTAAGATCATATCAGTTCAGAAACAAGTCATTTTTTCTCTTATATCCCCGCCAATTCTTAATTAAAACAGGTAAGTAAATACATAAGACTGCTGGAATCAAATTTGGAAGGGCTGAAATTCCCAAAGATGAGCTGTTATTGACATGTTACTGAAGAAACAAAATATTATTTGTGAATCTTTATTTTTCAGCTTACATAAGAAAATATTAATTCCTAGCCAAAATAAATCTTGATTTACAGTTCTGCGTGAATCACTTATTGAAGTAAAGCTTTTCGATGTACATTGTAATAATAAATAGTATGTTTTTTAAACATCCAAAGCACAAAGCATACTCATGAATTCACCAGCTGAAATGGCTGCAATTAAATAGTCCAGCCTTTGCTCATCTTCAGAAACAGTTCCTTTATTTCATCCACTCTTCTCCTCCCCTTTCTGAGACTTTCACAAGACGCACCAGGACACTGAATTGACCTTTAATCAACAATTTAAATCGCTCTTGAGACTCAACATGGAGATTCAATACAAACTGCTATTTGTTTATCATACTAAAAAGGTGAAGGATCTATGCGTATACAGTTAATGAGTCCTACATAGAGAGCAGCACTCCAGCTGCAGTTGACATCCTAGTCGTCCTTCAGCTCTTCCACCATTGCTACTTACCAGGGCTTCAAATCATTTCTCAAAGTTCACCCTTGTGAGATAAAGTCATATCTCATGAAAGAGCAAATCATAAATGTTTAGTGCATTTATCTAACGCTGTATGTTCACACTAGCATCTGCATCCCTCTCAGTTCAATATATCTGGGTTAAAAACACAGGTAACAGTATTCACAAGTGCCTTTATAAATGGTTTCAGATGTTTTTGCTGGCAGCCCATGTTTCTTGACTACTCTTACTCCAACAAAAAGAAAAAAAAAAAAACAAACCACCACCCTAATTTATCCATATTTATCCTCAGTATTCCTATTCTGTGTCATGCCACAACGCCTTCTTGCTCTGTATCTAACCACTTGCTTTTCCCTCCTCTCTGTGGAATTAAGACACTCTCACTCTGAGGCAGATAATGCATAAGAGAGCTCATGAATAAAATACCCCCCATTCAAAGATACTACACATCAGCAGCTTGCACCCGCCTGCTTAGTGCCTCCAGCTCCTTGCTCATTCTTGAACTCCACCAAGATCAGTACAACTGCTGTTATAAGATGGGGCTGATTTGAGGCAAATGCATTGGTCATTTCCAAGCCATGCTTGTTTGTTGTGTTTCAGTATTTGCTGCTCTGCAGAAACATGCTGCAAAGAAAACAGCCCAGGGTTTCACTATCTGGCTTGTTTGGGTCCCAAGGAAAGCCTTCCCCTACAATCCCTGGGTCTAAAGGCCAACCAACAGCATTGTTCATCAGGAGCAGAATCCATACCACTACCTGCTGCCAACCTCAAGTGCTCTCAGAAGAAATGCAGTGGTTCATTTGCTTTGTACCCAAACAAGTGGTAGGTGCCAGGTGCTATGAATTATCTGTAACAGGCTGAATAGACAGGTGGTGAAAGTTGCTGACAACACAGAAATGTTTAGCTTATCCAAGGCTTGGGAGGATCATTAGGAATTTCCCAAAAGACTGAGCAAAAGTACGCAATTAGGCAACACTTAGCAGAGGAATGATTGTGGTAAGTGCGAGGTGTTGCACGAGAGCAGGGAAAAATAAACAACATTCTGGATGAGTGTGACCTCTTAAAAATAAGCAGCTCATTAAAGAAGGGACTGCAGAATGCCTGGGACAGGGGGATGGAGAATATAGTATAAAGCACTCAAGATCTGCGACTTGTTGTCTGTAACTACCATGCACAAATAATTACATCAATTTCAAAGACCATTTTGGCTGGAATTCATCCCTAATATAGGAAAACCCAGTTCAGATTCATTGCACCGAGAGTTTGATTGGCTTACATCAGAGAAAGATGCAGAAACTTGAGCTCTCTGTCAGGCAACATAAGACAAAAGGCAACTGAATTTAATAAATGGCAAACCTTCATGGTCTATTCTCTGTAGCAATTGGAGGACAGTGCTGTGTGTTTTCTAAACAAACTGATTAGCATATATGAACTCTAGCATATATGGAAATCTCAGCACTACTCAGTGTTACACAGGCTGAAAAACAGTTCAAAAACCCTTCAAAAACCCTTGCAAATAACTGTAAATACATTGAAAACAATAACACTAAAAGGTACACATTTTGAAATATGTACCTGACTTACAGTTCTTATTGGCTGAAGAAACCGAGAAATTTAGTTTCTGAATTTTCTGTAGTAGTAAGTGCATACATGGATGGAGACATTTACAAAAACACTCATTGTGATAGATTTGAAGGACCATGAGATTCCATACCCCCCAACACAAATGGGTGGCCAGCTGGGGTCAATATACTGCCCTTCCTGGAACACCTCTGAGTGACTGTCCAGGTGAATTGTTAGAATTGTCTCTTCACTGACAAATCGGGGACAAGCCTCTAATTAAGAAAGTACACTGAAAGAAACATACAAAATTATGAGGTAGAGTTCTATTCAAGACAATGGAAGTTTTGCTATTGCTTTCAAGACCAGATGGAGTTACAGCCCTCAAACCCATTATTTAGAGGGCTATAATACTTCAGAAAGGTTAGAAATTTTTAGATGCAATAATCAACTTGTGATTCATGTTTATTGGATGCAATCATTCAAACTGTTAGATGCAGAATCCTTGATATTTCTTCTTAGTGATGAGTAAATAACAAGTTCTAATATGGCCACATTATTTTGTTTAGCTTTCTTTAATGCTTACTTTTTAAGGAGGAGCTTTTTACTTGCTTGGCCCCTAGTAAAGAGGGATACAGGTCAATGCAAAAAATAATGTCAAGAAAGAAATGAAAACATTATTTTTTTTTACTGTTTTTCTGAAGCTCCAGTGTGGTTTCACAGGTTTCTACCACTTTGTTGTTCATGTTCAGCATGAACATAAAACCACTAAAAGAACTTCCAGTACTTTAATAATGCTTGAGAACTGGGTCAATATGCACCAATAGTAGCACTTCAAATGCACACACCAGCGTTGGCCACAGAAATGAGGGAAAAAGAATGAACAGTAGTGGTAATCCGTCAAAACTTCAGTAGACGTAATCTGTCATCCGCTTTCAACTTCTCATTTTACAAAATACATAGAGGTGGTGTGAGTCTCCAGTCCCTGGCAGCACAGGGAACCTCTGCATCTCTATGCCGTGGCATGGAGCCAGGGTTGCTTTCTCTGACCTCTTTTCTTCTCTTGAATAAGCCTTGTGCCCTCTCGTGCCAGTCCCCTGCTCTTTCAAGATGCTTCAGCCTTTCTGATAATTGGAAGACCCCTCTACCTAAACACAGGGCCTTTATCATCAACTGTTGATGAACCCATCCTGCATTTGGGGAAGGTGCTGCCCTACCTTCACCATCTCCTCAGCACCAGTTGGAGTGCAGGTGCCCACTCCCAGACAGCAGTGTGTGCGGGGCCTGTGTGTTGGGGGGGGATTGTTCCTCTGAGCACACCTAGCACATGGAAGGCTCTTAAGCTTCCAGATGCAGTGCTCTCCATCCAAGCTGGCCTTCCTGTCACTGCTTTCTTGCATCATTACTCAATTCCTCTCCCAGCTACCCTAGAGAAGAAGATGGTGCTCGAATGTCCAGATGGACAGCAATGGATAAGCCAAGAGTTCTCATTTTACAGGCAAATGAGATCAACATTACTGAGGAACTGGTTGGGGGCAGTGATGGAAAGACATGGATGGTAACTCAAGGTTAAGCTCATACCCTTAAACTGCAGTTTGACTGCCGAAGGCAGAAATGGGTGTCAGTGGGTAGAGACAGCAGTCAAACTCATAATTTGCAATTCTAAAAATAATAATGAAAAAGCAAGCAAGAAACAGTTAGAAACACATACAATTGGGACTTGAGAAGAAAGGTTTGGGGAAAGGACAGAAGGATGGCTTAGCAGGAGTGGAGAAGCCAGGGAGACATGGGGACAGACAGAGCAGGAAAAGCCGTAAAGGAAGAGGGAAAAACCCATCAGGAGTTATTTCCTCTCATTCATAGAAAATTAGCTTAATTATTCTTTTTCTGGCTTGCAGATGAGTAATAATGGAAGCTGTCTTTTAGGCTTTTCCCAAGGCTAGCATAATAGCTCCTGCTAGGACACAAATACCCATTGGATATAACATGACACTCTTATTTTGTTTTTCAATTTGACAGCTTTGAAAGTAATTTAACGGAATAGTTGCCAGAGAAAAGATATCATGTGATCCAGATCATCAGTGTGTACTCTTCCAGCCCTGTACAAAATCAATGAAGGAGCTTGTTTTTTGCACTCAGAGGCCAGTAAAGGAGAAACTAAATAAAACTTAGCATATTAGATGAAAGGTGCAGAACAGCATATCACATTGTTACTTTAAAAATGTTCATTTCTACAGACTATGTAAGCGCCATTAATCTCAGATCAATTTTTAAATTGAAAATGTAAAGGTACAATAAAAGTACGTGCTGTTCCTATTGATATTAACTGCATGCTGGCGGTATGCAAACCAGAGAATGTAAAGCAACTCCTAGGAGAACATGAACACCATTTTAAATAGAATATGAAGCAGCAAGATGTATGCTACAAAGCTGTATTTCCCATTCTTTAAAAAAGAAAAAGAAAGGGAAAGAGGTAGGAAGGGGAGGAGGAGAGGGAGAGTAAGAAAGAGAGAAAGGTGGGAAGAAGACAGAAAGGGAGAAGGATGAGAGAGAGACAGGGATGGAAATAAAATTATGCCAGGAACACTAAATGATTTGGAAGACCTTCAGAGAAGATTATGAAAGTTATGTACACAGAATGGAAAGGAAAATAAAGCAATTTTCCTTGACAGAAGGGTAGGGGGAAATATGTAAGCTGAGGGCTAGAACAAATCCAATAACCTCTTAAACACTGCCTGGAGGATATAAACGAGACTTAAATCAAAGCATCAGCTTTGCATGCTTTGTTCTAGCCCAGCTCATGCATTGCAAGCTAGCATGTTTAGCAGAGCTGTGTTATTGTCAACCGGGACACAATTCTGTGAGAGTTTCTCTACTCTGTTAGTGTGATGAATGCAACTCTGAACAACTAAGTCCTGAAATGTGGAGTGACTACAATTGTTTCCTCAGGGACATCTACTCAAAATCTGATTAACATATACAGCAAAAAACAACCAGCCCCTTCACCTCATATTTTCTGAACACTGTTGTACACATCTTCAAACTCAAGTGGTTATAACCTCTTTCCAAGTTCTTTACCTTGGTCTTCATATGCTTCTCTATCCTTTTCTACTCTTTGTGCTGTTTTTCTCTTTAGCTTCCCTTTCCTCTCACTATTTAGCGTCTCTCAGCTTTGTTGGGCTTACTAACTTGCTTGTTAGTGTCTTAATTGTCTATTCCCATTTAAATGTAAAATGAAGCTAAATAAATATGGTGATTCAAAAAGAAAACAGAATACACAGTGTGGAATTTATGTTATGGTGGGGTTTTTGTTTGTTTGTTTGTTTGTTTTTTGTCATTCTGTCCTCTCTTTGTTTTCCCTTTTTTCCCATTTTCTCCCATTATACCTATCCCGTTTAGCTGTTCATTGAGAGCATACTTATATCCTCCCTTTTATAGCCTCTGTTGCAGTCAGATGCTGATTTTTATTTTACTCAAATAGTACACTATACAGACAAACAATAACCTGAAATTAATCTGCAAAACAATGCAGTTTAAAAACTATAAATGTTCGAGCAAAAAATCTACTTTTAAAGTCAAAGAATAATTTATTGCTGTTATTGTAAATGTATACAATCCCACTGAGACTGATAAGACTCCCAGGAGAACTGCTTGCTACACCAGCTTTGTAAGATGCACTGTTCTATATCAAGCAAGTAGATTTTCTGACACTTCTGTACCTGTGGTCTGTTGTTTCAAAGTCTAAGGCCTTCGTGACACTTGAGTTGTGCTTTGCCTTCTGCGCTCAGAAACAATTGTTGAAGGAAATCCCATTTGAAGACTTCACTTAGTCACTGAACAATTAATTAGGCATCATCTTAAAGACAAAAATATGGCAGAATTGTGGAAAGTAGGCTCGGCTTCACAGGAAAATAGTCTTATCCACAGGAAATTTCCATTTTGTGCCAATTTTTAAACAAAATCTTCTATTTAACAAAATCTTTGCAAAATTCTGTTTAAAAATTTGCTGGATAGTATGCATTTGTAAATCAACACAAAGCATCGATATGCAGCAGCTTCTTAATTCAAAAAGATTTTTAGGTCAAGATTCTAAACCAAAGATTATCTTTGATAGTCTAAACATAAGAAACCCACAATGAGTTTAGATGAAAACCCTTTGATCTTTATTGATCTGACCACAACCTACTATGTTTCAAGTTAATCCCTTCTATTTGGCAGCGGCACTTTCCCTCCTTTATTTTGCAGATATGAAGGCCAAAATGTTTTTTTCTCTCTCTCTACCCACAATAAATATTCCCATCAAAACAAACACATCTCTCTGTCTTCATGAAAATTTGTTCCAGTTAGGGCTATGGATTTTTGCAATTATTGACAGAGTTTCAATTGTAAAATATAATCTAGGACCAAGCTTGCAAAATTTTGAGTTGGAAAGAGAACATCTCACAGACCTCCAGTTCAGAAGCCACCAACTGGCATGACAGCTTTGAACAGGAGGAGCTGCTTTATTCCTTCTAATATTTTTCCTTTCCTCCCCTGCGATATATACATATCTTCTTTTTCCCTCATATGCCATCAAATTCCTAAAGAGAAAGAAGTACAGACACCATCCCATTTAAATAAGATCTGTGTTGCAGGACGTTTAGTAGCTGCAAATTGTTTAAAAAAGCAAAAGTATGTGAGAATAAGTGAGATTGATGTAGAGTGAGAGGAAACACAGAACAAAAGGAAATCTCACCGAGAGCCATGGAGATCTCTCTTCTACCATAGGCCCACTGATTTTCCATGCTTTGGAGGCAAAACACTGACAAAGATTATCTTTCTTCTACGTCAAACTAAGTGTTGGAAAGAGATTTGATTCATTTTGTTTCTTCAAGTCACATCAGTTGTGAAGAGCTACTTCTTCCAAGCAGCCTGAAACTAACAGTGATGTTGGTAAGAGAAGACTGTGGAAGACTTAATATTAAAAGAGGACTAAAACACAGCCAGAAATGATCATGGGGAAATTAATAAGATGCAGGTAACTTTTCACAGCATATTGCTGAGAAACATGGCCTCAATTTATGAGGAAAAATACAAGTCTAGGCATTATTATTATTATTACTATTATTAATGATTCTCACATTCGATGTTTTGATTAATTCAAGGAGAATTTCTTCTTCTTACAAGCAAGATTTTATAGCACAAAGTAGTGGAAAAGACTATAAAAATGCACTGGCCTTACACATTTCCTGCAAACCTTTAATTAGATTGAGAAGGGTTTTGAAGTACATGAGCATGCTAATTTCCATTCTGAATGTGAAAATGTGGCAGAGATGTCATGCATCATGTAATCTTGAACACATTTTATTTGAAACTTTAGTTCTAAAATTTAAGTCTTAACATAAAATATATTAGTCTATTATCTGCATTAAAATAATAATAATAATAATAACAACAATAAGAAGGGTAAGCTGTTCCAGATGCATGGGAAATGTTTCCAGGCCTTTTCACACAAAGTATTGCGTCCAAAATTAATGTTCCATCACTCTTTTCTCTTTATCCAAGAACAGGTACTTTAACTGCTTAGAAATGTTTTGTTTTGTTTTGTTTTGTTTTGTTTTGTTTTGTTTTGTTTTGTTTTGTTTTTTTTACACTGCTCCAAAGTTATTCTCAAATACCTCTTTCCTAAGACTGCATTATGCTCACATTATGGCTGTTCTTACCATTAGTGCCCAGGAGCCTTCTTATGGGCACTGCATGTAAACTGTCAGATTTCCTTGAAGAGTTTGCACACCAGGCCCCCCTGAGCTTCATCTCCTCCAGGCTGATGATTCCCAGCTCTCTCAGCCTCTCCTCGTAGGAGGGGTGCTCCAGGCCCTCAGTCAGTCACCTTTGTGACGGTCCACTGGATTCTCTCCTTGCACAGAGCTTGTAACTCGCTTACAAAATCAGACATCTGTTCAAAGCTGTTATTCTTTGGTGTTGAAAAACAGGCCTCAAAACACAAATTATGCATGGGCACGCTAGCATTACCCCTTCAGAGGTGTGAAGGTCCCAGGGAAGAAGAAGCCCAGGGCTTGTTCTGGAGCCTTGCAGGATGCCTGCAGTGATGCTTGTGCGTCCTACACCTGAGTGCTCCTTATTTTGGGCAGTTTCTTTTCAAGTCAGAGGTTCCTGTGCCTTTCAAGATGAAGCTGACTGCACTCACTGTGGCTCACAAGGCCAAAAAGCAGCCAGGAGGATGACACAAGTCTGAGGGAACGTCTCACTGTGCTGTGATGGGAAGAATTTGGAGCTGACAATGTAATGCCAGCACTGCCTGCACACCCAGGTAGACTACAGCCAGCTGATTTACATTCAGCTCACACTTGGAAGGTTATGTGTACAGCCCATAAGTGCTTCAAATATAGGCTCTGATCTTCCAGTGTTTACCACAAGTTGCAAGTTCTCTGCTCTCCTGACAGCTGGATCCCTAGTGCAGAAGCTGATGGAATTTGCACAGAATATATTCTACTTGTTATAAGCAAATTAACTTCTGAAGTCCTACATAGAGCCCATGGAAGATAGAATTATATAAAGTAGATCTTGGAAAAAGATATATGAAAGCATTCCAGAGAGAAAACAAATTGCCTTTTTCTTGGCCTTATCTTTTAGCATTCTCTGGGAGTTTTCTTGAGGACTGGCAAGGTCTGGAAATAGCTCACAGAACCTGCCTGTAAATACCTCTTGTGCCTGAAAAAAAATAATGGCACGCTATGGCAGGTGTCAAACCCAGGAGCACCTCTATCAGGCCACTGCTTGACGTCATGACTCTAGAGGTACATAAAGGAGGATCAAAATCCTGTAGAAAGGGGGAAATGGGAGTACTTTCAGGCCTTGCAGAGGCAATTTATCTTTAAAATTCCTTTTCTCTGATTTGCCTTTCAGTAAGGCAGCATAATCAGCAAAATTCTAACCTCAGAGCTCCAGTCCCATTAGTCACACAAAGCTTAGGTGATTTATAGTCAGAAAATCATTTCAAAACATCTGAAAGGATTTTGTTATTCTGCCTACAGCTACACCTGTGCACTTCTTTGTCTCTAAGTTTCAATTAGAATTAATTTAAATAAGAGAAAATCATGTTTCCTAGTGGCTGAGCCTGTTAATGAAATATGTTTCGCATTTCCAATGGAAATGGGAATTTAGGAAAGTAACAGGAAGAGCTTGTGCCTGCATTATGAATACATTTTATATTAGAAAAACTTGATCTTAATCTCACTAATAAGATATTTAGCTCAATTTTACTTTATTTTTACCGTATTTGTATTGCTCTTAATGTCTGGATTGCCACCCTATTAACATGACAACTCATTTTCTAAGGTGCCTGAAGAATCACAAAAGATGGGAGATTATTGTTCCAAACATCAGTAAGCACCGAGAGGAAAACTTTAACATATTATGTTAAAAGTCAAAAGGAGAACAAAAAAGAAAGGAGCAAGCAGACAATTAATTTAACCATGTTTTTGCACTGAAGTGTAATCTAAAACAAAAAGAAAAGCATGGCAATGTATTTGCAAACTATGGTTTTATTGCAGGCCTGTGGAGACACCTTTCCCTGCTTATTGCAGAGCAAAGAGTCACTTACTTTTCTGCATAGGGGACATACATGGTAAGAGCACAAAGAAACTGTTTTAGCCTCGGTATTAGTTTACTGCACTCTAGCAAGGGGTCTTCTGTCCCTCATGCGCACACTAAGGACCCAGTCCTTACAGACTTGGTTAAAGCTTAACACATATAATATTCTTCAAGATTTAAGTATTTTTATATGGCTTGAATATACTTGATATAATTAACCCTTCACTAGCCTATGGGAAGAAAAAAAATATTAGGCAAGGTTCTTCGAGTGACAAGACAGAAGTGCTCCACAGTCCCTTGCAGGGTCCTGCAAAGTAGCACACTATGAGATAGAGGCTTCTTTACTTCTCTCTCATACTGCCAACTTTTGTCTTTCAAGAAGTGTTCATGAGCCCAGAGTTCAGTCATATAATTGTAACAAGGGCAGACCTGCCAACACTAAGTAGTGGCAATAACACAGCAGCAGGAAAAAAGAAACCATGTAGATGAAAACTGTACTGAAGTTGCTAGAAATAACATTAAAACATTCCTACAGGTCTTTCAGCATCGGCAGTGGTAGGAAAAGGATATGCCAAAGGAGGAACATGGTAGAAGTGACAGAGCATCCTTGTCAGATATTGCCACCAACTCAGCATGTCACCCTCTTAATTGCTACTATACCATGGAAAACGAATGTGACATGAGCAAGCATAAATCACACATGTTTATGCATGCATGGATAGATAATATATCTCAAAAACAGATATTTTATACTTTTTTTCACCAACTGGATGACCACATCTATAATGACATCTTTTGCCATGTCAAAGAAACAACTCTGGGTGACATTCTTACAAGTTTTAATAAAATGTTAATTTTTCCTAAACTGGCTTACACAACCCTGGCCCATTCCACCATAAACTCTTGGGCAAAAACAAATCTAAAATCTTGGAAATTGGGATCACTGGGCACTTGGCTTCCTCTCTCCTGAAGGGAAAGCCAACAACAAACAGGTATAAGTGAGAAAAAACGTGGACTATACTGTTAAAATTGGTACATGACATATAAATAAGCCCCAGTGGAGTAACCACCCGTGAGTTATTCTGCAGTTATGCTTGGTACCTATTGGCTAGATTACTCTTTCCTCTTTTGGGCAAACTCTTTGATCTCAGATCTCTGATAAGAAGGAAAATCTCCTTGCTCAATAAAAGGTTATATAACAAAAGGGAGCAAGAGACGTTGTCTTCCCCTTGCTGAGCAATATGTAGCACAAACATCTCCAGAGAAGGCTTTGGGAAAGGCCAGGCTTGTTGAATGCATGTGAATTGCAGTGTTTTTAAGGAGATATCATTCCTCCTACTGCTTGGCCCACGCCGCCTTGATGTGGCTCAGACTGTAAATGACACAATTTGGTTGCCACCACGCTAACCTCTGCATTCCTCTGGCTCTGAGTGAGAAAGTCTCCTCTTCCTTTCTCACCTAGCTTCAAATGGAAGCCTCATGAATGCTGTGGATTTAGTGCTTAGCTTTATAATTGTGGTTTTATTTGAATTGCCACAAAAAATGTTGGGTGAGATTAAACACAGGCTTCTCCTTTTGAAGAGGTCTGTGCTTAATATGACTTTTACACCCCATATTCTCACTAACTTTTATTTTTTCCTTCTTTGAGTCTAGTTGCAACTCCTGCTCCTTCACTGCAGTTGTGAGAGTATTTCCTTGGTACTGTGCTAAGTTATATTTATGCATAAACTTTTGCTAATTGCTGAACCTATGCTGGAATGAATAAAGCTTTCATTCATGTTTATATATTAGTTTCCAACATGTGTATGTTTGTAATCATCAGGCTAAAACCAGCTTTCATTTGCAGAGATGTAAACTGAGGGTAACTGAATCAGGAGACACACTCTACTAGGTACATGGAAAGATCTTTTTCTGGTATCACTGACAGATGAGTTTATCACAGAAATTTCCAAATTCTGTAACTCTGTGTAGTTTGCTCAGGGCTGGTAACTGGTTATGGCTACATTCACAATTAGTTTGGATCGACAGAAATGTACCTCTAGAGTTCATTTTGGGCTGGAGATGTAATACACACATTTCTTGAGATTGTTGAAACTCAGAAAATGTTTAAGTTTGCTCTGATGCTCATTTACTGCTGCAGCTCATCTCCCATCCAGGTTAGTTTGTTCCAAGGAGAATCCAGGTCACAACCTGCAGTGCCCTTCCAGATGAGGACCAGAGCTCAGCAAGCAGGCAACATTTAAGCATTGTTTGAAAAGCACTCTCCTGATCTGAACTAATGCACTAATACAGACACGCCCTATGCACACAATCAAAATTTACACAATTAGAATATCTGTGGCAATTCCTAGCCATCAACAGTTTTCCCAGCCATATAATTATTACTATTAACACTACGCATTCCCAATTTAATAAATGGAAGCAAGATAAATGCCCACATCACTTTGGCTTCCCCAAAGCTTTACGATTCAGAACATAGCAATCTGTTGCCCTTGGCCTTTTGGAAACAGCATCCATGTGGTAATTGATAATAATAATAATGCAGCACTTCTCCTGGTCTGTTCTGGATATCTGATGACTTCGACTGCTTTGTCTTGAGGAGGCAGTTGAGAAAACCCTTGAGTCAACAGGAATAGGGAAAGAGGAACCAAGGAGGCTCCTGGTATAGCACCATGGGAGAGGGTGGATGGTAGGAAGAGGTGATGTGACACATTGCTTAGATTTTCTGTGTCCCTTTAGCATTGCCACCTTATAGAGGAGCTGCCACAACTGCCTCCCTCTCCAATGCTTTTCCATCTCTGTTGCACTGGCTCTAGTTTCAGTGCCTTCATCATGGGAAACCAGGCTTTCTGCTTCCCTCTATTCAAAAATGTTACCAGCCCCCTCTTCATGTCTTACCCTGTTGCTGCTGCTGCAAAAAAAGCATAACCTCTGTGCATAGCAATGTTATTATCCACTGACCTCCTCTGAAACTGTTAACATATTACTGCTCATCAGCTACCTCATAGGAACCATTTATGTACATCCTTTGAATCTCACTTGCCCCTGAAGTGAGTGCAAATTATGTCAAGTAAAACTACTTACCTTTAGGTAGCAGACAGAGCCCCAGGCAGACAGTGGGCCAAGAAGTAGAAGGATGGCATCACCTTGAAAACACTATAATTACACACATTCAACAAGCCTGACCTTTTCCCAGAGCTATCTCTGGTGACGTTTGTGCGGCATGTTGTTCAGGGAGGCAATAAGGAGAGGACAAGGTCTCTTGCTCTGTTTTGCTGTATAACCTGTATGTATGCTGTATCCTGAAAGTGCTCAAAAAAAGGAAATGGTCAAGGTAACTGATCATGGTTTAATGCAGTGACTAAACAGACATTGAACTGTTGCCTTTGAAAAGGTGGTGTGTTTTCACCAGCTAGTCCTGCACAATACCTGTGCGCATATTTCAACAACGTGCAAATTATGAGCAGCAATCACACAGGACTGCTTCCCAGACTTGAGTCCTTTATACAGTATAATGCACTTATAAATAGAAATATCACCCAATCAGAGACACATTCTGCAAAGGTTATACTCTTCTAGTTTGTTTTTAGGCTAAGTCTGTCAGGTGCTGAATCTACTAAAGCCTCAGTCATCATAATTATAGTGAGGAACAACTTCAGTCAACGTTATATGCAATTTAATTTTCCTCCAACTGCCAGGTATATCTTGACAAAGTTTCTAACTGAAGTTTAAAGCTTACTTTGTTCAGAACAATCAGGTAAGTCTACAGAGCTGGAAATGTCTGCTGTCACAGGGATGTGAGAAAGCAAGGCAGAACTTGGTTTATTTGACTTCATGCGGGTCATGTGATGTAATTAATTCCAAATGTTTTTGGTTTCTGTAGAGAAACTTCCAGCAAAAAGACTTAAACGATGTAATAATTACCTTTTTCCTTTCATGATCCTTCTGACTATGCCTTAATTTATGATGCTTTTAACTATACATGTATCCTGAGGCTATGATGGGTGCACATTTATTTATGTCAAAAGATAAATCTTAATGAAAGGTTTTTTTTACACAATAATTAACTTATTTTGATCATCATAACAGTAATTATTAGAGGCACAAAAACAGAATCAGATCTCAGAAGAAGCCATGAAGATCCTAAATAGGGTGGAGTACAAACACTGCCCTATTATTTTGCCAAAAATGATACATCAAAGTGGCAGCAGTGAATCATCACACACTACTAGGAACTACACCCAAGGAATCCAAGAGATGAAAACATTAGATGCACTAACCTCCATCATAAATCGCAAGTTATAATCACACAGCAGATATTTGCAATATGCCTTTTCTCAGATATGAAGCTCTGCTCTCCTTATGCCTCTGATCTCTCATCAAATTAAAACACAACAAACCCAAAAGAACCACAAAAACACAAGAATTTTGGCTTTATATGAAAGGTCCATCTATTAAAAAAATATATGTTGTGATGGATTATAAGCATTAGCCATGCATCAAATAGTACATCTGGGCAGCCCAGTTCTTTTAGGAACATCTTCAAAAAATAACCATTTTTATGGGATCATATGCATCATGAGAGGCAAGGCCAGTAATGAAAAAGAGCGCACACACTCTTAACCTGCTGTCATCTTCTCCTTAATAAAAATAACTACTGTTCTGATTTTCTGCTCAGTCATTAAACCATTGTGCACATGCACACATACACAGAGAGAGAGAGAGTAACTTGCAGACAGCTCTTTTGCAATGTCCTACAATGAGGAATCAAGCACATTTTAACAAAAATGTCTTAATCCTGTGTCAGATTGAAGAAATAATTTCTCAAAACTAGAAAATTTTAATGATAAACAAGGTGACCTCATATAAGAGAAGCTTCAGCAGCAATATAGGAATAAAGAAAAGGATGTAGTATGTTACCTTTTCCAGTCAAAGTTTCTTCTTTTATTTTTCTCACCGCTTCTTGGCCCTCACTCTCGCTGTTTCCAGCTGTCACAATACAGAAACACAAAATTAGTGATGCAAACAACTTAAGGACAGTGAATATATGCCTGCTATCATTACAGGTTAACCACAGTGTAAAACCAGTTATGAGTTTTAAGTGAAAATGTGTGATTCATTGTTGTCAGAGCAGCAAAGGTCTTTAAAGAGCTCTGTACAAATGCCCTGCTGTTCACATGAGTTCTGCTTGTTCATCTCTATTCATGCAAGCTATGACCACCTGCTGGCTGGAACAGCTGAATGTAGATGTAAATATGTGAGCCACATGAATTATATCACATCCAGACTCTAAAAAAGGTTTACTGTAGGTGAGAGTGGACCACCCTCTGCTCTTTCCAAAAAGAAGAACTTCACAGCTGGAGGAAAGGCCCTGCTAACCTGTTCTGAATGCTCAGGAAAAGTTTTAGCAGTACTAACAGAATATATGATTAAGCATTAATAAATGCCTTTTGTGCCATTCAGCTGAGGTGGACAGTTAATAATTATCTGACATTTGTCTGGCAATTTTGCTGTGCATCTGTATTTGAGCAGTAAAAAAATGATTTGCAACACTGATATTTGAAGGTAATATATATCTTTGTCTTGATGATAGGCAAGAAGGCTTGACATTTGTATAAATATAGCTAAAGTAAAGACATTTCAGATACTGAAGAGAAAATAATTCTCATAGAAAACCTAGGGTCATACAGGCCTATAACTGTTCTTTATAAAATATATTAACTCTGCTCAGACTGACCAAGAAAGAATAAGAATTTAAAACCAACCAAACAAGCAAACAAACAAAAACAACAAAGCAGACAGTTGTGGCTTGGTTTGTTTGTTTGTTTGTCTGTTTGTTTTGCTTAAAGCCATCCAAGTCTTTAAAGAACAGAAACGTTTGGCTTGATGCTAATTTCCAGATACAGATGCACTGTCAACAAAAAACTCTCCAGTGAAACTGCCACATCTGGGGAAATCTGGTCACAAGGATGACAGGCAAAAGATTGCTTTTCCTCACTGTTTCACCCAAAGTGACTTAGTAGAGTAAGGTTTCAAGCCCAGTGTGTTGTAACACCAGATAAGAGTGTTGATTCGGGAAACAAAAATAGTTTGGTGCCAACTCTGTGAAGGTCTGATGGGATACCTCTCATTCAGCACTCCTCATGCAGAGAACACACTTATTAAGCCTCCAACGTCTTTAACTCTCAGTATGTTCACTTAATTTGTTCTTTTAAGAGAGCTTGTGTTCTCAACAGATTTTAATTTGTGTTATTTTGCTGTTATATAAATGGTTATTCATTAAAGCTCAGTGCCCTCCAAAGGAGCTCATGTTAGTCATATTTGCATGTTTTTCATTCTAGACCACTGGGATAAAATAATTATTTTGCTAAACATCACTTCAAATGTCTGTTTCCAGCCTGATTCAACAGAGAGTTTGAAAACTAGATTCTGAAGCTTGAGTGCTGTAAAAGTGAAACAGCCTCAGTGAAAGCTGCTATTGCGATAGAGGCTTTTGAAATGCTTCTTTCAAAGAAAATCCTGTAAGAAAGAATAAGGAGACTGAACAAATTATCAAAATCCTTACAAACAGTTCAAAGACAAGTATCACAAAGATACCATAGGAGTGGGAGAGTGATCTACACCTCTGTTTTTGCTTAAGGGGATCAGCATCACCTTGCTGAGGATGGGTATAAGAAGAAAGGGACAGGTTGCACTGCTTCTCTTCAAGTATATCCTTGTGAGATCCTCTAAGCAAAGTAAACAATAGGCATGAAAAAGAGCAGTCTCCTTTTAAGTTCCACATTAATTATTTTAAGTTCAAAAAATACTTTTTAAATCAACAAGCTACCACAATTGCCTTTAGGTTGGTAGAAAATCAAACAGACTCTGTGTATCTTTTTGATGTAACTGATTCACTAAAGGGCACAACTTCCAACCACGCTGAACAGGAGTACAATGTTCTAAACTAAGCCGGGTGGTGTTTTATTAAATGAAGGTCAAATTCTTACTAACATCAGGTATTTTAGATTCTCAGTAGTGAATTTGTAAAAACTGTTTGGAGAAACTTTGTGATACACAGAAGAATCATCTTTGCCTGACTTTTTGCCGATGATTCACCGTATTTTTTGTATGCTCAATGTGCCATATTTATCCAACCCAGAATGTATCCATTTAAAGCTCAATAGCATCTGTAGCGTAAGCTCTGCCTAACCTGGATTCAAGTGAGGATGAGAAGGTGAAAGTAGATCATGCTTTTATGCAGTGAGGGAATCTGAACAAAAGCTTTAAGAAGGGATTTGATGTCTTGAGAGCTTAGATCATGGAAGTACCTAAAACTGTAATAATCCTGCTTTTCTTGCAAATTTAAAGTGTCTATTGGGAGCTCAAAATGCATACGGTTGTCTCAGGAATTGTTTATGCAAGCTGTTCAGTGCCCTGTCTGATGCTTTCCTTCTCTGTCCCCATAGAATAGTCAATAATTCAGGTGAGACTGATTCAATAATAACACTGACTACAACCAGCTCTGAAAACAAAACTAAGAAAATAAAAATAGATTCCAGTCTGAATGGATGCATCTGTATAAAAAGAGATATCATATTAATAGCATTAAAAATTCTAGTTCTTAGCAAAATACTGAAGCTCATATTGGGAAAAAAAAAAAAAAAGATAAATTCAAATACAACTTTTAGTCAAAAAAATTGACTCTCCTCTTCAACATTTTTCTACACAAATGTCACAAGTCAAAGCACATTGAACTAAGGACACCACAGAAGTACACAGAAAAAATCTTATCAGCAGTAGGAGGCTTTGGATCTTACCCTAAAGGTCAGACTCTGTCATCTTAATCAGTTTAAGTAGATTCTAACTCTGGAAGTTGTTTCAGGGATTTCAATAGAACTGTCACAGAGTATTGCTCAGCCTGAATAAGGATGGCAAAAATACAGTCCTCAGAAACCTGGCATGGCTGAATGAATTTGTACATCACAGAAACACACTGTTGCTAGTTAAGGGGTACTAATATATTTACATATATTCTTTATAAAATATTCTTAATACCTTTGAAGGTGAAAATTTCTCCAAAATAATTACTAATCACTAATAACTCATAACTAATGTAGAAAATTGATTCTGACAAACAGCAAGGCTTTTTGCATTTTTTTAATAGAAATGGGAATTTGCCATCTTGACCTTTGAAGGGAATGAACTGCAAGGCATTAGAAAGACATTTAGAACAATCTATGAACAACAATACAGCCTATGAAGCTGAAGATTACCTGGAAAGAATAAAAGCACAAATTTTAAAAGCCAGAGTTAGCAAAGGGAGAATTTCATGACTTTCAACAAATGAACACAAAACCAAAGCACAAATAAAAAGCTCCCAAGATGGACACTGAGCAGATCCAAAATATCCAGGACACGGCAGATCAGAGAAATGTCCAAACCCTCCAGCCTGGACGCTGAGGGACACCCTTTGCCACAGCGTGGCTCTCAACTGGCAGCAACCCTCTTTTCTTATTTAGTCATAATTATACAGCAGTTAATCTCTAAAACTAAATAGCTTTTCAGGGTTAGCAGCCTGCCCCGTGGCCCTCCTCACTGCCCCGCTTTGGCTATGGTGTTTTGCAAAGGGTAGGGGAGGCAATGCTCGACTATCAGGTGGGAGGGTAGCAGGAAAGTTGACTTGCAGATGTGGTAGGTGTAATGCAAAGATATTCACCGATCACTTCAAGTAATCCAAGTTTAGAAGTGGTGTCCACAAACTCTAATGCATATGCACATTGCCAGGAGAAGCTTGGTAGTATGGTAATAAACTCAGTATAACATACGATTAAGAAGTTACACACGATGATGGTTAGGTGTCTTTGTGCAACAGAACACACAAGAGGTTCCAAATGTGAATTTGAATTAAGGAGTCTCCTCAGAGTAGCATAATCCTCATTATGACTGAAGGGAACTGATCCAAGCGGGGCACAGGCCAGAAGACTGGGCTTGCAAGAGCACCCAAAGCCTCCAGAAAAATAATAAATAAATAAATAAATAAATAAAATTAAGTCATACCAGGTAGTGGTATAAAGATCGTGATTTTGTGAGTGTACGTGGCACTGCATAACATTGCCTCAGAGAGACAAATGACTGCCCCCCAAAAGCTCTAAGGATGAGAAATCTGTAAAGTCTTGTATAAAAACATATTGCTTAGGAAAAAGGAATACAGGTCTTGGGTCTCACCCATGAAATTGCTAAGTCATTAATTTGTTATTCAATAAAGCCAGGTATAACGATGTGTCATGGTACAAAAAGGCACTGAGAAAGTGACACACAACTTCCTTATGTCTAGACGTACCACATGGCCTTTGTCATCCAGTTCATTGTACAGCACTCATGTTTTAATATATGCCTTTTTGACATGAAAGGCAAAAATATCGCTGTGAGTATGCTTTTGAGAAAAGAAGCAAAACTGAGTAAGAAGGAAAACATTGGTTTGCAAACAGAAAACAAATCATCGTTCTTGCCCTAAGTTTCAGCAACCCCAGCTGTTCCAAGAGAAGATGAGAATGCCCGTTTATAAATCCAAAGATACAACAACAAAAAGTGCTGTTTCTAACAACGACCTGTAGCAGGTGCTGAAAAAATGTCAGTGTCAGCATTAAAACTAGAGTGAAGTTTTCTGATACACCATTCCAGCAGCAAGTAGTTTAAGAGGTTTCCTGAATCAAAGGTTACTCCTAGCCTCTCTGTGAACCTACCCTCCACTTCTTCATCTCATCGCATTTTCAATTCATTCAAGCACTTGGCTGCCAAAGTGTTCTGGGACAACAAAGTCTGTGATTTAATTATACATTTAACTGGATCAGAAAGGTCGTACTTCAGTTGTTCCTCTTTTTAAATTGTTGGATGTTGGCTACTTTGTGTATAATAGAGAAAGAATAACCACTTCTTATTCACTTTCTCTGTAACACTCATAATTATATAAGCCTTTATGATATCACACCTCAGTCATCTGTTTGCAAGTGGAAGAACCTTGGTTTATTAGCCCCACCTTGCACAGAGCCATCCCATATTTCTCATCATCCTTCTCTGTTTTTTTCCACTTCTACCAGGCTCCTTTTGAGTATTTACAACAAGCTCAAACAATGATTTCTACAAAGGAATTAAACACTTCACATCTTATTTTTGTTTTCTTTCCTGCTAAATAATAAGATTTTATTTGCCTTTTTAACTGGCATTGAATATTAAAGATATTTACAGAGAACTTTCAACAGTAAATCACAAATTATTTTCTTATTATTGTTATTTTTGGAGTGGTAGTAGTTAATTTGGATCCTATTCTTGTAAATATATAGCTGTGGTTGGCTTTCCTCATATGCAGTATTTGCATTTACTGAGTCTCAGTATTTACCCATCCTGTCATCACCCAGTCATTCAATATTATGAGATTCTTCATTGTTCTTCATGGTAGTTAGGATTTCACAAGCTCAGAGCATGGCTGAGGCAGGAAGGCACCTCTGGACACCCTCCAGTCCCATCCTCTGCTCAGAGCAGGGTCAGCTACAGCAGTTTGCTCAGGACTGTGTCCCGTCAGGCTTCAAGTATCTCCAAGGCTGGAGACTCCACTGCCTCTGTGGGAGACCTGTGCCAGCATTTGACCATCCTCAAGGCAAAAATAATAATAATAATAATAATAATAATAATAATAATAATAAATAAGAATAAAAATAAAAATCTTATGCTTAGATTGAATTTTCTGTGTTTCATTTTGTCTGCAATGCATCTTGTCCTGTCACTGGGCACCACTGGGAAGTGCATGGTTTCATCTTCTCTACTACCCCTGTCAGATATTTATACGCACATTTAAGGTTCCCCTGAGCCTTTCCCTCCAGGCTGAACAGGCCCAGCTTTGTCAGCCTCTCCTGGTGTGTCAGATGTTCAAATCCCTTAATAATGAGTAGTCCAATTAGTTTGACTGTCCTAAATTCATCTGCACAAAATGTATCATCTCACTGTTTAGCCTTTTTCTATACTTTTTATAAATATACTGAACAGACGTCTACAGGATCAGGAGTCCCTTTGCTCCATCCCAAAGCTGAATCATTCCTAGATGTTGTTTATTTGGCTTCTGATCAGTTACTAATCTACTGGAGATCTATCTTATCAACTTTAAAATCTTTTGGCATAAGCCTTGACAAAAGATTTTGAAAATCAAAATTAAATGAATTCAAACAGCTGTTTGAATTACCATGGTAAGAAAAACTGCAGTGACTCTTTCAAAGTTTATCATCACATATTTAATTTTGTGTCTATTATAATGCCTATGATTTTTTTCATATTCACTGGACTGTCCACAATGTTCTTCCTAAAAATGCCTACCAAGCACATATGTTCACCTTACGCTTCTACTACATTAAGGATGTGTTAAGATTCAATGCAAAAGATAGTAGTCCCAAAATACTTTTATTCTATCGAGAAACTTTGTTTTTAATCACAGTGGCTTATTTCTTTTCTGATGTGTGGTATTTTATTTCTACACATTCCATAATAATCACCATAGTATTCATAAACACTGATCTTTCTTTTACTTCCTCGGCATAGTTAATTTTTGAGGACTGATCAGAACTTGCTTGAGGTCTAATTTATTATAAAAATTCACATGCAGTAAGGTATGACACAGTCTTCAAATTGGGCATTTCGGCTTGGCTAATTTGCTTTAAAATTATTTTGAAATGTATGAACACAAACTGAAATAACCTGAAGTCATGAATTTTAAAAACAAAGTTCCAATAAAATAAAATAAACCAAGATTAAGAGCCACGCAGCTCCAGCACTGAAAGTTAGTAGATAAATACTGAAGTGGACATGAGAAGTATTTCAGTTTGCTCAGAGTGCTAGGACTGTTTAATAACCCTTTGACTGGGAGTTACTAACTCTTCATAGTTTTCTTTTATACAGACACCAGAACTGTTATATCTAGTTTCTCAGTCTGTTTTACAAATTGACTTTGGTTTTAATTGTTCCAAACTCTAACATAAAATATACTGCATAACTGCTGTTTTATAGTGTGGTGAGATGCTCCTTTCCTCAGGTATGGCATCTGACAACAGGACAAAAGTGTGCTCATGAAACTTGCTTCTAGTACCAACTTACACTGAGAAATCTGTGATTTATCATGTGGTAGTCCTTAAAGATATCAATGGACTGCTCCCAAGCAGTTCACAGCTGTGTTCACCCACTCAGTCGCTCAAGAACGGTCTAGACAACGTCCTCAGTGATATCGACAGACTGTTCACCCAACAGTTGACACACAATGAGCAGTGCAGCTGTTCATGGAGCAGCAGCCTTATAGAAACACACCTGAGACACTCATATTAGCAGATCAGTCAGACAACTGAAAGTCACAGCCCTGTAAAAGCAGCTCCCCAACTCAAGCTCAGGGTAGCTCCTGATGGCTGGCCTGGGGTGTTGCCTGGTGAAGGAGACATCCAGCGTTGTGACAGAGAACATGCAAGGTCAACAGCTTCGCTGACTGTTGCTTATCAGCTGTAAGACTAATTGTTTATAGTATTGGTGTATTATATGTGCCTGTACATATATATATATGTATAATAGCTGAAATATACATTATATTTCAGCATTGGTGAGGCCACACTTGAATACTGTGTTCAGCTTTAGGCTCCTCACTACAAGGACATCGAGGCCATGGAGCATGTCCAGAGAAGGGCTACGAAGCTGGTGAAGGGCCTGGAACACAAGTCCTGTGAGGAGAAGCTGAGGGAACTGGGGCTGTTTAGTCTGGAGAAGAGGAGGCTCAGGGGACACCTCATTGCTCTCTACAACTACCTGAAAGGAAGGTGTGGGGAGCTGGGAGTTGTCCTCTTCTCACAGGTAACTAGCAATAGGACTAGAGGGAATGGCCTGGAGTTGCCCCAGGGGAGGTTCAGGTTGGAAATGAGGAGACATTTCTTCTCAGAAAGAGCAGTCAGGCATTGGAACGGGTTGCCCTGGGAGGTGGTGACATCACGATTCCTGGGGGTGTTTAAGGAAAGGTTGGATGTGGTGCTTAGGCATATGGTTTAGTGGGTGACATTGGTGGTAGGGGGATGGTTAGACCAGATGATCTTAGAGGTCTTTTCCAACCTGAATGATTCTATTGTGCTTTGCCTTCATGGCAAGTGGTTTTTCCCTTTCCCTCACTTATGCTTACTTAATTAAGCCACCCAGGCTTAATTGCACAGGTAATCAGTGTGTGTAGTTATAATAATATCCAACAAATTTGGTCAATCCTCTATTGCTGTTTCATCTGATATCCAGAGAATACCTGTGTCCCATGATAGCTATTTTCAAGATATTCTGCAAATATTAAACAACCAGGTTTCCCAAGACATATACTTAGGATTTCTGAACTCTCAGATGCAGTCAGTCCTTTGGGCATGGGACATATAGGATACTGGAGTGGTATTAACATTAAAAATACTCAAGAATCTCCTACATCCATCTACAGTAAGAAAGGACTATTAAAGTATCCCATATAAAATTTCAGTAATTGAAATTAAATCAAACTGTCTTTCATAATGAATAATTTTACCATCTTGATAGGGTTTAATTATCCTTCTAAAGTTACTTTGTAGTATTATATCATATGAGGATTTTCTGATATGTAGTACAGAGAGTCCGGCCTGAAAACTGGAAACTAACATGAATGAAAGAGATGACAGAAATATCTCCTTCTTGGTCTCTTGTAGGGTTTACAGAGGTCAAAAAAAACCGCTCAGTTTGGCTATGAAGTACATATATTTACGCCAAAATTTCATTGCTCAGATAAAACACTTGAATATATACATATATTTATATATATAATGAGACTGTTTCCTTCAGAATGTGAGATTGTCTTAGAAAATTGTGACACTGATATACTCAGACACTGAAGACTGATTACACTGCCCTGAACCTGGTGTTTTATAACAAGCAGCACATGTATAATATTGTCAAGATGGAAATCTTTTGATTTTCATTCACCATTTACAGACAAAAATATCAAGCTTCTATACTAGACATTGCCACACTTTCCCCCCCACCCCCCAGTTTTCTTTTATTAATCTCTGGGGTTGGGAGAGAACGAACTGAAACTCTCCTTTTTAAAGTTAGTATTTTTAACATGCACTCACCCCAGTGATGAAGGATGGAAGGGATACAAAGAGTTTATGCTTCTATCAGTCTAAATTCAGACTCACAAAACTGTGGCCAACAATGTGAATCAGAACTGAACCAGGATGGTGGTCATAACAATGACTGGGACACCTTGATTTTTGATGTCCTTATGCTCCTTAAGAGCATATGTATTTGGAATCCCATTCAAAACACCATCTTTATTATCAGCTCCTGACAAACAGACAACAAAAATTACTTGTCATTTGCCTCATCTGCAGAAGAAAATATAAGCTTATTTATTAAATAACAAATTGGGTAACAGGGAGCATGAACTCCCAGCACGGTTGACTCCAAAAGCCCACCACTGGCAGTAGCTTTCCTTGCCAGGGGTCCCAGCTTTTCCTGCAGTAAAAGCCCTGCTCACTGTGAGCAATGCTATCATGGTGTTGCAAAAAGCTGCAATGAAATCTAAAAAAGTAACCTGTAGAAAATTCCTTTCATCATTTCAGCATTCACACTGACCTTTTTCCCATCAAGAGACTGAGGGCAGAGCTAGTAGCATCTGCAGAGAGAGACCATAGGTGGGAGAAAGGAGTCTTGTGCAGCCGTGCTGGGACTAGAAAGTAAGAAGCTGTAAAAGCACTGCTTGCTGAACTGCCTCCTGTAACTGCTTGCTGAAAATGCTTTAAGGGAAACCATTGCCTTTTTACACAGTGATTATTCATATTCTGCAAGGTAGAATACTTTCCACTTATTTGTTTCGCTTGTTCCACTGGCAGATTGGAATTACAAGTAAGTTATTTCAAATATTGACTCCTCTAAAATGTGAAATGGAGTCAAAATCCAAGTGGTGAATCATCTTCACATTAGACTTTGACTCATTTGCCCACTGCATTCTTTATTGCTAAACATTCCCATTACTTAGTCCCTGCAATGGGGGAAAAGCCTTCAGTGAATGGGCAAAATTGACCATGAGCTAAACATGAGTCTGATCCCCTTTCTGAGCCCAAATGCACCTAACATCCACAATTTTTTCACATATGTTCATGCCTACATACAAATATACAGGGAAAACATTCCTACAATAGAAACTTGAGCACACTTGCTGTCTAATTTGAGGTGTAAAGCTCTGCTTGTGTGCCTGAAGCTGAACGTGTTAATGTACCAAGAGGTATTTTAAGCATACTCTGAACACTTGGGGCCTACAGTTAGCAAGAAGGATGGAAGGTCATTGCATTTAATGTGCTTTTGAGACTGTTTTAATCTTGCAGCTGGAACAAACCCTGTGACTATCCATTCTACTGACAGGACTTCCTTGCTCTGAAGAATTTCACAGGCAAAGGAGATGTCTCTGACTCACCAAACTCAGTGTTTAGGTCAGAGTTTGGCTGAAAGAATTAAATCAGTTGAATTTCTTACTCATCAAATGCTTCCTATAATTAATTTCATTAATTTACATTTCTAGAGATTCATAATGCAAATATTAAGGTTGGTACAAATTAATAGTGAATGGAAATGTGTGCGTCTGCAAGCACCAGAAGAAACATCAGAGCAAAGAGTTAAAAGAATGTCCTTTTTTAAGGACACGTTTCAAGGACACGTTTCAAGGACACCGCTCCTGTGACGTGTATGCCTAGACTTGCCAGCAGATGACCATGCACTCTGACGCCAGGAAGACAGCAACAATGTTGTGGCTTATCACCTCTACCATTACTTTTCCTGTTAGACCAGACATAGTCTGTGTACCCCAAACAAAGAAGGACAGACTAAGAGCTGATGAATCCTGAAGGACATTATGGACAGAAAGATCTGTCCATAAACTACCTTGTAATTTCCAATCAAGGACCACAACGCCAGGATAAACGCTCAGTAGCTGACATGCCTAGTACCACACTGCACATAAGTGATGCTCACCAGACCACTGTGCGCACGCATGCTGGGGCTTGTAAGAGTATGAGTGTGAGTAAATTAAATCTATACAAAGGTGATTATGAGTGGGCAAAATCAGTTTATTTAAAGATTCTGTAAATAAATACACACTTCATTTTCCCTAAGATCTCACTTTAAATTTTGTTATATGAAAACTACCAAACATTAAACATTAAATGATGTAAAGTAAGTCTTCAAAGAAGTAGCAATGTTCTACGCTTCCATGACACTATGCAAAGAAAAGAAAATTGGCCTTTTTGTTTTCCAGCTGAGTCCATTTCTCCAGTCCATCTTTAACATGAAAAGATACTTCTTTAGTGAAATATTAATGCTGACATTAGCTACATCTATCATCTAGCTACGTATAGCAGCATCTGTTTGCATTTTGCAGATGCTTGGTTTTGACACATCTATTAAAACATGTATGAGTAATGGTATTCTGCATTACACCTGTACATTTCCAGGGCAAGTCCATCAGTGTTACTAACTCCACAGCACATAGAATAATACATGGCTACTATGTGCTTGTTTGTTCATTTTTTTTCAAAAGATGTGTATACAAAACCTTAGAGAGATTGTGTTCTGTATAAAAGCTAAATAAAGTGTCATCACTAGCTCGCTAGCGTGTTATGAAATGCTGACCTTCAGTGACCTTATAGTGTAAAAGTTACAGAAGAAAGGTAGAAATCTAGTTTAAGAAAGAATAAGAGAGCAAACTACAGTGTGTCAAGAATACTATTATTCATGGATACATACTGGTTTAGGAGACATTTATTTATTTATTTATTTATTTATTTATTTATTTATGTAAATTATTATATAAATATTTAGTAGATATATTTACTAGGAGCACAGAAAGCTTCAGAAAATAGGAAAAAAAATCCCACTATATCTGTAGCAGAGAGAAATTCTGTGCTCAGGACATTTTTGGAGTTCCAACAGCAATTCACCTATCCTAACTTTAGATATCTAAATGACTTCTCAATCTTACATAGCCTCCTTATAATCAATGGAGAGAAACAGGAACCTCCAGGAGATGAGTTGTCCATCCCATCTCAGACTGACATGAATGAGCCTCTCAAGCTACTTCTTTCCCTGCCTGGAGTACAAGGGTCACCTACAGTGACAAGTGGAGAAGTAAATGTGAAATTTTTACATGTTTGAAGTTACAAAGGTTACCTCTTCTCTATCACACAAAGGAATAAAAATATCCCCCACTACACATTGGAATATTCCTTCCAGGCTTTCATTAGTTTTCCTCTTAAAGAGAATGTGTACCCCAAATCTCAAGTTCATACTCAGTTAAGAAAATAAGTCACAAGAAAATAAAATATCTTTGTAATACCCATATTTAAAAGTCTTTTTCATGACATAATTGCTGGCTTTTAACATAAGGTAGCTTAAGTCTTCCAAGTTTTGCACAAAATAATAATAATAATAAAAAATTAAATCTACTTTTATTTAAAGTTTTGCAAAGCAAAACATAAACCAAATCTTTATTTGTGCTAAAAGCTAGAAAAACCCTTGCTCCTCCCCTTCCAAATTTACAATTATACTGCAAAGAAAATCTTCCTTAAAAGAAAAAATATATATATTTTCTGAAACACAAATAAATATATTAATATTAGGAAAATAACGACTGTACCTATTATAACGTGCATGCCAAGTCTTGCCAAATGCTTCACAGTTTGGTAACCAATTCCTTTAGTACCTCCAGTCACTATAGCAACCTTTCCATTTTGTGTAGGGAAAGCTATAGGAAAAAAAAAGAAATAATGCAAGATTAGTTCACAGTAGTAACATGATTAAGAACTTAAGATGCATTTGAAAGAGGCACACACATAACAGATCACTCTACCCAGGCCAGTAAACAACATTGAAAGCAAGCTCTGTATGGCAATAGAAGGTACAGAATATTTGGCGTCATCTGCTGCACTATAATCTTCTAGTACTAACAGCTCACGAAAGACTGAGGTTGATGACACAAAAGATAAACATCCAATTCAGACCAGAAAGTTACGCATGTCTATTTGCATGCATTTTTTTATCCTGTAATAATCTACCCTTCAAAATTTTTACCTTAACTTTGTTATGGAGCAGCATGACAGCTGTTACATGCCAGCTCGGGGATTGTTTATTTCCTGCACACTGGGAAAAAATTCAATTGGCAGCATAAAATCCTGCAAGCTTCTTGAATGACAAAGGACAGAGTCCTACGTTCACTTCACCAGGAGTACGGGGGACACAGTAAGGAGCTCGGCCAAAGAAGACATGTCCAAGCAAGGGTAGAAGCCAGTCTATCTAATTTAATTGCATAATTGAGTACTCCACTTGTTGAAAATTGCAGGCTCCTGGCCCCCAAAGAAATGAAGAGCCATTTTTTGCATTAAAAAACAAATTTGCTTTTCCCATCCACCACAGGCCCTCACCACAAAAGCCAACATTTCTGCTGCCCGTGGATGGCTGCACAAAGGCTGCACCTTCACAAGCGCTTCTGAACGCAGGATAAGATGTGGCCAGCTGGGTAGGGCACATGCTCCAAATTCATGAGATGAAGATTAACCCCTCTGCCAAGGGTGGGCAAAGCCTATGACCCCTGCCTCCCACTGAGCCTCCAAATGAGCCAAAAGGCAGTGAAACTCCGCACCCCATACCGATACTGAAAATGAGTTGCTTTTGCCCTCGTTGTGGAGGGCATGATGTGAAAACCTCATGCAGAGAGGTCCTTGTGGGGATGCCTGGGAAGGAGAGCCCTAGAACCGTCTAGGTTGGAAAACTCCTTCAAGATGGTGGAGCCCAACCACCAGCCTGCCCTACTGGGTCCCGTCACTACACCGTGTTCCTCAGTGCCACAAAGGCAAGTGGATGCTTGGGTGCAGATTACACAACTCAGCCTGGTAAGAAATGTTTGTGCTCTACCGCGAGCACTCCAGCCAAATGAGAGCAAAGGTTGTCACGCAGGCAGTTTAATTTAACTGTTTGGGGTTGGCATAAATTAGGTCAAATATCAAATATGATTTTTGATGAGTTGGCAGATCTTTCATGTGAATCCCGTGCGGTCTTCAGGCTACCAAGGTGAGTTTCTGTTTGCTTTTTAAAACAAGCTGCTAGATATTTGTACAGGGGAAACGGCACAATGTTTCCTTTTGCCACAGTGCAGTGTCTGTAGGCAATGTTATAGATAACAAATGTTAAAACTATGCTGACTTTCATCTATCAAAGGACTTTCTATTTTGATTACTAGGTTTTTAGGGGATTGCTTTGTTGTATAACACAAGCTCATATTTCATACAGTTATGAAATACAGAACTAGCACTGATACAAGGTCCTTTCTTCATAGCAACTCCCAGATTTCACTTTTTCTTAAATACACAGTTATTTCCAGTACAATTCAACATGAATTTCTGTTCTATTCAGGTAACTACTTGATTCTTCCCATCCATGTAGACTGGGAATTATTTGCAATTATTTGAAAGTTAATTCCTCTTACAGTGATGTTCTTGCATTTATGTATCATAATAAATATAACTTGTGCTAAAAAAACCTTGGCCAAGAGCTTTCAAAGGTTTCCAGTTAGTTACATAAGCAGCTCTGCAATTTCCACCAAAAATATTTATCACAATAAACTCTACATAAAATGCCTACACTTTTTTTTTTTTTTTTTTTTTTTCAATAGCTAGGTAGCTAGGCTTAGAAAATAAAGCTAGATCTGCTGTTAAATAATTGTTAAATTTTCCACTCTGTGCAGTCTTTTCCAATTATATTGATCTTAGCTTTTTTAGATAATGTTTTCCTAGTTCCTAGTCTGTCCTCAGTCAGTGAAGTGTTTAAAAAAAACAAACAAACAAAAAAACAACAACAACAAAAAACACCTTAAGTGCATTTTTTTGAAAATGCAGACAGGAAATAAACAAAGAGGAAGAATTTTTTATTTTTATTTTTTTTTTCACTGTAATCCAAGTTTTTGTCACCTCTACGTAAAAGGCTTCATGCGTGACTGGATACATCAAGTGAAAATCAGTGCCTGAATAATTTGAGCCCCCTAAAAGGGAGAGGAACACGTGCATATTGTTCAACTTGGTAGACAACGAGAAAACATGAACACATTCCCTTGTACTGACAGAGAGCTGAAAGGGGACAGTTCTCTTACCCAGCAACAGGGCAATAGGCAGCAGGTAACCCTTAAACCAATGGCAAGGACAGAGACTACAAAGAAAAGAGCAAGAATGGCTCCAGAACTGATGGGATTTTGAGGAGGAAAACTACATGTATTGGAGCAAACAGGCACATCTTAATGCATTGTAGCAGAGATTCAAATTCTGGTTTCTCCCCAAAAAGTTTCTTCCCCAAAAAGTAACTCTAGCACTTCACTGAGAAGTGATACATGACCTTCCCACACCAATACTAATGTTTCTTATATCCTGGTTCAGATCTATTAGCTCAGAAAGTTCAAGTCACTGTAAAAGCACCTCTTACAAAGCAAACACTCCTTAGTCCAACTGAGTCCACACCAAAAGACCCATTCTACGGCGCTCCCTGAAGGGTTGAATAGGCTTACCTTCAAACAGGGAGCATTAGCATTGCTTTCATGTTAGAGCAGGAAAGGCCACTGTGGACATGACAGCAACATGTACAAATTCTGCATGTGCATATGTACTTATAAAGAGAATGACAACTAGAAGGCAAAAATGTGAGCTAAATAAGCCCACTAAGTATTCTCTTAAATTGTAATTAATCCAATCATAAACTATAGTGAAAATTGACCTATGATGGCTTGTAAAGCAAGCTACACAACCATAACGTTTGCTTCCTTCCCCATAACTCCCTTCCTGCTTATCATTTAATCCTGTTTCACCTGTCTGTGTATAGAATCCAAAGCAAAAAGGACAACGAAGTCATTTCCATTTTTGTTTGTTTCACTGTAACTGAAAAAAAAAAGAACCACTCTAGCAACAAGAAAATGTATTTCCTCAAAAGAAATTGCTTTTATTTAGGCATGAGTACTTTCTC
The DNA here is from genome assembly GCA_011075105.1 of Heteronetta atricapilla. Lineage (NCBI taxonomy): Eukaryota > Metazoa > Chordata > Aves > Anseriformes > Anatidae > Heteronetta > Heteronetta atricapilla. The sequence goes on along the minus strand of CM021731.1, from coordinate 134,820,507 downwards.
CTTCTCTTCCAGCTCCCTATACTTCCTCTTGCTTCTTCCCCTTTCACCACCTCATCAACCTGAGATTTTTATTTTACATGTTGCATACACGTTATCACTCATTTTTAGTTACTGCACCATTATATCTACCTAATGAATAAAAAGCTTTATTTCAGAGCAAAAGTAATCCATTTAGAAGTAAATGAGAGAAAGAAAAGGAGAAAAAGTCAGGAATAGGGAAGAGGCGGTAACATGAAGGAAAAGGGGAAGTCAGAAAAGCAAAGTGACAGCAGGTATTGCTATGACAAAGTGGTGTTTAGCAGAGGACAGTGGAATAAAATGCTTGCTCCTATCCTATCCATGAGGGCTGGAAAGAAAATGTCAATGGTTGGTCCCAATGGCCACTCAAATCAGGTATATTACCAGCTTGCAAGGCAGATCAAAACAGATGGACAGACTTTATTGCAGAAATGCACTCAGTAAGATCCTATATCACAGAGCACCTGAGGAAGGAAAAATGAGGGCTACAGACAAAAATGTAAATGGCCAGTATCTGTTTTATTTACAGTACGTACAATATACAACTTCCAGAAAAAAAATGGTTTTGAATAGACAGAACACTACAGTATCTCAGTATATCGGTTGACTTAATCCAAAATGGAAAATACATTGAAAACTGAAACACATCTTCCGGAAAAGCAAACAGAAACAAACAAACAAAACACACCAACACCAACAACAAAAGAAAACCACAACCCTCCCCAGTTCTTAAGTCTAATTTTTTAATTAATCTTAAAGTCATTAATCTGTGGAAAAGGTGTACTGTTTCCAGCAAGACAGACACCTTAATGTATAAAAAACCTCTTTGAAGAGGATTTGCTGATTTGCTGCTGTTTTTCACGACACAGGGAGTCAAGGCCAAGCCCAGGCTGTGCAAGTCAACCACAGCTACTGTCAAAGCCCATCTCCCATCAGTATGCTCTTTCCACTGGAACTTAATTGTCACATATGAGTTTGTGAAACACCTTTTCATTGTGAAAACACCTTTTCCACAAAAAAAAAAAAAAAAAAAAAAAAAAGTAACAGAAAACTTCCAAACCAGCCCTGGGCACAGCCTGTTTTCCCAGCAGACGCTGTTTTATGTTGCATGCCAGATTGGCCAGAGGTTGGTGAGACCCTGAGGGCTGGAGGCAGTCTGGACCCCCTGGCTTTGCACTGCAGGGAGATGCTCTCTGGCAGTTCTTGCACCTCATTTAAAACATCCCAGGTATCCCTCTGCCTCTGCTCCTGGTAAGCAGGTTGATACTGATCTCAATTACAGGGGTGCAGCTCCACTGATTTCACCGTGGGACATGAGAACTGCACAGCCCTAGTGCTAATGAGAAACCTTGACCAAGCACTGGCTGTTCATTTCCCTTTGTGTTCGAAGAAACTAGCCTGCGGTCTTTGAGTTCTTATTTATCAAGCCAAATTCTGACAGAGGCTTCTCCCAGGCTGATGGTTCTGTCTACACCTCAAAGTGTTCAGAAGAAATAAGCTTATCTACTTTGCAAGTGGATTAAGCTAAAGCAGAAAAAAAGCAGAATTATTCTGTAATAAATATGATACTATCTTAAAATAATAATTGTCCTTTTTAAATATACTTTTCCTTCACCTGAAATAACTTCCATGTACAGACATGTCCTCACACACAGCTGAAATTATGACAAATTTAAGGCAATTCTGTAATTTTTAAAAAATACTAACTTTTGAGATGTTCTTAAAGAGTGTTTGAAGGTTTTCAGGATGTCTTTGCAACTTCTATGACCATGGAGAAAGAAAGCAGAGCACAGACCTGTACCAGTGACCAGTTCCTGCCAGCAAGTCTCAGCTCCAGGGTTGGGGTGGGGGTTACTGAAGTAGTCAAACCAAAACAGAGTTGTTAAGCTAACTGTCTTCTTTGCAGAAATGTACTACATAAACACAGACAATGCACATCCCAGAAGAATAGCTCTCCTCAAAAGTTGATTGCTTTGGTAGTCTTTATAACACAGCCCATTTGAGGAAAAAAACATATATTTTAAAAGTTTATTACAACGTACAAAGCAAATTGCACCAAATGTTTGTTTTTAAGTCCTGTCTCCTAAACTATTAATCCAGCATCTGCTTTTGTGTAATATTATGAGTCATGTGGACATTAACATGTAGTATCTTTATATTAACCTCCTCATTAAAAGCTCTTTTTAAGACATCGAAGGCCAAAGGCAGAATTTAGATTGCCTAAATAGGTCTCCAGTTCTTATCAGGCAAGAAAGACGAGCACTGCTGGAGGCATCTGATGAACTGGTCAGAGTGGCTACCTGAGAGGCACTGAGCGAGGCGCAGGCACCAATCCTGCACCTCCCGAACCACGCACTTGGCACAGGGACCTCAGTCACATTTATGCTGAGGAGACCCTGCAGACAAATCCTAACAGTTCGTTTTTTCCTTCCTCATATAACTGAATAATTTACATGCAAATACTATCCCTGAAGGTAACTGGCAGAACCACAGATGGGGAAAAAAAAAAAAAAAAAAAAAAAAAAAAAAAACAAAAAAAAAAGCAAAAGAAAAGAAGCCACAATGAATATTTAGTTTGATGACAGAGTTACAAGTACCACATTTGGAGCTGTTGCTGTATAGCAGCGCTGAGTGAGACAAGGAGGCCAAACTGTAGTTGTCAGTCCTCATCTAATGCCACGGGACATGGCACAGTCAAGTTTTTCTACTTGGCTAAAAAATGCATATAATTCAATTTACTACTGAATTACTGAGGAGGTTTTTCTATACCAAAACATTCCAACTCTTTTCTCCCGATTTACACCGTGGCAGTGCTGAGATTATAGCCAGTAATGTCTGTTTCAAAGCAGATGTAAAAAAAAAAAAAATTGTTTTATGCTCAAAGAAGCAATCAGTAGACAGACAACTGGGGAATCCATACAGCTTTTAGTAACAGGCATTTGTTGGAGCCTTATAGGAACACCTCCATAAGCTTCTGTCTTGGCAGCAATCAAGTACACAGGTTCCAGGCTCAAAAACTCATGTCAGAACTTAGAAAAGGTGCATAACCTAACAGAAGACAATTCTGGGTACTCAAGTCCTGAGGAATAAACCAGCCAATATATATATATATATATTGTATGACACAAGCTCTCACCAGCAGGAAAGCTCTGAGTCCTAAGCCTGTGCAGATGATCTTTCAAATGCAAATGGGCCTCCTAAATTTGCACACCAAAATCTTTTCTGCCTCTGCTGCTTCCTATCACTTTCTTAAGAAACATCAGCATGCTATCAAGATTGAAGGCTTTTAAGGCTGGAAACCAGGTAGGTGGCAACCAGCCTGACTAGTCCTTCTGTAAAGTGGCATCCTGCTGGTTTCAGCAGTTCCAGTCATCTGGCTTTCCGCTCACGAAGAACGGTCACGCGCACATGCAGATCAACTTGCACATGACCATCATTTGGACATGTTGTATAAGGGTGACCAGTTTGCCCAGGATGAGCATCTGTTTCTGTGCACAACTGAAAATTTGCACCTCCAAGTCTTTGTCTTGCTTTGCTTTCACAGGCGAAGTGAAAGTCAGGAGTCACAAAGAAACAGAGGTACTGGAGACAGGCCAGTACTGCCTTTACTGATGGGAAGGGAAAGGTGCTGAAGAACCAGAACAGCCGGAGAAACCAAATCATGGAAATGTGTCCCTTGCCCTACAGAGGCATCGTATCTCAAGGTGCTATTAATGGAACAACAGCAGCCGGATGGCTGTAAGAACTTCAGCACACAGGGGAAGACCTAATTTCAGAAGCCTCCCACACACCGACCGATAGGGAATACAGACTGTGAACAAGCACTCAACAAAACCACAGCAAAAACCCTGGGTCCGTAAGACAAGGTTTCTTGTTTAACCATTGCACAAGGTGCACAGCGATTGCAAGGCACTGAGCGCCAACAAACCTGGCCACAAATAACAAGTCATGTGTACCAATGCTGGAAATTCATAAAAGCTCCATCCCCCATGTTTCAGCCCACGATATCCTAAGCAGGAAGGCCCGTGCAGCCCGTGCACTGTGAGGCTGTCATTCCCACAGCACAGCAAAGCCCTCAGACGTGCACAGGACAGTCAGTCACTGTGCCAGCAGCAGCAATTCTGCTGGGCTGCCTGGAGATCTGGGAATGCCATCGGCCAAGCCACCAGCTACCCAGGCAGTCTGGACCTGCAGCCAAAAGGCAGCAAGGCAGCAAATGGGAAAAAATAAAAATAAAAAATAAAAAAAAAAAAAAGAGAGAGAGAGAGAGAGAGCTATAACAGCTAGAAAAGCAGCACGCTCACCCTGCTAAGGAGCTGATGTGTGCCCTCATCTCTTCCCGACCTCATCAGTACAGGAACAAGCAGTATTTCTTCAGATTTAGCAGCAAAAATCAGCTGAGCCAAACTAATGCAATTATTTAAATTGCCAATTAAAACAAGCAAAAAAGCAAATTTAAGCCTGCTGTAAGGCTACAGCATTTGTTCAGCTTTTTGACAAACATGCCAGTTTGCTTATAGGGCCAAGGTGATAACATTTTCAGGGAAGATGACAAGCCCTTAAAAGAAGCCAGAGAAAGAAGTTTCCAAAGCCTATTTCAGGACCTGTCCCTGGACATCTCATATATTCAACACAAGGGAACGCCATACTACAGAGGATTCATAAGCAGAGTAGCTTCTCCTCCCTCCTATTCTATCTTTCATGAACACACCGGGGAGCAATGTGAGGTCTTACATAGGCAACAAGTATTATTAGAGCTCACTATCACAACAGCGTGCCAAAAACATCCATGGCAAGACTAAACTGTGCTAAAGAAATCCCCATATTAGGAAAGATGCAAAATAAAGTGGAGCAGTAGTAAGAAGAGAGTTACAACACCACCATTACAGGACAGAAAGATGTATCTCTTGCTAAAGAAAAATAATGCTATCCAAAATAAGGCAGCTTTTCAGAGCAACAGCTCTTGGCATTCAAAAACCCAAGTCCCGTGATAACAGATCTCTCCAGCAACACTGAGGGGGGGCGGAATGCAGCACCAAAGATTCATTTGCATGACACACCTATCTGCATTTCTTCCAGTGATTCCTGGAAAGACGGGATGAATGCAGGAACAGGGAGAAGTGTGTGCATAAGGTAGGGTTGGGGAAGGAGAAGGGAGTATCAGCCTCTCAAAGGCACAAGCTTTTTTGTTGCGAAGAGGTCATTTCCAAGTGCTTCAACACCCTCTCTTCTCCTTTCCCCCAAGTATTTAGCTGCAAGAGACAGAGCTCTAAACAATTTCATGCACCTGAATCATAAATTTCTGTAGAGTGGTATTGCCCAAAAGGCAAAAATAAAAAAGCCCACAAAAGTGACCTGCACAGACAGCTTGGCCAACTGCTATTTGTGGATCCAAATCAGCCAAGGTTTGGTGGTGGGAAGATGGTGCAAGTCAAGGCACCGTAACCACTGCCTGGACAACTATTGACAAAATCAAGAGAAAAAATATTTCCTCTACTCTTGCACACTTATTTTTGGTGCTCTGTTTTCTGGAGCACATACCTGGAGTGTTGGCCAGTGGAAAAGTTTTGCCTGGTGAGGAGAGCAGAGGTAAGCTGCATTTGCACACATCTTTGTGCTGGAGCCTGAGTGCTTTTGGTTTACTTGTCAAATAGGATCCTCAGCAATATTGATCCCGGTCTTTTTGAAACTGCTAGACTCGCCAGAGGGCTGCACAGAGAAACAGATAATTGCAGTTTTCAAAAACAATATATATGGTAATTCTCAGTACTAATTTGAGTTGTCTTCATTCTGACTGTGAAAATCCTTTTCCTCCAATAAACTCTGTCTGTGTAGACCTTCTGTGATCAGCTTCATTTATCACACCAAGAATCCTGAATGTTGCCCCCTCAAGAAGGAGAAGGTTGAGAATGGACAAAACCAAAGCCGATGGTTAATTTGGGAAGATTTTTGCCATTTCTGAGTTGGGTTTCTCTAAGACAAAAGGATACAAAGCATCATTGAAATTTTTTTTGATGAGGCATATATCTAATCTTTTTATAATGCAAGTTCAGGCTGATTTTGACAGAGTTACTAGGAAATTTGATCCCAACCAATATGGAGCTACCCTAAGGTAAAAGAAAGCAGAAAGAGAAGGGAGGGTGCAGTCCTAGATCTCACTCCTGGCCGTGTTTGCCATGCTAGGGTACTTTGTTCCTTTAGCCAAAACTCATCTCAAGATAACAGATTTGAATCTGATTTTTACAAGTGCCAAATAGATAGATTGAATACAGCATTATACAAATCAGACAGTTGGGAAATAACACAGTGTGCTATTACAATCTGCTAAAAATTCATCAGGAATCCACGTTTGCCCACAGACTGCTCTAGGAGAAAAATTCCCAACTGCATGAGTGCATGCATTTGTAGGAACAGGAGAGCACTAGATATCTGGGAGGGCCAGAGGAAGAGGCTAAGAAGAGAGAGAGACAGAAATAAAAAGCAGAAATGTTGCCTTAGATCTACAAGTGTAAATTATTGTAGTAAAGTTACAACTCTGCAAGTCCCATGCATCAAGCAAGTCCCATCAACAGCAAGCAACATCTGCCATTGCACGCTACTCCTTATCTTAAACATATTTGCTATTCCAGGTGTGAGCCAGTTTTTGCTGGAGAAACACCAGTCTCAAGTAACAAGAATATTTCAGATAAAGGCTGATACATGTGGACAAACTTGTGCAAGAATATTTGGCACAGAAACACTCACTTGCAATACACTGCACATGGCATATTTTCCTGAACTATGCAATCACTTTGTCTTGGGGACAGATGCCAACTGGGGAGTAGGATGAGGCCATGAAACTCCTTCGCTTGGAAGAGAATGGAGGGCAACAAGTACAGGGTCATTGCAGTAATGTGAGGAAACCCTGATAATTATTTAGAGACACCGGATAGCCACCCCCTGCATGTTAACCATCAACAGAATTGTTAAAAATACCAAGGAAGGGAACTCAATAGTAATTACCAAAAGAAAGTAATCGTTCCCTACATATACATATATTTAAAGAAAGCATTTACCCATATCATCTCTTACATGGGAAAATACTATCACAAGAATAGAAAAAGACATATTTCCATTTGCCATGTATTCTCTGCCCTGCTTATCTTTCATTCCTTTTATATATTTACCTATTAAATCTTACTCTTTGGCTTTCTTCTCTTTCTCTCCAGTCACACTAGAGATAGGGAAGTTATATACAGGTGTATCTTTAATTTAAGAAAAAGCATCTGGTTATCTTTTGAACAGATTTACTGATACTTACTCCCATACTCCCTCCCTCTGGGCAAATGTAACTGTGCAATACCTTAGGCAATGTCACTTTATGTAAAACCTCCCAATGCTCTTTAAGTCATGTCATCTTGTAATTATATTTTTTTCCTGTTGTGAAATAAGAGATGAAAAAGAAGAGCTCATCCCAGAAGATTTAAATACGGATAATGGAAATAGCTCTGCATAGTCTAGTACCTGTAAAGTGAATTTTCCCATCCTGCAAAAGTTACAGGCAGTAAAAAAAAAAAAAAATCATTCTGTATCAGGAACCAAAGATTCTCCAGGCTTTAAGCTGTTACAAACAACTAATAGGTAGATGTAACTCTATCTCAGAACTGTTTACATCCCTTAGGAGGTAAGAAACAGCTTCAAGTTGTTGCTCTCAGTCTGGCCTGACTGCCTCATCAGTTTATACCTGAGCATAAAAAAGCCTTCCCCTCATAACTCCAATTTCCAGTTTCACCAAACATTTGCCATTTAAAAACACTTTGCTCCCTTTCCCATCCCCTAGAAGTTACCAATAGCTGTAGTATTTCTCCTTACCATGCTCAGAAAGCTGCTGGTCAATTTGTAAGAAGCAATAAATAGAAAATAAGGCAAAATGTAAATAACATCAGAAAATGCCTTCTCTCAGAAAGTTCATAACTCAGCTATCAAAAAAAAAAAAAAAAGGAAAAGATAAACGCTGTTGTTGTCTGCATGAAATGTGCCACAAAATTCTGAAAGTTCTAACATTTCATGTCTACCTGTGAAAAATTAGCATTTAGGTTATAGTTTTGTCCTGAACCACGGAATGACAACAGTGACTTTGCTCTTTGAAGATCCTTTTTATGTTTCTATTATTTCTATGGAAATGATTACACATTGACACATAGACATTACAATAGACACATTTCAAGTGTCTATTACGAATGAAGTGTCACTATAAATGCTGGACTGATTACTTCAAAAGAAAGACTCCTCAAGAGGAAAAAGCAAACAAACAAATGAAAATAATAATAATAATAAAAAAAAAATAAACAGACAATAATCAGATGCTACTCTTGATTTAATACCAGATCGTGCAGAAATCAACCCAGGCAGCCAGGCCCCCACACCCTTCATGGAAGAAAGGTTCTGTCATAAAACTTGAAGTCTGGAGAATATTTACTACCCAAATGCAGAAAATCAAATATTCATCAGCACTTTCACATATAGAAACTGAAGCAAAGAGTGATCTATTTATGGTCAAAATAAGTCCACACCAAAGGCAAAATATAGCTATCTGCTTTTTAGCATCTTATTACAGGAGTTAAAAAGTGAAAAGAAAACAATTCATACTTTGCATTATGATGATTTTTCAAAAGACCAACATTTTATTTATAGTTTGCAAGACAGTACTGTCGTACTTCTAGAAATCACAGGATATTGCATCACAGATCCCAGTATCTTCGTTATAGCTTTTGTTTCTACTGCCTATAAATTCTAACACCTCCTATTCTGACCAAATACTATTAAAAGATTAAATTAGTTATTCCATCATTTTGTGCTCAGAGCACAGATGGGAAGATGCAACTGGGCAACCGATACATCAGAAAAGTCATTTCTTTAAATATTTCCTTACTACATTACATTCTAAAAAAGGAAAATAAAAATATAAAAAAAGTTGGCAAGATCATTAAGAGTAGTTTAAACTGCACCTTCTCTCTTCCCACAGACAGGGAACATAATTTCCATATTCCAATCAAGCTTAAGAGTGTACAGCTGAAGGTCACATTCAGATCTGCCTCTTCCAATAGGCAAAATGTTCTGCTGCCACTTCAACCACCCCCTTCACTTCCCATGGCTTTAGAGTGATGGTATTTCCATAAAACATAAATAAGTAAGCAGAAGTCATGAGTTGGTATACAAGACTTGAAAGGTAATTGAAAGTTTTTGGAGTGCTTCACTTCAGAAAGCCGTGCAATCACTTCTGAATTAAAGTGCTTGTTATCATACACAAAGCTTCAGTAATTAGAACCAGGAAGAGAGGTACAAAGTGATTAGAGAATATTGGGAAAAATCTAGTTAACAGGAAGCACAGGACATGAACCAATTGGTATTTAAAGCTACCCTGAGATACCCTCAATTAATTAAAATACAAGATGTTAAAAAGCACATTTCCATATTATTAAAATCTTCAGGATTTTAATCAGGAGTCATTGCAACATCAACATTAATGCAAGATGATGCTTAGGTACTAGTAGGTTAATAAAAAAAAATGAAAAATAGTCTTGACATCCCTTCCTCTCCCTCTCAGCTGTACTTTCCTGAACATTGTTTCCACATTCTTTTACCCAGCTCCTGGATAATATATTTGTTCCTTTGGCCAGCCTACATCCAGTGAGGAGTCCCAACAGTGCTGAAGGCTGTCCTCTGAACATCACCCATTTGGACATCCCCTCAGCCCTCCACGTACGCACCCAAAATGGTGGCCCTGAGGACAGCAGGGCTCCTGGCCATGGCTGTGTGTTGCTCAGCCCTCCCAGGGCCACCACCCTGCCTCCAGAAGCACTAGTCAGTGATGGAATAGATACCTTTGCATGTTTTGTTTTGTTTTTTTAAAAGAGAACTATTCTTTTAGATGGGAGTTTAATTGCAGTCCCCTGAACCTTTGGATGGGGCAGTTTTCTTTACAAAAAAAAAAAAACTACTTAAAAGGCAGTTCTAACTTGGAATGAGAATGTACAAGTGACATGCATATTTTTTGTCTTCAAGACAACTGTAACACTCATTTTCCAAAGATGGATTTTTATTCATTTTTCACTTCTTTGATAACATGAGAAGGTCAAGAGTTTCAAATCGAGTACAGAAGTCCAAAGACAGAAAGGTCTCACCTCTATTATGTATAACTGCCTATTCTCTCACAACAGTTTTTTTCTGGGAAAAGAGTTATTTCCTTTCAGACTCTTGTCCTCTTTCTTGACGCATGCTGAAGCAGTCTCATGCTCATGCATTTTCTTTCAATTTCCTTCTTATTCCTCATGAAATACGTACCGAAGTTTTCACGAGGAAGGTACCTGCTTTGCAGTAGAGAGTGATAGTTGTTGTGAAAGATTTCATAAGAAATTAGACATTTTTATTCCTCCATGAAAATCTTATTTTCAAATGAATTTTTATAGGCCATTAATCTAATGCAGATCTACAGGACTCAGGGAATTAGTTAACTTCAAAAAGCAGCTACGGTGTATGCTCTATAATTGCTCTTCATCAAAATTGTCAAAGATTTTTAATACGCTGAGTTACCACACAGATTAAAAGCTCTTGAAGTATGCCTCAGTATAAGAAGCAATCATTCTATAGTATCATTACCTGTTATTAATTTTGCAATTAGAGAGTATCACATGCTGCTCCAAAGAAATGCAACCGTTCACAAAATGAGTCCCATTATTGATAATGCTCCGGGAGCACGACACAACATCCTGTTTTTAACCCTCCACTTAATTACCTCCTTTAAATAGCTTTCCCAAATTTTAAGGGAAAAGTGTATTTCTTACAGGATATGTGACCTTGTGGATAAAAACCTCCTAGACCCTGTTACCAGGACCCTACGCTCTGCCTAGCCCGGCTGTCATCTCACCCTGGAAGTACCCGATCTCTCCATTTCAACCGAGGCATGGATCCACCCCAAACCAAACAGCCCTGCAATTGCTTGCTTTGTGTTAAATATTCTGGGCGTGACGCAGCCTTCCATGGAGAGATTCCTTTTGCTTTTTCATTTTATGAGGGAACGATACTTTGCTTATTCTGACAGGTCTCACAGCCCCTTCATCACGCAAGGCTGACAGCTGGCTGATCTAGCGGAGCCACCCCTCAAAGGACAGACGAGCTACAGCCGCTGTCTGCAGCACTCGTACTACCCTCTCACATTAAACAGCAAAAAAAAAAACCTGCATCTAACTTCTGTTTGATGCTCAATAATTAAAATCATTTGAATAAGGCTTATTTTTTTTTTTTAGAAGCATAAAGCAATTTAATACTTTAAACGTCAGGGAAAAGAAATATCTGGAAGAACAAAAGACTAGGAGCTTGCACTGGCTTGTTCGGCAGCTCTCTGCTGTTTCCAATATTTCTCTCTCTAGGGCTTTTTCCACGAACACAGGATGCCTGCATTTCAAACACAGGCCTGACGCTGAGCAGGAGTGCTTGTGTCCCCAGCACAGTGGTGGCTCTAGATGCCAGCCTTACATTCCCCATCACAGCAGGCGGCCCACGGCAGCTCGGCCTTCGAGAGGGACTTCCCTGCAGTCACACAGAGGGCAAAAGGCAAGCAGCCATCCACCGTGAGAGCAAAGCGAGGCCCTCCCTCCTCCACAAGCTGGAGCAGCAGCGACCAGGACCCTTCCATGTCTCTTTTGACATTTTCCACGGAGGAAAAGGGGCAGCACTGAGGGTTACCACAGCTTTGCTCTGGCCAGTGCCACCGGCACCCACAGGCCCAGCACTGCTCTGGCTAATGTGCCTGCCTCCTGCAGCACTTGGTGGCCACGTGTGCTCTGTGCACTGCTACTGGTATTCCTGTTTTTGCCTGGGGAGACAGAGAAACAGTGTTTTACTGACAGGCTGATCTTCTGCAAGTGCTGTCCTGCTAATACATGCAGTACCTATACCTGGGGTGCTTTGTCAGGCACAGTAGCACCCAGGGGTCGACCCTGTGCCAAGCAGAGCAGGACCCATGTGTGTTCAACCCAGGAAAGGCCTGCATTCAGATAAAGCCAAATTTGCTACAACTAAATAGAACTATACATTATCATGGGTAATATGAAGAGGATATGCAGAACAACTCTCCAGCCACATCACCTACCCTCCTTCGACGGCAATGGCGCTTCTCCAGAGGGTAAGGGCCCTTCTCCAGCCTCACCAGGAGCAGACAGGAGGAGATCTCAGCATCTCCTCCACCACAGTGTCCAGAGGAAGACACTCCAGCCTGACTTCAACATATACCCCAATTCATTTGCAAGCAGCAGATTACTTCTGCAGATACACTGCAGACAGCCATTTATCGCCATATCAGAATTATGTTCCTATATGTGTGTGTACATATATATACATACATATACATACAAAAATATATACACTCTTTTTTAAAGAATAAAAAGACAAAATTGGATTAGACGACTGGAAAAAATCATGCTTTTCAATTGTATGTCACTGGAATATTTTGTGACTGGTTTCAATTAGCAAATGGAGGTGGAAAAGATGGATATATATTACACTTAACAGTAAAAATCCCAATAGAAATCATTAAATTAGTGCATAGACAAGTAGGAACGCATGTCACTGTAGGATATCTCTAATGGGCACGCTCAAGCTAAAATCCATGCTAAAATGTTGCCCGCCTATTTCATTGCTTTACGCTCACTTGTCTGTATCTGAAAATATTCCTTTTCTCCCTCCCTGCAGTGCTGGATGACTTCATGTAATGAAAAAAAAATTAAAAAAATAAATAAATAAAAAGACTAGCTGACAAAAAGAGCCCATGAAAAAATACAGACGGAATAAAATTATGTGTCTAAAAATGAGTACAAAGAACTCTAGCTGCTACAAGATGCTCATCTTATGTTACCGATGACAGCATACACAACTTTTTAAACTGGCTTCTGAGTTGGGTGAGTTGCTCTTTAAATATCTGTGTCATATAATTAGGAAGTACAACACCATCGAGATAACACAGATTTTGCATTTCTTGACCTTTTTCCTGATAATTTTAAGCAGACTATTTAACGTTAAAATCACATGCCGTGTAATGCAGTGAATTCAGTTATGAATGCACAAGTAAGACTGGCACATAGGTGCTGACATTAATTAGCACAAAAGTACTCTAACAGGCAGAAGATTAGATGACATCTGTAATCACACTGGATGACTTTATTCATCAACAATATGTTACTTTGAAAAAATACATCCAAAAAGCATTTGTATATCTGCTGTGAGATATATTTCATAGCACAAGTGTTCAATTTTCAGTTCTTCAAGTCATATCCAGTTACCAAAAATCTACGACTTGCTGCTCTGAAGGCATTCAAACTGTGATACGTTCACTAAAAAAATTACAAACTCAACTCTTCATTCTGTCAGTCCTGGCTTGCAAAAAGTGTAGCACCAGTAATGTTATATTTATACTTAGAAAGTCACTTTCATTCTGTGTAATAGGTAGACCGTTACATCCTTTATAAGCCAGTTGCAATAATACCACTGAACTTTTTTTCAGAGAACCAGGTTTTGACTCAAACTGATTAATAATTTCCTTAGCCAGGACCAGTTGACATGATTGTTAAAATACTGTTACAGGGAACTGTCTGCTTTTGTTTTAAAAATAATCTGCTTAGGGCAGAGAGCATTTGGCTTTCTAAAGTACTCAGTGTACAAGCCCTAATATCCACTGCTTCAGTACAAATTCCCAGCATGAAGCATCCATCACCTTTGCTGCAGCACACCACACCTGGGCAGTTGTAGGTGGCAATCAAACCACTGCCCGGAGCACTCCATTTAGAAACTCCGTAGTAGATTAAAAACTTAATCCTGAACTCATTGAACACTCATAAGTCTCATTAACTTCAATCCCTGGTTGGTGTGAGTGAGAAACACAGGCTGGAGATCCAAGGTCAGGAGGTGACCAAGTTTTGTTTTAATCCGGTGGGACTTAGCTGTATCACACCCTCAAAGCTAACACGCCCTCACTGAAGAGAGCTCAGTGCAGACATGATAGGAGGTGAGCTATTTCCTCATATAGTTTAGGGGTGTTTAGTTATATCACCACGGTACCAATGAATCAAAAATAATGATTAAAAAAAAAAAATGTTTCTAACTGTTCCCTCAAAATAATATTTTAGACACAAGTTCAGTGCATTTTTTTAGGTCCACGTTTCCTTTTTTTTTTTTTTTTTCTTCCTTCAGGCTCATTTAAAGTATTGAGCAATGTTAACAATCATGTTTAGACATTCCCTCAGACAGTGAAACTTCCGTGTCTCAGAAAGCATACTCTACCAGAAAATAGTAACACCACGAAAAGCAGAATCACACCAGAGCCACCCTCTGTGCTCAGCAGTACACAACCCTGGGTGCACTTTGGGTGGGAAGGGATTTGTAATTTTCTTGCTCAAGCAATTTTCTGTGAGGTATCAAACTTCTCCTAGCAGAGCACAAATACAATGAAAGGAATGCAGACACTATTATTGCACTTTTTTTTTTTTTTTCCTGATTATTTGTTTCAGGAATTGTAGCTTTCAATTATTTTTCTCTTGCTGTTGATAACCCCATTTAAACCTTGCTCTGTTGCACCAAATCGGTAGCTTTAATTTCAAACACTATGATAAAGCCACAAACCAAAAATCAGTGTCAGTAACTGTATCTTTAATTTAGAAACTGCAAGGATGGAAAGCTTGAAACTGAGAACACCCAGTTTCCAAAAATGGCAGGGGGGAAGGGGGATACGTCTGTGTAATTATTACATTTTTACTCCATAACTGCCCACATCTTGAATCCTGTTCTGTCTGCAAGGCAAAGAAAAACCCATAATCCTAGTTAACACAGATATCAAAATATTCCGTAAGGCCCTATTTATTCCGTGTGTTAAAAGCTGCATCATAACCGATCTGAACCACGAATTTCATGTCAGTGCCCACATAACTTCGGTATTACTCCAGCCCTGGGTGCCTGAGCCCAGGTAAAGGACTTACCCATTCCCT
This sequence comes from Heteronetta atricapilla, assembly GCA_011075105.1. Classification (NCBI taxonomy): domain Eukaryota; kingdom Metazoa; phylum Chordata; class Aves; order Anseriformes; family Anatidae; genus Heteronetta; species Heteronetta atricapilla. The sequence goes on along the minus strand of CM021731.1, from coordinate 134,805,475 downwards.
TCCTTTCCAGGGAGGGGACAGCATCTGAATGCTGTAAATAAGCTGCCGTGTTACGGTTTGACTACAGAAGGATCTCTAAGAATAGCACCACGGGTTTGCAGCCGTTTCCTTCTGTCTTCCGGCCTTGCAAAACTTTACTGGGCTGCTTCAGCGCTCACATCTACGCCAACTAAGATTTCTGATTGTGCAACTTGTCCCACGCAGGCAGACTTTTGCTGGAATCTGCACAAAGCCCTTGTGTGACTGCAGACCCCCACCCACACCACTGCCCCCACAGCAAGCCTCCGCAGGCCCCAGCTGTGCTTCCATAACCTCTGGTGCCTGCAGACGGTATGTGGGGGATGGAAGCTGGAGAACAACCCTTCCCAGAGTGCTACAGATCAGCTACACTTCAGTTTGGTTTAATTTGGTTTGGTTCGGTTTTGAGTTGCAGCATTAGCTTAATGCTAATCGAGTTTTTTTGACCACCCAAATGAGCAGACCCTACTCCAAACAGCCCCCCAGAATAAGAGACACCAAGTTACTGCCCAAGTTTCTAACTACCTAACTGGCTAATGCTTGGGGTGAAGTATCACATTGAATGGCATAGGGCTGACATGATAGCAATGGTCATGTCAGACTTACATGAGAACAAAGAGGATGGGGGAGACCTAGAAATTCTGAGTGAAGCCCAGAGAACCATAGTCAACTAACCCTAAATGAGAAATATTAAATAACACCATAAGGAAAAGACGGAGGAGGGAAAAAGAAGTATATAATCAGAAAGGAAACGGAAAGAAGTGATGCTGCAACAGGGAATTTACGCAGAGGAAAGGAGCAGCTTAGCACTTTACTGTCCTTTTCAAGATACCATCTGCCCATCTTTATACCAAAATGCCCTACTAGCACAAATGTGATGCATTGCCTAGCTCTGAAATCTCACTGTGCTTCAGCTGCTAAGCATTACACAGACACCCAACCCTCCCCCCATAACATTAGATTTTGCACTATATGCCTTAGAATCACAGAATCGTTTGGGTTGGAAGGGACCTTAAAGATCGCCCAGTTCCATTTGGGTTTTGTATCTAAAAGAGCACTGCATACAAAACCTGCATCAAACTACCGTTACTTAAAAGATATTTAAAGAGAGATGCACCTGGGAAGCAAGTTTTTAAATGGTTCAGAAGGCAGAGCATACAAAACGGATTGGTTTAAGGATTAAATCCCTAAATCTATATTTGCACACCTAACTCCAGGAGCTACATTTTCTGAAATGCCGAGGGTTGGAAGTAGTTTTTAGGCCACATTGTGCAACATCTTAATCTTAGCCTCAGAATGAATACGAAAGAATGAATCATTTGTAGCCTTGGAGCTTGCAAACTGATCACGCAGCAGTGCTGCTATCTGTCCGATCCTCTTCTGAGAATGGTTCACCAGCCGAAGGCAGGAATAGCATCATGGGAAACGCCCCGGCCCATCTCCTTCCTTCAAGCAAGTGCAGACCAGAAAGCTACCCCAGCAACACAAAAACACAGCAAAAACATGACGGAGGAATCTGTATCCCCTCTGCAGAGCATAGCAAATGTCCTAAACAGCCTGAAGAAGCATAGCCACCAGACCAAAAGTTGCAGACTGAGCTGAACCAGTCCCTGAGGAAGAATTTACCAGTCTACACGTACTACTGGCTACTTCAGATCCTGCCTCCTGGTTAAAAGATAAATAAATACAAATAAATTATCTTCCATCAACTCTAATATACTTTGCCAAAAAAAAGGCACAAAGAGTGTATGCAATACTCTTAACAACTGACAAATAGTTTCTCCTCCTTGCTGTGAATTCGCCTCTCCAGGAAGTTCTCTGCAATCTTACTATCAGCCGAACATCACCGAAGGAATGAAGGGGAGGTGGGGCGGGAAGCGCAGGGCATGAAAAAGGTGGTGGTTTTGTTTGTAAGGCTACCAAAGACCCAGACAATCTGAGCACCTTAAATTCACCTGAGGATTGCTCCACACTTCGAGGCACCACACGCACAAGGTCGCTTTTTCCCACCTCATACCTCTGGCCAGGCATGCAGAACTCTCCCAGCAGCAATGCCATTCCTCCCCCCATAACGCTACGTAACAGGGTAAGCTCAGTATCATCCTCATCCTACTGGTCATTCAAAACAGTTGAAAAACCACATATAATGCGTGTGAACTTCCACCTACTTTTACCACGTCTTAAAAGTATGCAGATAATATTTTTCTACTCCTTTATTTTGTATATAAGTGTTGTACAGCAAACCCTAGCACTAACGTACATGCTCACTCCGTAAGAAATAAAACAGGACTTTATAAAATAGAGACAAGAAAATATATATACTGCACACAACAGGCTCAGCACAATTTATCAACCCAGACTTATCACCAGCAGCGAGGTCTCTGATGTGATGCCTGGGAACACATCTCTTTGGTCGACCAGAGAAGCTGTGTCAAAGTATCACTTGGAAACAGCCATTTCACCCTGGGCTTTCAGGTGCCAAACAACTGATTATAACAAGAAATTGTTCTTCCCTTGCTCCCCCCTATCTTCTTCCTTAAAACCCTCTGTTGCCATTGCAGAGAGCAGTGCTCGGAGATGGCAGAGCTCATGGCCAGCAGCATGAAAACACCAAGAAGTGTGCAAAGCGTTTGTTTTACGCAGGTCTGAAGTGGCAGATTATGAGCAGATTAGTGATTTCATATTTTTTAATGTTGTCACGATTTCAGAAGATCTACGTGAACAGAAACAAAGAATGAGTAAAGACAGTTTCCTTACAAGCTCTCATGAGGAAAAGTGTAATAAAAGAGCAACTGACGTGTGTGGAGTAACGCTATGGCTCTGACATGTAGCTCAATGAAAGAGAACTGCTTTACTTCTCAAAATTACAGGTTTGTCCTTGAAAACCTCACATGTGACACACTAGATTATAAAAACCGTAGGAACTTCAGATTGCTGTTACATTATTTTTCCTACTACCCTCCTTTCTTCCCCTCAGCTTGAACAGAGATGCAAGATGTACCCACTTCCTATTTGTTCTCATTAATGCAGCAATTCAGTTTTTTAGATTCAGTTGTGATTAAATTCTGTTCATCTGCGTTCTGCTGTGTGCTCAAGAAACACAAATCTGGGGCTAAACCACTCGGTGTGCCCATCACACAAACTCAGAGCAAACTCAACTGGCACCCATAAAACAGAACAGGGCATTATTTGTAAAAGAACTTTATTTTTTTTTTCTCTCTCTCACATACACACATCAGAAAACTACATTTGTGAAAGTAAAAATTTTGTTTGGAACACATCATTTCTGATGTGGGGCTGGATGTTTCTGGCATGAGATTTCCTGACACTGACCTGGCACCGTACTTGTTAGGACTCTAAAATCCTATCACTGTAAACCTCACCAATGACTCATGAGAAAAAGCACACCAATGAAAACAGAGATTTAAACCCTTTCAGTCATGGTGTCCATAAAAGCAGAGCAAAACACTGGGATACAAAATGTGTAAAATTTAAAAGCAAATCAGCATCCATCAGAGAAATAAAAGATAAATTTCTCATTCATGATTGCAAGTATTTGGGGGAAATAACATATTCAGAAAATTATACGCAATAAAAGAAACTACTTTAAAAAATATAATAACCTTATTCTGCATTGCTTCGGCAATCGCAGTTCAACATGACATTGTGCACATGCTGCTATGGACACGTACCTAAAGACTTTCAGTGCACTCAGTAAGCCAAGGATGTTCCTTCTCTATGGATGTAGCTAGATAAGCTATAATACTATCACAAACATTTATGGGTGCATTTTAATTAGTGTTCTACCTAAGAGTGTTAATAAAGGCAACATTACTTATTTTATTTTCAAATAAAATTATCTTCTCGTCCCTCTGGTGTCCTTAAAAATATCCAGACCTGCTTCAGACAGTTGAATGTATGTCTGCCTCTGGCACAGTGTCTGTAACAGTAAAACCACTGCAAATGTTATCCCAAAAAGATCTATCAATGAGGAACTGAACCTTTACTCTGCAGCAATGTAAGTGAATTCCTGCACAAGAACAGGCTGCTAAAGCAGCACATGTTCAAAGTGGAAATGAAATAGATCTGCCACTGGCCACACGCCTCTGCGTGCCTCCTTTACACAGCCGGAACGTAAGAAAGGAGCGTAACAAAGACACACTAGGGGGCTGAAGTCATTGGAAATAAGTACCGGCTGTAAGGCATGGAGAGCAGCATCCACGTGCAGCAGGCAACAGCTTCTCCAACTTCTCTGAGCAAAATACCAGAGCTACGTCTGATTACCTCTTCAAAGCATGGCAGATGTAAGCATCGCTCTTTTGAGCAGTAACCTTTTCTTCCAGCAGAAAGGCAAATCAATAGCACCCTGCACAGAAATGTCAATATAAACGCTCAAAATTTGTAATATTAACATTTCAGAGTCCGAGGACATCTCGTTTAAAAACAGTTTCTGCAACAGCCTTTATAATTTTTAAAAGATCCAAATCAAATTTTATCGGTGAAGGAGTTTTTAAAATACAAGCTAGGCTGAAAGACAGTGCTTTGTCTTTTCATGGCAAACTTAATTCCTTTGTAGCATTTTAACCCAACTCCAGCGGCACTGAGAATAACTGTAGAAACAGTACAAATCTATTTAATCGATCTTTATTGTTCGACCTAAAGGAAATGCTTTTTATGGAAAATTACACAGCAACTGCAGGGATGTCTTGAAATTCCAGTTTCAAAACTATGAAGTCTCCAGGAGGGCTCTACTGATGTGCTTTTAAGGCAGTCATAAAATTGCACTGTATCGTTAACTTCTATCTACAGCACCAAATAGTAATTTTATTAAAAGAATAAAAACAGTGTCTGTAATTTCCCTACATCTCCTAAAAACACAAACACATCTTGAATATAGCAGATGATCAGTAGTTTGGAGGAAGTATGGCCACACAGACCATTCAGTCTTGGCCTGCAAAAACAAAAACAGAAAGAAAAAAAGAACAGCTACAAAACCTAACACACACCCCACTCCCCCAGGAGCCAAAGCACAAGAGTCCTCCCAGTGTACCTAAAAGACAGCCTGTGCCACACAGCGCTGTGCCAAGAGCCAGGCCACGCTCTTCAGGAGTCTTTCCTCCAAGAGGCACATACAGACATGGAGACCAGACACCATTAAGGTGTGCAGAGATGAAAATGTGATTTTTCCTATATAAATCATGCTCTACCCAACTGTCATGGAATATGTAAAATCCACGACTTGTGTATTAAAATCCACACGTCCTGTCCTTCTGAAACGATGTCCTCAACCAGCCCCTTCTTTTTCAGCCTTGACACGGAAAGGACAAAGCCATGCAGAACTACATCTAACTCCTACGCCGTCAGGGGTCCTACGAAGTATTGCAACCAGCCGATCAGTATCGGTTCCTTTTGCTTTTCATTTTCCTGCCTGCATGCAAATGCTCCTGTGCAGCTAATTGGGCCATGTTGATACTAACTAAAGGAAAACTTCCAACTTTATAACAAGCAGACCAGCATCATCAGACTCCTGGAGCATTAAAAATGACAGAGAACCGTGTGCTACACGTGTTGTGTTTCTTCTTGTTTCTCTCAGGTTGGTGGCAGCAGGTTGTGGGGGTGGGGGCAGCAACACTGCCTCCCACAGCCAAGCTCTTCTTCACTGGGTGAAATGAACGTGAACGTACTGCGAAACAGGAAGACGATTGCAGGTACCTCCAGCTCCACTGCTCTGAAAGGTTTTTTTAAGATATTCACTTGGGGGCAGGAAATGTTTTATTAAGGAGACTTGGCAAGACAGAGCCCTAATTTCAGCAAGATCCTTGATATGTTGCTGCAACAGAAACTTAAATTAATGTGCCCTTTCTGCAAATAATCCAAAATTTTATGTCCTTACTTAAACTAAGGAATCTCTAATACAATTTGCTGGAAAAAATCACCTTTTCAACCTCAGTTTGGTTCAGTGTGTTCCTTTTGGCTTCGTCATAAATCCTGGTGGTACAAAGGTGAAATGCCTTTCAGGACTGGTCATTCAAGAAAACTCCTTCTAGTGACGCTGTTGGTCACAAGAACCCGCACCTAACCCCTCAGGTTTTAACCCTGAATTGGGAACATGTGGCTGTGCCAACAGGTATTTCCTCTTCTTTTGACTTAAAGTATGCATTTTGAAAGCATATTGAAAAAGTCACTTTTCCAGCATGAAAGTACACAAAAGTTGAAGTTTATCTATTGCTCTTCCAAAAAGATGTCTCAGCTGTACCAGAAAGAAATGGAAACATCAGACTGTGGATTCAAATTAGCTGTCAAGAAACATGAACATAAATCTGACTTAATAGCATAATTTGGAAATGCATCCTGGGCCCACCCTTGGCAATAACAACTTAACTCCTGTTGTAGCAATATTTAAAATAGCTCTGCAACTTGGCTTCTCCACCCAACCAAACAACAGAAAAATATATTGTTAAATGAAAAACACCACACGTATTTAAGCAAGAGAAACTGTCTAAACTTCTGACGTTTTTCATCGTCATATTTTTTTTAATCCAAAAGATTTATACAGCTTTTTTTTTTTTTTTTTTTTTTTTTTTTTAATAATTTACAGGATCAAAAGGAAAATAAATGCATAGCTTCAAAACCTTAGAATATAACCTCCCCTCGTTGCGGAAGAGTTCAAAGTCATAAAGTGCTGCAGATACGAACACACATCAGACAAATACTCTAGTAACTAACTTATTTTTCTGGTTTATTTAACAATATTCCAAGCTTAGAACATTAAATAGAAATCTCACAAACAACGGGTAGAACTAACAATGGCTTTATTTTTCCCCTACCTCCCCCCCCTTTTTTTTTTAAGAGAATGCCGAGACTTCTCAATTGAACCAACTACAGCTTTATTTTGGATACCAAAAAAAATATCTATATAACTAAGGGAAGCTAGGAGGGAGAGAACAGTGCATCGCACTGCTCTCAGCACAGCTGGGCGAGGAGCGAGCCAAGCCATAAGCCTTTCTGCATGCTTTCCGCCCCAGGAGGATGAGGCGCTGCCCCAGACTCGTCCTGCAGCCCCTGGCATCGAGGGCGATGCACGTGCCTCATGCTGGCATCCTGCAGCTCCCTGGTGGCCGTTGGTGGTGAAGATGGGCATGGCGGGCGCTCACAGGCCTTAAACTATTTCTGCACCTTGCTCCCTTCCTTGACTCAACTTTGAGGCTCTCGTGGACAGCCTGTGGGTCTGTCATGCCGAGCCTTCGTGCTGCATCTTGGGCAATCACAATCCACCTCTGCAGCACATCCACACACCCCTTCCTGCCACACACAGAGGTCTGACACCTGAAAAAACTACCCAACCAGCACATAAACAAGCGGTTTGGTAGCATATTCAATTCCAGCATCATTTCACATATTCCTTCTGGCCAGGCCCTCTCTACAAGTCTGTGGATGCCAAGGGGACAACAAAATCAAGACTTCTTCCCCAGTAACAGTTATGACCAGTCTTCCACTGGCCTCTCTCCAGAAAGGCCGTCCTTACACAAATGTGCTAAATCAGCTGTGGCCTTTCCCATGCCTACACACCTCGCACGTTTCTAGCAGCAGGGTCTTCGAGACCACTGCCGGGGAGCAGGTCAGAGTCTACTCTTCGCAGCTGGGCAGAGAGCTCCAGAATTTGCCTCACTTAATTTTTTTGACTCCTTTATGGACAGATGGGAAGGCATCTGAGCGGGTGAGAGTGACCCTCCCAGAACAACTGGGGCTGGAAGATTTTGAGTGGGGGGTGAGATGCCTGCCACAAAAAAACATCAACTCTTGACCGTCACTGGGCAGTGACAGGATCCCTCCACACCGCACAGAGAAATGCTGTCTGCCATCCCACTCTGTGCCACATGTGAACTAGCATCGTGTTTATGACTTGAAGTATTTCCTAAGAAATGTGGGGTTTTGGTTGTTGGATTTTTTTCCTTTTTTTTCTTTTTTTTTTACCAAGTTCTCAAAAAGGGTGAAAACTTTTAGGCCTAGAGACACAAAGGAAACAATTGCAATACACAACAACTAATTGGAAACAGTACTCAAACATTTGACTGGACCAGACAAAAGTCCACTCTACAAACTGAAACAAAAAAAAAGAGACAGGAGAAAAAAAAAATAGTTTTTAAGTGCTAACGTAACAAGAAACAATCCTAAAGACTCACCGGATGCGTGTAGGGAAACGGAGGGGTCGCCCTCTTTTAAATATATTTACATAATTATTAAAGCTTTTTATTCTGCTTTTCTCACCAACAAAACTTCCTAGCTACCTTGGGCAAAGTGCCCACTTAAATTAAAAGGTTAAGCACTTTATAACACACGCACACAGAGTTAGACCCGTGGCCCTTGGCTGCTGTGTTCCCCGGGTGTAGGCCGCCTCCCGCCCGCACCCCGCGTGTACAGACAAAAAGGGGTTTTGCCATTTAGCTGCGACAGCTCCACGGTAAAACCCGACTGATGTGGACACAGCAATACCAGTTTGGAAGCATTTATACCATTTATACCGCACTGGAAAGCCGAATAAATTGCTCCAGTGTAGGTGCATCCACACTACAGCCTATGCCAGAGCGACACCGGTGAAAATAGTAACATAGTTCCCTAATTGACAGAATTACACCAGCTGACCTTATCTAGCACAGACCAGGCCTAAGATATGAGGTAGTGAAAAAGAAAATCAGGCTCAAGATCTTTTTTTCATTCTATAGCATCAACATACGCTAAAAGTCTTTGCTGCTCTGATTTGTGGAATTTAAGAATAACATTTTAAAACCAAAATTTAAAGCTAACGCCCTAAGTCACGTGGGATTTATAATTGGAGGCATAGAACTTAAAAAGTGCCTCACTCAGGGTCTTGATTCAGGAAAAATATTTTCATTACAGACAGCACATAAGCATGTGTTTCTCTCCCACTGAAGCAAGCGGAAAGGAAGCACATGGCTAAGCGCTCTCTGAGATCTGGGTCACAGTCAGAAATCACGGTCTTTGTAGCATTTATTTCCTCATTCATTTCAGTGCTGTTTAATCACAACTCATTCATGTTTTAAGACAGTGGGAAAAACATAGACAATGGAAGCTAAATCAAGTTTGTTACAACGGTTCAATATTTACAGCATTCATAGCATAAACAGAAGTATTTTTGGTAACTTAAGACAAATACCTTTTTCTTTGTTATTAAATGTACCACAGTAGTCCTGTTAAACAAACCCACTGTCTCGGATATTAAAGAAATTGTTGTTTACGTTTACCGAGTCATTTAAATTAAAAATCTGTTCCTGCTCCAAACCCCATTCTCCTTCGTCTTCATCCTCCGGTTCTGCCTCGGACCCATTCCGAGTATTTTCGTACAAAAAGATCTGCTCGTCCACGTGCGCTGGGGCTAATCGGTTTCTCTTTGCACTGACAACGTTAGCAGAAGAACCAAAAAGGCGTTCGGGAAAGACCCTTGTGGCCAGAATACACCAGTATTTTTGGAGAACCTTTGGTAAAACTGGAAACAGCGCTAGTCTGTCTGACCACCACTTTAGTGGGTCTTCATTCAAACCAAGGACCTTTTGTGACTTAAAGTTGCTCAACTCCTCAACAATCTGAGCATGCCATTCCTCTTGGTCTTCCACACCTCCTGTCTGGCAGAAGATCTCTGCAAGCATGTTGTTTATCACACTAGTAGGAGGAGGAGTGGAGGAGATAATTATTTTTTTCACCGGGGGCTCTTCTGAAACCGCAAAGAACTTTTCTTCAGTCCGAAAGGTGTTTTCTTTGACTTTCTCCAGCAGGCTTTTTGCTTCTTCCACCACTCTGTTTTCTACCTGCTGCCGCTCAAAGGCTGAAAGAAAAGGCAGTTTTTTGTAGCGAGGATCAAGGAAAGTGGCAACGTTGAGGAACATGTCTATTTCCGGGGTGTGCTGGTAGGTGGTTGACAGCTCCTTTGCTATTACCTCCTTCGCCATGCTGATTTCTTTGAGATCATTCTCTTTGATGTTCAGGGTGGTATTCAGAAGCATGTGGAGAAGTGGCTTCACCATACTGATCGTTGGGTACTTGGAAGCAGACATCATCTCTGCAACCTGCTTGAAAGGTTGCAGCAGCTCCACCAGCCCTTCGATTGTGTTCCACTCGCTGGCCTCCAGCATGAGGTGGTGGTTGTTGCTGTCCTCCACGAGAACGGCGGCGATGACAAACTGCTGCTCCTTGAGGCGCTGCAACATGGCGAGCGTGCTGCCCCACCAGGAAACGCGATCGCTCACCAGCATGCAGTGGAGAATATTCTGCTGTTTCTGCTTCTCGCTCAGCATATACATCGCCATGGTAGACTGCTGAAAATATTCCACCAGTTTTCGGCACCTGGCAAGAAGGCCGCAGAGCTTCGGGAGCTGAAAAGCTTGTTGTATTCCGGCGTTGAAAGTATGCCCCAAGCAAGGCATCTGCACTGGAATATCTAGGAGAGAGCAAGCTTTCACAATGTCTTTACTGTAATCTGTCGTAGCACCAAAGACTTTTGTATTGATTCCCCATTCGATGAACGTTTCGTAAAGGACTCGGGTGATAGTCTCTGCAGTATTATCCTCCGGTACTTCAAACGTTTTTAAGCACCGTGAGTTAACCGCCAAGCAGTTAGAAGGACTGCTGCTGAGAAAGTGAACCGCGACGGTTACGTACGACCTGTTCTGGTTTTCGCTCCTCCACATATCTGTGGATATGCCGCACCACAGAACGTCGGTGAGCTCCTTTAGGACGATTTCTCTAATGGCGTTGTATTTTTCAGGAATAGCTTTTGTACAGAAATACTTCCGGCTAGGAAGTTCATACCTGGGATCAGCTGTTCTCAAGAGGGCCTTGAAAGTGGGCTCGTCGACAATGGAGGCAGGATACATGCCTTCACAGATCAAGCTGATGACTGCAGATGTCAGTTCCTGATGCTTTTTGTTTTCATAGTTCTGGTAGGTCTTCATTATCAGGCTGTCTTGAACAACCTGCTGTGATGATTCTGGCTTGATTTTTGAAAACGCGGTAGCAAAGGCCTCCCTCATCTGCTCGGTGTTGCTTTTCACAAACTCACAGAATTCGTCGGGGTGGTTTTTCTCGAGGTGGTAGGAAAGGTTGGACGTGTTCCCTGAATAGGCAATCTGCGCCATGCAAATACGGCAGTAGATTTTCTTCCACTGTAATATGCATCCTTCTGCATTGGTATCAAAACCAAAGTACTTCCACACTTTACTCTTTGCTCTCGGATGAGCCACTAACTTTAGGTCTGATGGGGAACCTTCTAAACTTTTATTCTCCATTGCTTCTTGGCCACCGTCCCACCTTTTGATCCTTCACTCATTAATGAGTACCTGATAAAGGCAGTAAGATAAAGATACGATGAGAAAGCACAAGTTTGACCACGCTTAACTATGTGAAATCAGTGTTTCTGTGAATATATATCAAGAAACCTACCTTACTAATTACATTTGCAAATTTAAAGATGAGATTTGCAGGAAGTGTGACCTACAAGAAGCCCATTAAAATGTCAAAAATTAAAAAGGTTTTTAATACAGCACATTTTGCTGTGAAACTGAGCTAGAAGATCTGAGTAAATCTTGTTTCTGGAATTACATAATTCTCAGTAGAGGAAGTGTAACAATTGCCACACAGTTCACACATTATTGTCACACAAGCCAGACCATTTGCTATCGTGTTTTCCTGTCCCCTAGGCCCCCAAGTTATAGTTAGGGTTCAACTAACATCCTCTTGCCCAAGGGTTTCTGAACTTCACTACGAACATTTATTTCAAATGAAACCTGATACTGAAAGGAGCAAAGGTTTTATTGTTTGTTTATTTTGAAAGAAGCTGTGTTAGCTCCAGCTAACTGTCCCAGGGTTTGCTTTAGAAAACAAAAAAAAAAAAAAAAAGAAGAAAGAAAGAAAGAAAGCTGTGATGCAAATTATGGCATTAATCTGCTCCTCTGAAATGTAAAGATGTTTTCTGACAGAAACAAAAGGAAGCAAAATTTGAACCTGCATGCAGATCAACAACACGCCTCTGACACCTTTCCTGTCCTTCTCTTTCAGAAACCAAAGCAACCTCCTAAAGTGCTAGTTCACAGAGTCTCAGTTCCTGGAATAACACTGCATTATAATGACAGGAAAAGGCAGTCAGGAAAGCACTAATAAAAGTTATTAACCACATCAGCTGGAAAATAATTTTGCCATCGTTTCCTCAAAAGACTAAAGTAGCTGGCATGGGGATGGGGGCGACATGCTAGAGAAGAAGATGGTAAGAAGGCAAGGCTGTACCTAAGTAACTGTGCAGGAAAACACTGCTTGCGCAAACAGTCACACGCACATACTGTTTGAGGCCTACAGCGTCCCTGCACACAGTGCAGGCAGCCACCTGCCAGCGCTTATTCCTCTGTACCTAAAAGCCACCCAGCAGCACAACTGCAGCACAACTGCACTTCTCCGTTTCTCCCCCAACACCAGCCCAGCCGCAGCAAGCAGCCCTTCGCCGGGCCGGGAGGGAGAAGGAAGCCAGCAGCCAGCACTGCCGTGACCTCCTCTGTGAAGACCCAGGGGAAGAGAGCAGAAGAGAAACTGAAAGAGGATTCCTGCAGCCAGCCCGCAAACAATGTGACAGCTCGCTGCTCTGCTCATCAGGAGCTGCCTCCGTGCCAAAACTCAGGAATCCTGGGGCAGTAAGACCAGCTGGCTGGGGGAGGAAGAAAGCACCTGGCTTTTCCAAACTTTCTGTAGGGGAGCATCCCCCAAAACTGATGGCTGCAGCTCCGCCAGCATGTTCTCCTCTGCTGACAAGCATCCCCGAGAAAATGTTTTCCCTCTGAGTCACAGCAGGTATTTTGCAGCACTTCTTGAATTGCTTGAATAAAAAACCAAGGACAGGTTTACCAATACTAAATATATTTATTTAAGCACAGCTGTTGGTTTAGACTTGGCACGAGAGGTGCAGGGCGGGTATTTTATTTGTTTTGTTTTCGCTATTGATATCTTAAGATTTACTTCTGTGTGCAAACCTTTTTTAATGTGGGGGGAAGTACAGGGGGTTGACTCATATGCCCTCTACTGTGATTCATTCAGTACTTTTTAAGTTGCCAGGATAAACTATTGATTCAACAGAGCAATGCTGCATAATTCTAAAAACGTGCATGTTAACAGCACGTATGCAATCTCACCAAAACTGGTGATTCTGAATGACAAAGTCGTGTGACATTTAATGACGTAGCCCTGCTATAGCATCACACAGTGTATCGACAAGATATGTCCTATCAGTACGTGTCCTTATTGCTTTTGGTGTCCTCCACTTTCCTCCATGACACGGCATCTCGAGAAGGCGTAAAGGCTCCTGGCATTTCATTAAATCTTACAGTTTCCTTTGCAATTACACGGCAGTTCCTAAAAGCAAGGAGGAAGGCACTGTAATAATGGAATTGATTCCTCCTTAGTATTTAAAATTAGAATGACACCCCTGGGACCATAAAAAGTTCATCACAGATTGATAAAATACAAGTTATTTCAGAGCAAGGGAGCGTTACAGACTCTCCCCAACCCTTCACTCTTATGGATGTTACAGCTTTACCGTCATTTTTAGATACATCTGACACTTGGCACCAGTGGCACTGAGTAGCATTGCCACAGTTAAGGACATGTCAGCGTAATGCAGCTTTTGTCGTAATGCTGTAAACTAATGCCAACTTTTCATAATAGCTCTAATGTAAACTACTAATCGTCCCTGCCTCTCCTTGAGTGGTGTGCAGTGTAGCTGGCAGTATGGTAAAAAAAAAAGAGTACTCGCAGATTCTTCTGAAGGAAGAGGTGCGTGTCGCACAGGCGGCGGGCAGAAGCCCTCTCCTTCAGCTCACCTACCCTTCCACTGCAACAAAACAGTGCCACTTCGGTCCTCTGCAAACCCTCCCCGCAAACAGAAAGCCTTCAGGCTATGGAAGCGCCTTTGCCTTCTCCCTTGAATTCCCACCCACACTGCGACAGAGCATGGATTCGGAGGAGCTGCTGCCCTTCTCCTCCTCCTCTTCCTCCCACATGTGCAGCCAGTCCAAAACCACCGCCATGCTCTGGGGTCGGGGCTTTCCAGAGCTGCTGGCCTGGGGACAGCCCTTCAACATCTGCTGGCCTTGGGGCTGGCATCCGGAGGAGGAAGAGGAGGGAGGCCAGGTTTCCTGGCACACTCCAGAGCACACCAGGCTGCTTCCCGCAGCCCTACTCTTCAGCCCCAGACCGCTCTCATCCTCCTGCAGTTGGCAGGGCCAGAGGCCAAAGGCTCAGCCCCACAATGGAGGGCACGGGCACTGTGCTGGCAGCTGACGGAGCTCAGTTCCCCACTGGTAGAGAAATGACGTCCAAAGCAGGCACTTGGTTGTGAAAGCAGGGATCTGGATGTTGGGACACGCCAGGTGCGCAGGCACCTTCACTCTGCCCCCTTGCGCACACGCAGCAGTGACACGGGCTGCAATTACACCGTTTGGCAGAACAAACTGCAAAATTACATCGCTTTGGCAGAACCCTTGCCTCATTCGGCACAGAGGTAACCATAAAAGTTTTCTTTCCTAACTTTCAGAACTACCTCAGCAGCTCTCTGATGGGCCTGCGTGGGAAGAGGGATTAAGTATTAGGTGCAAGTTAATTTTTGCCTACCATCAATCTTTCCTGCCTGATGGTTTCTTTGCCCACCTCTGGAACTGGATGTTTTAAAAGCTGGAGTTGGTGCGCCTGCAGGCAGGAACTGTTTAGTCTGTTCTTACGCTTTAGGCATATAAAGTAGAAACCCTCTGCGCAGGAATTAAAATTAAGAGATGCATGTTCTCAAATTAATATTTCACGATCAATTATAAATAGACGTGGTGCAAATTATGATACTGATTAACTAGAAACTGGGGCAAATTAAAATACATGTATATGATATTTCAATCACTTTTAAGAAGGCTATCAGTCAGCTTTAAGGTCTTCTGGACTTCACTCACTGCCGCCTCCATCAAAGCCAGTTTTCTACACACCGCAGATACCAAACTTAACTACTAAGACTTCCAAACCGCAAAACACTCAGCATTTAGTCCTCCGCTACCGAATTTCAATCAAACCACATATACAGAAGACAAAAGGCAAGAGAAAAATGCCAAATAAGTTCCTTGAGAAGCTTTTAAACTTGCTAAAGGAGTTATTAGTACATGAAAACTGTTTGTAATCCATCAGTAAGATGACTTTCAGTGACCACATTTCCAGAGTTAATAGCCTGGTGTCACAAAGTTAGTTCATCTTTTAGCAATTCACTCATTAGAGTTTTCTTTTTTAAAAGTTGATTATATTGAGATCTTTATACAAACAGGACTTTAAAAAAAAAATTGAAGCATTGCAAGGAACATCGGACAGTAAATTCTAGTGAAACTATGAGTTGTTTAGTTCACTGAACACTTGTTAGACAGCAAGGGTTCTCTGGATACCAAACAACGAAATGATACGTGAGGCAATACCAGACTTGCAATGATTTATTGTAGAAATAAAAGACTAGTTTTTGCCAGCAATAAGCAAAGAGCATAATCAGATATCAAAGAGGAAAAGTAAAGCATTAAGCAACAGCCGAAGCTCCGGTTGGCTAGCTCTCTCCCCCCAAAGAGACCAACAGCCAGACCCTCACGTTTCCCCTCCGTGGCACTGGGACGCTCCCCGTGCTGGTCCAGCCACCGAAGGACTACACGGGGCAGTCTCTGAAACCCTGTACTCCTCGTATGTCGAGGCTTACTGCTCCGTTGTGTCGCCTGATTATGTTGGCTCTGAGGACGAGACGCGTTGCCTCTCCTGTTTCAGGTCGATGCACCCAATTTGAACAGAACAGTGCGAACCTGTCCCACGAAGAGGAACTGGAGGCCACATGCTTGCCGTGAGCGGGCGCACCTGGTAACCTATGCGACTGCTTTTGTTCTGGGCTACGCGAGTCGCCTACCCCTGCCGATACGGGTCAGCAGAGGGTCTCGCCAAGGCACTAGCTAACCCAGCTTACACCAGCCACCCGCAGGTACGCCGCCTATGCGATTCGTGCTTGGAAAATCGTTTGGAGCATAAATAGCCTCTTCCCCTTTATTTCTGCACCCTGCTTTTTCTGAGCGATACAACCGCTGATTGTGTCCTGCTTATCCTCCCAGCACTGGATTCACCTTCCTTGTGCTTCAAGATCAGAACTTCAGAAAAAGTTTCCTGATCTGGATCGGGAGCAGTGCCTGATGGTGGCTACGCTTTCAGAGTGAAGAGCTGGATCTTTTCAGTTCACAACTCAAAGCAATTACTAACTTTGTGCACTTAATCTAGACTCCAGAGCTCGAATTTTTCCCTCTCGCAAACAAAAAAAAAAAAGCTGTCTTGAATCCCATCTATAGAAACACGAAGAAGCCCAATAAGATGCAGCAGAATAGATGCTCACTTTTAAAAGGCACGCTAAAGTGTATGTGCCAAAGGCACACAACTTTGACTTTAGTCAAAGAAGTTTACAAGTTTTCAGAAGTTTAGAAGTTTTTAGAAGTTTAGGTAAAGAGAAAAAGACCTAATTTGGTTTACTCTGAATTGAAATCCTGAAAATCTCTCCGATAAGCACTAGAAAGCAAGCTCTTCTTGGAAAACTAACTGCATGCCTTGGAGACAGACGGGCTGGGTTTACACCAGACCTCGTCACTGCCTTCACTCACCAGCACAGAGCCCAAGGATGAGCTCCCAGCCATCCCTCCGCTGTGCCACCTCTGCGACGGGGCTGCTCCGGTGCTGCGGCACGACCGGGGTGCTGGGACGGGGGAATCGAGGCCGAGGAGTTGGGACAGGAGACGTGGCTCCCTGCACCACCAGTGCTTCCCAGCCCCACTTCTCCCTTCGCCTCTCTGCCCTGAAAGATCCTCTGGCAGCTACTGCTGCCAGCGAGCGCAGGCGTCTCTGAGAGCTAAGGACAGCCCCTTAGAGAAACACGGGCGGCCCGAAACACTGGCACTTCGATGCCTTTGAGACTTCTGCCTCGAAAACTTACTTGGCGACTTCTTACAGTAAGCAGAGTTAACTGATCCAAGCTTTAATTAAGCATATCTCAATAAACACTTTCGCTTTTTGTCACGCTGCAGTCCCGATTTTGAAATTACTGCATGAAAACACGGCTAATCTAGGTAAAAGCATTCCTGTTGACAAACTGGAATTTTTGAAGCCCTGGCTAGACAAACCCAGTCAAAGCAAGGCAGCAGGCAACTGCCAAGAGGCAACTGCGCACAAACAACTGTACGAGGAGGAAACTACTTGTCCTTGGAAGGAACCACCCCGAGTCAGGACTGAAGGAAAGCTTTCCAGTTCTGTCAAATCTGCCCCAGTACTACTCGGGCCAGCTGACGTTTCCCTGGTGGTATGTTTGCTGCCTTAATCTAGCATTTCCAAATTCAACATTTTTTTTAATAATAGTCAAGAACATAACAGCACCAAAGCGCTCGGGTCACATTTTCATCGTGCTGCTTCTCCTTGGATCGAAAAAGATTTGGAAAGTGTTATGCACCCTAGGCACAATACCCGGTTTTACTCTGCCAAGAGAGACTAATGCTAGAAAAATGCTCAGATGACTTCAAACTCTATGCACATCTGCCTTTCTGTCTTTAGGGTTCTTCTGCTTGTTTCCCTTTTTTATCTCTGCATTTTGAGAAAGAGAAAGGAGAATCCTAGCCTCCTGCAGAGCTGCCAGGAGTGAAGAAAACAAGAGGAAGCGCTACCCACGAGGCCACGTGCGACGAAAGGCACACAGACGCGTTCAGTGCGCAGCTCGCTCGTCCCACTGCTCCGGACACTCGCTGCAAACATCTCCTGTCTGCCTCACCTCCCTGCTCAGACACCGCGCCAGCTCCCTTTTCCTCCACCGTTCCTCTTGCTAAAGCTACCAGCAGCTCCACAGGGGCTCCCTGGCTGCTCGGCGGAGGAAGTTAGAGGCACGCGCTGACTTTACGGAGTTGTAGGCTGAGGTCTGGGGACGCCGTACGGGTCCGTACGGACGTGCGGCTCGCCGTAAGTTTGTTAAGACCAGAAGTGCGCTAACCTCTTCTAGAGCAACGTGAGGGAAGAGGAAATTCAGATCTTCGCTTCCTGGCAAACTCAAAGCTTCCTCTGTCAATGTTACGGGACAGAAAAAAAAATAAAAAATAAATAAAAAGGAAGAGTTATTACTAAGCATGCTGCGAACCGGAAAAAAATGAAAAAAAAAAAAAAAAGAGAGATAAAGAAGCGAAAGCGCAGCTCCTCAGCCGTAACTAACCCCCCAATCCCTGGGAGAAGGCTCCTGACAGCCAGGGCTGCAGACGAGGGGCCGGGCAGGGGCAGCCCCCCACCGCCACCCGCCCTCACAGTGCCTTACCTGGGGCCGGACCCGGCAGTCCCCGCTCTGAGGCAAAGCGGCCGGAAGGAAGAAAAAAATAATAATAATAGTAATAATAATAAACGTAGAGAAGCCGCAGCGGGGCCCTCCGGCTGCGGCCCGGCCCCCGCCACACCCCGCGGCCGGGGGGCGGCCGGCGGCGGGGAGGAGCCCGGCGGGGCACGGCGGCCCCAGCGCCCCCAAGGTCGCGGCGGCCCCGCTGGGGCTCGGCGGGGAGGCGGCGGCCCCGGCCGCCAGGTCTACCCCGCTCCGCGCTCGGGGCGCTGCCGCGGTGTCCGGGCGCAGTGCTCACCTGCGGGCGGGAGGCAGCGGCGGCGGCCCAGCTGCCGCAGGATGGCGGCGATGCCGGCGCGGTAGACGGCGAGCAGGGGCAGCAGCGCAGACAATAGCGACATGGCTGCCTCCTCCCGCCCCGCGGAGACCAGGGGAAGGCGCCCGGCCGGCTGCGTGGCGCGGCGGCGCTCCGGCGGCGGGCCGGGGGCGGCTCCGGCGGCACCCACCAAGCGGAAGGGCAGGGGAGGAGGGAGGGAAGGAGGGAAGGGAGAAGGGAAGGGAAGGAGGGACGGAGGGACGGGAGGGAGGGAGGGAGGCGCCGCTGTCACGGCCGCGCCGCGGCTCCCGCCCTTCTGGGCATGTGCGGCGGGGGAAGGGAAGGGAGGGAGGGAAGGGAAGGGACGGGCGGGCGGCGGAGGAGGGAGGGCAGCGCCGAGACCGAACCCCAAACCTCAAACCCCGCACCAATGTCAGCCCCTCGGCCCTGCGGGAAAGGCGGAGAGGGCTTGAGGCAGCGGGGAGCCCGAGCCGATGGTCCTTCTGACCGACTGTAGGTCTGGCTGAGGTCTGGACGGCGGCGCTCGGGGGGGTTGGCTGTGCTGTTCCACTAACATAGATGTTCTTCAGCCCTGGCACCGAGCTGAAACTGGCAACAGCGGTCCCGCGAGACGAAGCTTTTACCCCTGTGCTCGATTTCAACCTGTAAGTAACGCTTTGTCTCTGAGGACGACGGGGAGCCACGCAAAGTTCTGGGGGTGTCATCTCCTCCTCCCCCCAAAACAACAAAAGGAACTCACTTTCTAGAAAAACACACAGCAGTACGACTTCTGTGTCAGATCAGATCGCTCAGCAGAACTGGCTTTCTGTCTGCTCTCGGAAATACATGCATAAAGTCAAAGCAGACTCTATAGTTGCTCCGGGACAAAAACAGGCATTTAATGTTATGTATCTCTGAATTTCTTCTCTTTTTATTAACACGCCGAATTATGCAAGCATAAATAATAAACGACATAACGCAGTCACATCAATGAAGGTTTCGTTCTTAATGTATATTGTTCTCAGCCATACACGCAGTGGTAGGAAGAGCATCACAAAAAGACATGAAAGAAGAAACACTGACGTTTAGAAAAGGTGTATTATTCTTTCAACTTATCTCAGTAAAAATCAAGTCCTGACTCCTTTATGCTGAGGACTCTTTACAGCCTATTCTCAGAACTACAGCATTAATGAAAGCTCTTTGTAACTTTAAACTGTGAAACCTGCCTACAGTGCATTTATGCGATCTTTATATAAATACACCATGCTTTGTCGGGTTTTGTAGTATAATAAAATCAATCAATGCACATTCAAGCCATGGAAATAAATGCTCTTCTGTCCTTTTTCAAACAGTGCCATGCAAAAATTAGACCAAGGGGGGAACAACTGATGGGTCAAGATTATGTTCTTAGCGGTCCTACTACTTCTTTCAGTGTTAAAATTATTTCCAACCCTCCATGATTCATAGAAGGATTGAGAAAAATTTGATTGAGCACCGTTTATTTCTTCTAAAGGCTGATGGGATGTGAAGTGGAAGAGAAACAGTAACATTAAGAAAGTCTCTATGTCTTGGATTCTTCTCAATCAGTGTATTATGATACATTCTAGTTTTAACTGATGCTCCCTTTTTCTTGTTTTTCTGTAGTTCTCTTTTTTTCTTATTGATACACTGTTGTATTTTGTTGTTCTTGTTTTGTTTTGTGGGTTTTTTTTCCTTACAATCATTAGCTGTGAAGCTTTGAGTCTTTGGGCTGGAATCTTGTCCGTCTACTTTAGATACCTCACTGAGACATTATTACCTCACTGAAATTTTAGGTGTCTGAGCCCTGGAAGGGATGAAAGTAGTAATCCAATTGTCTCAGCTTTCCTATACAGAGAGTGGCCAGCGAAAGGCACTTCTGAAGACCTGCAGAAGATGACTGCTTCCTTTGAGGTGCTTCAAGTGCTTCCCTCTTTCCGCTGACTGCAACAGTGAACTCACACAGCCAGCAGGCAAAGACAGCCTGTGGTTAGAGCACAGATAGCCTCTTGGAAAAGTCATTGGAAATACTAGTAATACTCCATCCACACTTGCTCGAGCTGATCCGTCCCTTCTGCAGGACTGGCAGTAATGAAGCGGTATGTGATCATAGCGCTTCCACCCACATTTTGCATAAAGATGCATAAAGCCATAAGAAAGGAAGTGGGTGATGTTTCTAGACTCTTAATTAAACCCTGAGCTCAAACTTCCCAGCAGAATGGCATAATCAGCAACCATAAGCTATCACGGGGGGTAAGGTGTTGCAGCTGAGAGCCTGCGCAGCCAGGAACGCAAGAGGCACGGGGCCACACCAGAGCAAACAGAAGCGAACCCAAGGTTGGCCTAGCAGTTCAAAGACTCTGGTGTGGAGCAGACAGCATGGGGAGCGAAAGGAGGCTAGGCCCGTTTCTCGTTTTGTTCTGTGACGATCCCCCCAGACAGCACGTCTTTCCCCGGTACATGAGCTCGGCTCCCATTGAGATGAGAACGAGTCATTGACTCTGTACTCACCACAGGTTCAGGGGAAGGGGCTGGCCGTGCTTTTTGCCTATGCATGGCATAACAGTGAGGGCAGTCTCTCTCGAAGCAAGCGGTGCCTCATCAGTCCCTCTCAGGCGGTGACATCCAGAATTCCACTTCCTTGCTCACTTTGAGACGTGCTCCTTGCATTTTGCACGTACGTCAAAGCCGGTGGCCCGCACCGGAAGACGTGAGACATAATTCTGACTGCTGCTAATTTTTCAGGCTTCTGAAAGGGATTTAAATGCCTCTGTTCCTAAGCTGGATTGCAGTAGAACTTGAGGCAAGAGATAAGTGCCTATCTTCCTGAACATGTGTGGGTGAATAAAGTTAAATGCCCGAGGAGCTTTCAGGTTCAGTAGGGAGGTGCTCAGAAGATTAGGCAGTGATGGGAAATAGTCAGTTGGGATTGTTGTCTGCAATTCATGTGGGGTTTTGAGTACATGCATACCATTTTGACAGGCTGCATGCTCCTCTTTTTTCCTCTATGCAAAAAAAGGTACCCCCAAACTAGACTTGCCAGAGAGTAGGCACATGAGCCTAGCAGGATCATAACAGAAGACTCAGTTCTCAGGGATCCCTTCAGCAATTTGGGGATGGTGTTACCTGGAAAACAAATTAACCTTTGCCAAGAGGACAGCTGTCCACAGCTATGCGGTAGGAAGTCCCCGGAATTGAGAGCAGACACCCATACTGTGGGCAATCGTCTAATGGGATGCATTTATTTTTATTTAGTAGTTTGAGGGATGGGTCTACAAACAACCCTCTGTGAACCTGCATTAGTGCTACAGCATTTGCCCGTGATGCAGAAAGGTTTTTGACCCCTCTCAATCTTCTTCAGACATTTCAAGAAAATGGTCTCATTAGGAAAAATCAACCCTTGTCAGTGTGCCAGTAGAGATAAGGAAATGAATCCCAAGAACAGAGTAAACAAATTGGAGAAATTGGAGTTTTGTAGCCTAGCACTGATGATAAGTTCATGGGAAAGAGGGGGTAGAGTCCCCGTCCATATTCCCTGAACAGCTTACACTTTCTCGACTGGAGAACAGGATGAAGATGCGGAATATTAAGAACTAATAGAGTCCTTGAATGAGAACAACCTCCTCTCTTCAGCCAAATGTGCAAACCATCAACCTATTTCACAAGAAGCAAGCTGCACTGATTCCTCTTGCTGAGCTTTTTTTTAAAGTGACCAGCCCTGCAGCATCAGTATGCATATTTGTGCATCGTCGTGCCTAGCACATGTCACGCTGTCAGGTCGTACCTGGTCTGCAAAGCCTGCAGCCTGAGTAGCTGGGGCTGGGTTTGCTCCCTGCAGCACCCCTGCTCCCTGTCAGGTAAGATCTGAGCGACTTCCCCTGCTGCTGTTGCCTGCCATTCAGGCAAGACTCGGAGACCGAAGAGACAGAAGGCAGAAAACAGCCCATAATTTAGAACAAAATAAAATCCCCAAGCACGTGTGCTTGCGTACAGTACTTCTGAAGGAACCTAAGTGTAAAGTAGGTGAGGTGTAACAGAAATGCAAGAGCTTTTGTTAAAAATAGCTTCTGTAATAAAATACATCAAAACAGTAGATATACTTAGAAATGATTAGGGTTATTAGTGGCCTACAAATTGTACTCAGCAACTTTAATTGGTGAATTTGCTGAAAGAATATCAAAATAGCTGGAAAGCGTAGATATGGAGGAATTAACCAGCCGTATTTCAGCAGTGGAAAATCAGTTCTCATGCATTACTTTAACTTTATTTGAAAACATCCATAAGTATATAAAAGATTGATTAGCATACATGGAGTTTTAAGAGCCCTTTGAGAAGATCCTGCACATAAGGGAGGCTACACATCTGTGGGGTAAGAACCAGAATATTTACAAAACAGAAGAACAAAAACCTGCACTCAAGACTAGAGCAAAACAGGGAGTGACTTCCATGGTGAAATCTGAGCAAAATACCAGCAGGGTGTCCAGTTACCCTACCAGGTCTGATGCTGGCCAATACATTCCCTAATATCTTGGATGGAGCAAGGGAGAAGTTGTTGCAACGAAGTGGCACGGAGCTGTTGGCATTAATCAAGGTGGGAGAGGAACGGAAGGATCTCAGACAGATTTCTACAAGTGAGGTGGCCTGGCAGTGGTCCAGCATGAATAAAGTAATGCTATTGGAAAAAAAATAATAATAAAAAAGATTAATCATGCCCACTATAGAAATGGCTTTGTTGACAGTGCAGTTGTGTAAAAAGATATTCTCTGTCAATACCTGCAGTGTGGTTATTTCAGTGTTTGTACGGCAATGCCTGCAAGCACCTGTGGAGTAGTGTGCGCAACACTGCCCAGCCCATATTTAAGAGGATTTTGCAAAGGTTCGGCCAACAGTCAATAAGGTGATTATAGTCCTGAACAAGGGTTTTCCATGGCACCTGGTCCTTCATCTCTTCATGATCTCTTCCTTAGCAATATTGCAAGATAAACATGGCTTTCATCAGTAACTCAATTAGCAACATTCTCATGTGGAGGAAATACAAAAGCAGAGTCACCCTTCACAAGCTGGGTATCATGAGCTGATCCGCACCTGTATTTTTGCTGCATTTGCCTTCAAGAATACTTGGCACCACATACAGCACTATTAAAAGAGGGAAGATTCATGGGAGAAAATAGCAGATGGACGTCCAGGCGCACCTAACCTTACCTGTGACCTTAAACAAGCACAGATGTGATACTGCAGCTGCTGGTCAGACCCAAGATGCAGCACCAGAGCTCACTGGTCTCCCGTCTCTCTCCCGTCTGCTGGCACTTCCCTGAAGGCTGCTCCTGTCTCTGTCTGTGCCAAGCAGCCTCAGGCAATGGTGTGACCAAGCCCTGTAGGCACAGGGAGCCTTGGTGCTTGGGGACACCAGCTGTGACACATCCTACATGCCACAGACAAGCGGGTGACAACAAGCTACGATCAAGGAGTGCTTGTTCTGTGGATGGGTGGGCGGCACAGTGGTGGGAGGTGGATTTTGGCTGTCAGGTTCTGCAGTGGTGCAGGAGGGAAAAAGTGTCCAGGACAGTGCCAGGCAGAAGTGCTTGTGTGGTCAGGGCTGTGGCTGGTGTTTTACACAGTGAGGGAAGGCATCTGCTGCTGCCAAGAGAAAGCAGTAATTAACTGGCCTGAACTTTCCATGCAGCTTGAAGTGACCTGGGTTTGTGCCCCAGTCTGTCCACGTTGTGTGTGTGTGTTTTTCCTCACGCATTCCCGTTTTGCCCATCGCCTTCTGGACAGGAGCTGATGCCTGCCATCTTTAGGACCCGCGCTGCTTTCATGCTCCACTGTACAGACATCCTGGGCTCCTTGGGCATCTCCTGCCCACAGCACTTCGCAGTGAGCGCAGGGAAGGCAGTTCCTTGTGGGTTGTCACAGGCTGTCCGGGCTGCTCAGACTGCCTGGCTCTAGGCTGCTGCTGACGAGAGAGGAAGCAGCGATGGGTGAAGACACGTGTAGCACGAGCTGGAGGGAAGATCAGGCCAAAACACAGTGCAAATGCGGAGAAAAGGGAGATACGCAGATGCCACAAGAGTTGTGGGAAAGGCTAGAGATCGGTCGGTCTCTGGTTCAGCTTCACTGAAAAATGAATGCTCCAGCTGGCTGCTCACCCAGATCACAGCGTGCAGTGGGAGGAAGAAGGCAGGCGACCCTCAGTGACAGCGATGCCCAGCGCCCTTGGTGCCACCTCTCTCCTGTCTGTACCAAATGTGTCAGGGGCTGCTGAACATCGGAGGGCATCCAACAGCACCTCGAGCCCGCTCTGCCCCTGCTGTCCTTTTGTCCCTCCTCCGGCACAGCTGCCACCACCGCTACCTCTCCTTGTCCCGCGGCAGTCAGTGCCCGCTCCATTTTTTTCCCAATTCCACCTCGCTTTGCTTTCTAATCACCCTGACAAACCTGTCTCTCTATCTGCCTACAATCAATGGGTTCCCCGTTCTCTTGATCACACCTGCCTGTCAGTTGTCCAAAAGATTACGTATGCCTCGAATTTTCCACTTACTTTAATAAATGAGTGGTTGCAGTGTTATATAACTTGTTTGTGCTTGGCTTGCGCAGTGATGGTTGGGATTTTGGCTATTCTGTAGCATTACATTAATATACTAAGCACAAAGCACAACTGTGTAAAAAGCTAGAATGGACAAGAAAGTAAAGGAGTCAAAATGGGCGCATTTAAAAATTTTAAAGGGAAAGCTACAAGAGTAAAGAGGTACTGCCATCCTTGAGGACAAGCTCACACGTGACATAGATAAGAGGAGACATCTGAAAAACAAACAAACAAACCAAAAAAAAACCTCTTATTTCTTGTCCTTGGGATGATCCATGTCCCTGGAAGCACACTGAGCTTTGCTTTTCACTCTTCAAATCACTTTTTGTCGGTACAGAAGAAAACTGTGGTATGATCAGTGCCAAATTGCCTTACGAGCCACTGCAGAGAAGATCCAGCAAGGCTCAGACCTCACACTTTGCTAACACTTGCCTGTGATGAGCCATAAAGTGTCCAAGAGTTATACTTTGACCCACTAAAATATACGCACTAGAAATTATCCCAGACAGTTCATTGTGCTGACGAAAAGAATTTAAGCACTGGAGAAAGCCAAGAGCTCATCATGGGAGTTGTTAAGAATACACTTCCTGAATTATCTAAGTATGTCCGATTCCAATTATACATATAAGATTATTGAAATTCAGATTATCAAAAGGCAATAAACTTTCTGATTATACATAATATCTTACTTCTGATAGCCTAATTTCAAGTCCATTAAGGCAGAAGTTTAGCTCAACATCATCGTCACATCCCGGTGCGCGGTGAGACAGTGCGGAACGAAAGATCAGCCATTTTAAAAAATCTGACACTGGAGACTCACAAATAAGCAACAAAGTGGTTGTTGCTGACTGTACTGGCGGCCCCGAGAGCTGAGGCAGCTCCAGCTGGATCGGTAACACCGGGATTCCCAGGGGGCATGCTGGTTAGAAACAGGGCATTGTAAGATTTGCTATTTCACTAGGTTTTGTGGTGGTTCCTAATCTGCTGCTGCAGTTTTGGTAATATCAGCCATCTACATTCAGTATTTAATGATGATATGCCGAGCATAAAGGACTCCGGTATTGCTGCTTGTATATTACGATACACGTATTTTTAGCTTCTGGGTTTGTAATTTTTTTGTGTGTAAAAGTATGCTTTTAAGTACCAGCGTGGCATTATAAAATGACATAGGTAGCTGACATGCATAAGAAGCTTTTAAAACTCAGATTTAAGCCTGTTTTGTAACAACTATTTTTCATCTAGTAAAAGACCTTAATCCAAACCAACCAATAACTCAAGTGAACAGTTACAGTCTTTAAAGCTACTTCTTAAACGAGGCTTTTTTTTTCTTTCTTTATTTTTTTTTTCCTTTTTTCTTTCTTTCTTTTTTTCTTTTCTTATTTTTTCTTTTTTTCTTTTTCTGGAAACTTGCAAAAGAACATTATATAGTGATCCACTGCATGTCATTTTGACTGTTAATTGATAATAGGATAAGCTGCAGAACATTTTATTCCAATATCCCAGCAGGAAGATGTTCTTCTGCTCCCTGACTTCACTTCAGAGCAGATTTATATAAGGTCTAGATCACTAAACTATAGAGAATTTATCCAACCTCTCATAATAATAATTGAAAAAATGCATATATTGTAGCTGTATATGCATGTTTCTGTGTACAGACAGATAATATTCTGAAATGTCATTAAGCTTGTGGGAGGGGAGTGGCATTTCCTACATCCAGGACTTAACATGGAAGTGTTTGAAGGGGTTAGTTGATGCTGTTACTTCTCTCCTGAAAAAAGGTATGTATTTCTACCTGTATCAATCACATTACAGCATTGTTGTTACTTTGAAAAAAAAAAAAAAAAAAAAAAAAAGATTCATATTGATTATAACATGCATTTGTTACACAAAAATTGTAGGTGGACAGCAAATTTTCTTGGTAACTGCACACTCAAATTGAAAGCCGTAGCAAATAGTTTTTAATCTATCAGATGTGCAAACCCAGGAGCCTTTGCTACTGTTTCAGATTAAAGAAAAGAAAGCAAGCAAAAATACACATTACATAAAAACTGAGTGGCTTGATGCTCATGATTTCGCTGGCTGGGTTTCTGATTGCAAAACAAGGGGGTTTCCTGCAAGTGGTGTGTTGGATCTTGTGCCCATCTCGCTTGTGGCCAGCCTCTCTTTTGTTGGGTTTTTGCTTCCGAGAAGTAAGATCACAAACATCCATGCACTATGCTTAAGTATTTTTCTCAAGGAGGAATCAAGGTAAAGGCTGGTTTCTACTTACTAAATTCTGCATCTGTCTTTGCTTGCTTTTTCATTTCTCACAGCATCAATCACGCCCTACCTCTGCCTTGTCTTTCCACAAACTGTTTACAATATGTCATCAATAGCAATCAGGGATCTGATTCTGTCTCTCCTGGTATTGTTGATTAAATAGGAACAGTAAAAACAGAAAGAGCACTTGCCTGCTTAATCAAAGTAGAGTTTATTTACACACAAAGGCATACATGTACCTGTATTCAGGCCGAAAGAAATTGCTTTTCCTACATGCAGGCTTATTTTCGTCCTCTATGTAATTATTAACTGTTTCTGCTCCAAACAAAAGGTTAATTTACGTCACGATAATAAAGAAAATTTTACTGAACTTCAGAAATTTGTGTGGAGGAACGTCTGTGCTGTGGTTTGGGGAACGCACCAAACACTGAGCAGCCACACTGCATGAGATGCAAGATCAGCACCGGTCTGTATGTATCTGCTAAAATTACCAGTACCCGATGTCTTAGAAGGAAGTTTAAAGTCTTGTCACCAGACAATCTTCTATATGGTAAATTCCACCTTCTTTCTCATCTTCACTTATTATACTGATACTTAATCCCTAGAGAGTGACTCTTCATCAGGGGGTGTAGTGATAGGACATGGGGGAATGGCTTAACCTGAAACATTTAGATTAGATATAAGGAGGAAATTCTTTATTCTGCAGGTGGTGAGGCCCTGGCACAGGCTGCCCAGAGAAGCTGTGGATGCCCCATCCCTGGAGGTGTTCAAGGCCAGGTTGGATGGGGCCTTGGGCAACCTGGGCTGGTGGGAGGTGTCCCTGCCCATGGCAGGGGGGTGGAACTGGGTGATCTTTAAGGTCCTTTCCAACCCAAACCATTCTATGATTCTGTGATTAATAAAGATTTATAGACTAAAATTCTGAAGATGTAATGCACATTTTTTGTCCTGCCACCATGAACTGTCTCTTTAGATACAGTTGGTATTGAGGTAACTATTCAAATTACTTTTGAGTTTTATTAAGTTTCTTTTAGTTGTTTTGTGCTCTGAGTTTCATGGTCTAACCACACACATTTGGTGACAAAATATTTGAAGTTTTTTAACTTTCCACCTTCTAATCTTATTGCGTAGCCCCTTGTTTCTGTATTTTGAGGCTGGAAAAAAAATCCCAGTCTCTCTTTAAAGCAGTTATTATTTAGTATACTCCTTTTTCTGTGTCTTACTCATTTCCTGTTTAGCGTAAGAGATCTTTTCCATTTCTTCAGAGGGAGTTCACAAGACAACACAATCTGTCAACCTTCTATTTAGACACCCCCTGTTCGAAGTGTGCTGTGCTGTGTCTATTAATGTTACCGAGACCTGATGCACAGAACCAAGTGTTGGTATAGAGAGCACCTCGTGTATTTACACTGCGAGACTGCGAGTGTAAACTAGGAAGCGATTAAAGCATTAAGTGAACCAAGAGATGTTCTTGTCAAGGCCTGCACAGAGCCAGCTAGTCGCACAGATCTCTTCCCTGCTTTTAACTGCTTGGCCATATGGAAGCATGGATGAGGACGGCTGCCTGCTGCCCCTGGGCTCTTGGGTAGGCTCTGGTCCCAGTGCGCCTCAACAGGGTGAGACCTCTCCAGGTGCTGCGAGCGGGACAAGTACGTCCAACAGACCAGAGCAGGACTGTCTTGGGTAACGTCTGCCCTCCCACCAGCCGAAAAGTCTTCTGCACCCATGAATGGTGGGACCGCATCCCCTCCTCACCAATGAGATCCCCACATGGCTGAGGACACTTTGTAAGTCATGTTTTTTTCCTGTACTTTTCTATTTTTCAGATTACTGTTTTTTCCACTTGAAAGAGGGAGTGAGAGAGGGGGGAGGAATAAAGAAGAAAGAAAATAAAGGCTGTGTAATGAGTCCTTGAAACATTGTAAATGGAAGGCTTGGTCTCGACCCAGACCTTGCCTCTTTAATTATCTGCTGCTGCTACTTGGAATTTTCGGAGCTGTTTGAGCCCTGTAATAACTTGTTTGATTTATAGCTACAATGATTTATTCCTGCTGGGGGGGGGACCACGCTGATTGCTTCTCTCTGGGTTTTGCTGAGTCACTCTGTACACTCATTAGCTATTGCAATGGGTCTCTAAAAAGACAAAATACCAGTCCTCGTAATTTTCTGAAAGCAAACACTTGATGCACACACTGTAACACAGCCTGCAGAGTGTAACGTATGGGAAACTGAACCCACCTGTGCAGTGTGCAGGTACGTCAGGTTTTTTCCCAGCACAATACATTTTGCCATGCACCAAGGATAAGATGTTCTCTCTGTTATTTTTTTGCTCACCTAAAGCCACCGGTTTATTTTATATTCTGTCTGTGTGCTACTGCAATCTGTTACCTCGTTCGCTTTTTTTGCTGTGTACTAGGCTGATAGTTTCAACGATTTTCCCTTAAGAATCTCAATCCTTTTTTCTGATCATTGTGCTGGATGGCAGTCCCACTTAATACATACCCTTTAGTTTGTTTGTTTGTTTTCTTTTTTACTCCCAGGCCAACCAGTTTCCATTTACACATTCTGAAGTGCTTCCAGTAGAAAACCCAACCAACTGGATGTTTTTGTACGCGGTTGCTTTGCGTCCTTTGAATGAAATCATTCTCCGCTTTACAGAGGGCCCATCACATATCATTTTGAGCACTCAACAAGAGGTAATTTTTTGCTGCATTCAGACCTCTTGCACAAAGGGGAACTTTGCTCTTCTTTCAGTATTAGCATCGTGCCTGCAAACAGAAATAATTTTGCCTTCAATTAAGCTTGCTACGCACCAGTGGAGCACCACCAACTTCAAGTGTATTCCAAACTTGCAAGGCAGAGGAGAAGAGATATCACTACCCTGAAGATACGTTTCCTGGTAGCCTGCAGCCGCTAACCATAAACCCATCCAGACTATTAGTGCACAGCACCTCATCTACCTAGCCATTCATTTTACCATTTCCTTAACCCAGTGTGTTCTCTTTGAAGCTTTTGTTCGTCTTTCTTTCACCTGCACACAGCACAAGGCATCCTGGCCAGCCCACCCAGCAGGGACCCCTCAGGGCAGCTGGCTGGGGGCTGCAGTGCCCCTCAAGGGACTGCCAGCCCACCCTGCCAACTTTTCTGGTGCTCAGGGAAATGGAGGAAAGCTTCCCCTGCAATTTTTCTAATATCAACTGGATCTCAAAATTTTAGGCTTTGCCTATTTGTCAGTCTCTTTTTTATTTATGGACAGAAGAAACTAATTGAAAATATTCAAATCTAAGAATTAAGCCCTAGCGTGCATGTGGAAACAAATATATCCGTTAAGATAGTGGAAATTACATGACAAGACCCCTATGGACTAATTAGTAGAGTCAGCAAACAAACATTGGCTTCTTGACAGAGATTGTTTTTCTGACTTTTTTTCCCCCTTGAGAATCTGCCAGTTCCTCCAGCATATTTCTTCACCTCCTAATATTGTAAAAGGCACCATTACTGCTTCCTGCATCCTTAGCACCCACCAATTCCAATCAAAATAGCATCAATGAGGATGGATACCGTCAGGCTTTCCTGTACCTTGAAGCAGCACAAAGAGGGCAAAGCTGGTATTTTATGTTCCATCCCTTCCATTCGTGTACCCAAGTGGCACAAGAAGTGAAAAGCTTGAAAGGCAGTCCCATCTTTACCTGTCACTCCCTGTGTCTCCATGGGGCAACACCTCTGTGGTGGGTGCAGTGCAGGTGAAGGAAGG
This sequence comes from Heteronetta atricapilla, assembly GCA_011075105.1. NCBI lineage: Eukaryota > Metazoa > Chordata > Aves > Anseriformes > Anatidae > Heteronetta > Heteronetta atricapilla. Next base: position 134,774,121 of record CM021731.1, on the reverse strand, counting down.
CGAGGGGGGGCTGCGCGGTCCCATTTGCAGCTGTGGCTGCAAAGTGTCTCCATGAGCACATGTCCTGGTGCTACGGGCAGGATGCAGACCTGCTGCCACAACTGATTTGCAGTGATATTAAAGATATTAAGATATCTTTATGAGAGATATGTAAAATGCTCAGACTGAGGATCTTCCCCGGTAACTTGCTGAGGACAAGACTCAAAGCCCAGCAAGACTATGAGAAACATCTCCATAAGCTTTGGTTCTCTTTGCATATGATGCCTGGCTGCAAACGGGAAAGAAAATGCAGAGTGGTAGCAAATCTCCATGAGTGAAGGCTGGCCTGGAAATACCCAACACCCCTTCAGATTTATAATGACAGATGACATGGCAAACAAAACAGCAGCCAAAATCACCTTCTAGCACAGAAATGGGTTTCTACATTTATTATAACAAGAAGGTAAACTCATTTCTATACAGTGGCCTCCCTGAGGGATCTGGGAGCAGGTCCTCCACCTTCTAAATCCTCACGGACTGTCTCCATGCTCTGACCACCCCACCTGAGGCTGGGGCGAGCTTCAGGAGAATGAAAAGAAACGAGCCGTATCTAAAATGTAAATGCGGCAGAGGGTGTCTTTTCTGCTCCATCAGCAATGTCTGCAACACCGCCTTTGAGTCTCAGATTTGCTTACTGACGATAGCCCTTCAAGTGTTATGGTTCTGCTGTAGTTAAGCCGTGGTTTTGCTGGAAAAGTGACTCCAAAAAAAAAAAAAAAAAAAGGCATCAGGTGATTCCATATAACTGCAGGCCAGATTATATCCTCAATTACACTTGTACAACCCTATTAAATACCAGTGGGGTTGCACAGGTGTAACTGGAAGCACGACTGCCCTGCACAATCTTAAACACCGCAGGGCTGAAGCGAGAAGACGCCATCCACCTCCACAGCTCCAGCCAAGCCGGCAAGTATAGCTACAGCACCACAAAAATGTGCCAGATGTCCGGGTTTCCACCTTAATTCCTCTCAGATCTTACCTGAGGATGTGACTAGTGATTCCCTCTATACACTCTCATGCAAAAAGAGGGAATATTGAAGAAATAATAGTTTTCTCTCTCAAAAAAAAAAAAAAAAAAAAAAAAAAGCAAACAGCAACAACAAAAAGATTTGAGCTCGTACTTGAATGGTTTACTGGAAAGATTACAAGTTTCCATACATGCTTTTCTTTGCATATCGGTGGTCTATTTTTCTGTCATACCCTAAGCAACAAGGGGACACATCAAGTGTTAGCTTATAAAATTAGAGACATTTTAAATACACTTTGCTAAGATATCTACACTGAGATGTCTGATGTTAAAAACAATAGAGAAAAAGATTTAAATGACTGAAAGCTATTTTAGAATAAATGTGACTTGTATCAGTGGCGTACATAAGAAGAAAATAAAGGAAAATTGCACAAATGGAAAGCATAAGCTGTGAATATCAATAGACTACAATATGTAGGCTTGCATATTATAGCTGCCATTGCTCTATTTGGCTTCAGAAACTGAATTATTTAGGATAATTATAATTACAGCTGGTAAGAATTTCCACGTTCAGGGAGATGATAACATTTTAACATTTGTTTTCATGCTGAATCAGAATTTTAAAGAAAAATCAATTTCCTCTCAGAGCAAAATTCTGAAAAAATGCCATTCGTAGGTATTAAATATAGATATTGTCAAAACACTGTCCTACATATATCAATATCTGCAGCATCTACTAGGAACATATTGTAATATTTAATTTGGTATTCTAATATGATTACAAAGTCAATATGAAAGGAACAGGAAAATTAAACACTTCAATTCACAAAGCAGAATATTTGGACACTGAACATGGGTGCTGTGGTGAGATTTTCAGCACCTCTGGAAATGTTTGCATTTTGAAAAAAATTATTTGCTGGCAGCAAACTTTCTCACCCACTACTGTGCTGCTAGCTAAGTTTTGACACCTTTCATCACATCTTCTCTTGGACAATATCCTGATCAGGCAGTTTGTCTTTCCTTCTCATTTCCTCCCTTCCTTCCTTCCTTCCTTCCTTCCTTCCTTCCTTCCTTCCTTCCTTCCTTCCTTCCTT
>CM021731.1:134743995-134772011 GCA_011075105.1 Heteronetta atricapilla | reverse complement strand
CTTCCTTCCTTCCTTCCTTCCTTCCTTCCTTCCTTCCTTCCTTCCTTTCTTCCTTCCTTCTTTCCTTCCTTTTTTCATTTCTAACCGTGTTGTGACAGAGAGGCCTTATTTCTCCATTTAGGTTTTATGTACAGTGCCTAGTTACAGAGGGACCCTCATGATGCAGATTTTAGTACATAGGAAACATTCCCCGGCAAGTTGCCCTGGACAGGAGAGGTGCCCGGCTGCTGCTGAGCAGAAGGGGGTTTCATCAGGCTAGCCAGCATTTTCTCTTCAAAGGGAATTTTCTCTTCCTTTTTGCTTTTCAATTAACCATCTCCCCTAAGTGCTACTGCAGTACAGATTAGGGAAAACAAGACTATCCGAAGGCAGAGTTACTTCGCCCTTGTGAGAGGAAATGAAGGTCTGTTCTCTCAAATTGCTGCATGCCCTGAACTCCAGCTCAAGTCAAAATGAATTATGTACATTCAATACATCAAAAAACAAGCTCTTAACCTTTACAAACAGGAGCTTATAAAGTTCACAGCATGCGTGTTTTTGCTGTCCCTATAAACGTCCAATGTCTTTTCAGATCCCACAAATCTGCGTATCCTGGTTCCATCAGAGTTAATGGCAAAAACACTAATGTCCAATTTTTAAAATAACAAATAAATCTGTAGGTATATTTTGTTTTGATGTTTTATTAGGTTAGTTTGTTTGCTTAATTGGTTGTTATTTTTTACAGTAGGGAAAAGCAAGTGAACGTAGCTATACCATCCACACTATAAAATCTTTCATCTTCCTTCTTATTTTCCACACCTTGAAAGTCTAAGATTCTCAGCCTTTTATATAATTTTTTTTTCTCAAACCTTATCATAACTTGTTTGTGTGCTGTATTCTTGGGAAGCAGCAGAATGACCAGAATGACCGGAACATGACTCTGGCTTCTGAGAAAGAGAATGTTATTTTTATGGTGCCATTTTACTATTCCAAGAATTAAGAGTCTAATAATTCGTCTTGACTATGAACGGTCTCAAAAGCATGGTACTGTCAGACAGTATTGGGAAACTGCTCAGAGAAGGCCCGATCCTTCTCATTCTGCTGTCAGTGGGAATTCTGCCAAGCAAGCTCAGCATGAGCGGGGTATAGCCCAGAGTAATCAGTTATACAGACAATTACATGAAAAGCCCTTAATTATAGCATGATGATTGAGTATTATTACAGTCATGAGACACAGATATCTTCTGGAACCAAAACCAAGATCAAGAACATACTGAGAGCATCCCTGCTCCGAGCTGTGGCTCTGGCAGAGCCTTTTATCAGGTGGCTGTTCGCATGTTAGCACAGCTACCCTCATTTCGGTGGAGCCTGACACACAGAGTGAAATGAGTGCAGGCTTCCTCTTCCACGGTTCCTCTCTGGTAAAGGTCTCTCGGCCCGCGACGGCTGTGCAGTTTGTTAAGCGAAAATACAACATTTTGGGGGACATGCTGCACTTTGTCTGCACTGTTGAGTTCGAAAGCAAGTCTGGCGCTGGCAGCCCCTTTTCCAGGATGGGGTAAAGGAAGGAGATGGCACCCTTGTGTGATGGCTGCCATCTTGACCAGCAGGCTGCAGTGCAGGCCACCAGAGCCAGCGGCCCACTCCTGCTGCGCCAGGAGCCTGCCCGGCTGTCAGGCTGAGACAGGAGCAAGCACTGAGCACCAAGCCCCGGAGGGCTGAGGGCACCCATGGCATGTGCCAGCTGACAGGATGCCCTTGCGGGCACAGTCGGGACCTCCCCGGGCTGCCATGGAGGACTTAATGCCGGCTGATGCACAGCTTTGCACAGTTTGAGAATGAGAAGCCTGCACAATGCCCTGCTGAAATTAAGTCTGCATGAAGGTGGGGATATGAGAGCACTTTGTATGAACTTCAGATTAAAAACTTTTATTATTACTTATACATAATTTCCTCCTTCCTCCTCTTCCTCCAGCAATCAATGGTTTGGGCAGCTAACCATAATCTGTCTCAATAAGGACAAAAGGCAAACGTATATAAAATTCATACAGTCACTTCAGTCAGTGTTACTAAACCATTAGCAGTGTTTGGTTCTCTTTTTTATTGTCGAAGTCACAGGAAGCGCCAGCGATGACAGAGGGAAAACACATGTCCACAGCAAGTTTTAGGTACATTTTGTAGGGGATTTTTTTGATAACTTACTTATGAGAGAAGTTTTTTATGCTGCGTTTTAATTTATTTTCCACATTTGTGTTTTGCTTATGTTTCTTATCTGAAAGGAACTGTGAAACTCTCCCACTGCTTCCTGCCTGCAATTGCTCTCTCTGGATGCTGCTCTGATTTCCCTGTCATGATACGTGTTGTTGGGCTTTGTCTCCCCTTGAAATTACCATCAAAATGGTACACTGGCAAGCAGTCCCATTTGTAACGGTGGGGGATTCTGAAATATTTCCAGTTATTTTCATAATAGCAGTTGGTAATTTCCTGAAGCTATGCATTCTGATTAAATATGTTTTTTCCTCTCCATAGCTCTCTGAAGCAGTGGTAAGAAATCACTGCTGTTTCATTTTCACCTCAAGAGATGAGCAAAAATCAGTTTCCTGGCAAGCAGATTTACTACTGCTTTGTTAAAAGGTCAGACAAAAACGTGCTGAAAACTTTTTGGATACTTAGATAAAGTGAAGATTTATGACTCTGAATTGTTTATTGCACAAAGGGATTTTTATTTGACCCTGTGTATCCCAGTCTCACATACTTAATGCCATTTAAAGGAGAGAAGTATATGTATTCCTCAGACAGGTATTCTGACATTTCAAAAAGATAACAGCTACCTCTCAGTTTAAATAAACTCTGAGATGTGCCTGGAAAATCATTTGTCATTGGCTGTAGAAATGTCAGGTTGCTAGATTGAGTGATAGAGGAATTAAATTATTCTCCCTCTTAGACTATGTGCTAAAATACCCAACAAAGGAAAGCCTGTTGTGGTTATTTTCTAAAGGCAACTACTGCATTTGGTAATATCTTCCATGGAAATCCATAATAAAATATACTTATTATTTCTGAATATTCCAGCTACTCTAACCAGTGCTACACTTCAGTTCTCAATGTCTGTACAGAACAGCTCATGCACCTCAGACAGCAAATACACTGCACCTCTCAGTTGGGTAGATGCATTTCTGGGGTGCTGCGAGTTCAGTATATTAGAGTGCAGCTTTGACTTCATACAGAAATCTTTGGAAGTGAGAGCTCTGTCTGTGTCATAGGGAAATACAGGGAATACAGGGAAAGTGCATGTTTTACAGAGGGAGGCTTGGCACCCCTGTAGCCCTTACACTCTGGAAGTGCAATAACTACAGGACTATCAATGCTTTAAGACACTGAGAGGAAATGGAGGCACGGTGACCCTTCTTGTGATTTGTAAGAGAGGAAAAATATTCAGGAAAATCAAGAGAAAGAACCTATATCACATACAGTGAAAAGGCCAGCCACAAAGTACACCAGAAGGCATCATTACATCCTGCATTTCCTACAGGATAACCAGAAAATCTGCAGTTTCACTTTACTGCTCACACCCAGTAAGAGATCTGTCTGGATGGGCAAGCAGGATGAAGCAAAATGCTTCGCTCTCCCTCATCTGCTTTTATATAAGCATAATAAGTGGATCACACATCAAAACGTGAGGAGGTAGAAGGAAGATTCTTAGCTCCATCAGACTCCCAGCCTCTGCCACCACGTGTCCAAGGTGCTCCCTTTCCACTGCAATGCATTCGTGGAGGTGTTCCTCGATGACCTGAGCCAGTCAGCGTGTGAGCTTCTGTCTCACACATCTCAGCCCAGGCAAGGAGTTAATGTAGGCCTGCAGTGAGCCCAGGTGGGCTTCCTCCCACCTTCCTCAGCAGCAGCTCCTGCAAAGGCTCATAAGCAGGAGCAGGGCTCTGGCAACAGATCCAGAATTCAACCTGGCTATGAAAACTTCCAGGGAAGTATTAAAAAAAACATTTTAACATTATTTATTATTCTTTCCCTCCAAACTCATCAGTTATTGTCAACTATTTGTTAAATTAATGTTCTGGAAGCAAATCCACCTGCATTCTCACAGACTTTTCTTCCAACTGATGATCTCCATTTCAGAATTTCAACTTGTTAAAAATTTCAACTTGTTAAAAAAAAAAAAAAAAAAAAGAGAGAGAGAGAAGAAGAGGGGTTATGAGTTAATAACCTTCCTAATAACCACAGAAACTAGAATCTTCTGGAGAAAATTAGCATTATCTCTTTTCCTGTGTAAATCACTCTAACCCACTTTTCCACTTTGTCGGATGGTGAGGGATTGCTAGGCAACACCACACTTGCAGGTCAGCTGCCACTTCATGACTATGACCGTGATAATTTTTTGAGGCTGAATTTCTTCAGAGATTATGTTACTATTTAAGATTAAGAAAATTTAAAATTACTTGACTAATCTTCCTACTGTAATACTAGCTTTTGCTTATTCTAAAGCTGTGTTGCTTTATGGCTGAATATTGCTTGCAGTGTCTAAATATTTGGAAGTAAAAACTGCTATTTTCTTCAGTAGTAATAATGAAGTTAGGCATCAGATAAAGCTTGATTTTAATTATAAGGTGTCCTTCCTCTTACTCTGCCTGCCTTCCCTGTTTTTCATGCCAACAGCAACTGTTTGATTTGACTTGAAGTACAACTGAGCTGCTATCCTGAAGAGGCAGATGAATCATTCTAATATCTGATAACTCTCCCAAAAAAGGCAGCTCTCTACAGCAGCAAATGTCAGTCTCTATAGCTTAACATGCTTATCTGAGCGAATACAGTTAGCGGGGACACGCTCACGTTGAAAAGCTGACTGCTGATGGTGGGATTTTCAGCATTCTGCCAAACAGCCAAGTAGGCAATGATATTCCTGCTTCCGAGCAGGACACAGCTTGTGCCCGAGGAAATGATCAAGAATAGCAGACATATGCCTCATGGCAAAAGTTCCCAACCACATAATCCCAAAAAACAACAGGTACTCCTCAAATAATAGGTGCTCTTCAGCAGGCCAAGAGGGGCAAACCCCACACTATGGTTTGTAGACGCAGCCCATGCACTAGTAACTAGTCTTTCTTATGAGTCTAATCCAGACAGTCAGCTACTTCAAGGAAGTGCCATCTAATTTATTTATTTATCTTTAAATAAAAGTAAGCACTTGAATGCAGAGCAGAACCCTTTTTAATTCCAAGTGCCACATTAAATTGTCAACTTCCCTGTAAGCAGTGTTTAAAGCAGAAAAAACGTGAACATGGCATGGAAAAACTAACCACAGATGTATGCCAATGCACCAGGACTGCAAACCCAAAGTTGTCAGAGTCACAAGTGAAAGTGGCACTTGGCTTCTGCCTCAACTTTGGGAGTCTGGCGAAGCCATTTCCCCGTGGCCAGGACCTCATTCTGCACAAGGAGAGGAGAGAAGTGCTTTGGAGGCCTCCAGGGAGCGGTGGTGCTTCTCGCAAAGAAGACACCTAGTTTGCTGGGCAGCATCTCCCTCTGGAGGCTCTCACAGGCACCTGCTTCTCTCTGTTGGCTGGGCACCTCCTTCTTGAGGATGGCTTCACTAGACGCCCAAAATTCAAATGTGAGTTAGATGTCCGACATAGGAAGAGTCCACTCTGAACCATCATCTGAATGTCAGACTTGGGCAAGCCTGCCTTATTTCAGCACATTGTAGCAGGCACCTGTCTCAAAATAGCATGTTTAGCCTGAAAGTCAATGCATTTAATATATAGCTGCTTTGGGGTCTGTGAACCCTTCAGCCCAATAAACCACTGTTTTGTACAATTCTGATCATTAGACACACACTTTTCCTAAAAGTATTGGGAGGTTACTGTTATCAGATGTGATAAGAAAGCCAAAGTTGAGGATTTTCAAAACAACAAAATCTATCAAATGAAATAACGACAGTTGCCATCACTGTTAACCTACCTACAGCAATTTCTCTTCTAAATGAAGACTGACTAATGAATGTATTTTCATCAGCACATTGCTAGTCATTTAAGCCATTTCAATTATATTTTTATATCATTGTATCTTTTTTTTTTTTTTTTTCCATTAGATCTATTTCTTTAATATGATCCAGAGACACAGAGGTTTCTCGCATTGCTCTGAAGGTGTAATTTTCTTATTACAGATTTCAGAACTTTCAGGCAATCCAAAGAAAATTGAAAAGACAGAACCTAAGTTTTCACATGAGAGCCAGTAATTCCAGTGATGCTCTGCAGAGCCCCAGGGTTCCTCTCATCACAGAGACAGCAACATGCCAAATAAGTTTTTAAAAAGAACCGTGGAACACTGATATGCGTTCAGCATGACAAAAGACCCAGAGTGAAACATTATTATCAGTTCCTAAAATGTCAGGTAAAATACCATCTATCATTGTAATGAAAAAGGAAAACATATTGTAAAACAAGAGTACTCTGATTAGCATTTTGATTTGTAATGAATTTTACATGTTCAGTAAAACCGCTGGGCTTCAGAAACAACAAAATACTGCCTGGGTTAAAAAAAATAATAATAATCACTGCAGTTATTCACTGCAGTTCAACGATCCATTATGAAATGAATCTTTCTTTGGACATTTCTTTAACCATACACTTCTTAGGACCAAATTTGATCATCCAAGGGGAGATACTAAGTTCTCACTAAATTCAATGGGACCTTCATGCATCTCAGAACAGAACTTGTCATTCAGTTCCTCTAGGGAGAAGGGAGAGTAAGGAAATCATTGCATTTATCATAGAAACATAGAAGTCCCATGTTGGACAGGACCTGCAACGATCATGGAGTACAGTTCCTGACTCCACAACAGGCAACCTAAGAGTTAAACCACGTATCTATGCATTGTCCAAACCCTTCTTGATCTCTGGCAGGCTCAGTGCTGTGACCACTGCCCTGGGGAGCCTGTTTCAATGCCCAGACACCCTCTCGGTGAAGAACCTTTTCCTAACATCTAGCCTGAACCTCCCCTGACACGTTTCAACCATTTTAATGAATGTCAGCAAAAATAATAATAATAATAATAAAAATTGTGAAAGAAATAAACATAATATCATCATGAAAATTGATTACTATTGATAAGATGCTTTGAAAACATGCATCTCTTACCATTGAAGTCTTATACCAGAGGGTATATTTAGTTTGTTCTGTTTTATCCTTAATTATATAAGCATTCACAGAAGTTTTGCTCTGATTTATTTAATAAATCACCAATTTGTATTTTTCCCTTTTCAGAAAACACCTTTTTTTTTTTCTAAAAAAAAAAAAAAAAAAAAAGAAATAGAAGAGAAATTGTACTTCTAGCGTTACTTAATCCTCAGGTAGAATCAGAAATTGCAATTCCTGCCAGCTCCATAAAACCAGTAATAAATGTTTATTTCAATGTAACAAAATAGGCCAGCTCCCCTCATGTTCAAGGACCTTAGGAACAGCAGACATGGAGAACTTAGCTGTGGACTTGCTCAGTGCCTCCCAAGGTAAAGCATCATTATTCTTTTTGTGAATTTGTATCTCAGAAGTGAGGAAGGTAAAATCTGTCATACTCATACCCATACCCAGCTCTTGACGGTCTTCTGCTTACTTTTCATGAACTACAGACAACACAACTAGACGGTTCTTCCACTGCCCCCTACAGACACTTACGGTGATGTTGCAGTTACTGATTTTTTTCCTTTCCCTTGGAAAGGAAACAATCTGAGAAGCCTCCTTTCTTTCCGTCATTGTTCTTAGTCCTTTTCGAGGCAGGTGACTTGTTTAGCATACTTGTACTTTATGGCCAAATAGCTAGACCACAAATTTAATATTTAAATGTATATTGTTGGGTCTCTTGCAGTTTTTATTCTTACTACACATACAAGACTTGGCCAAGAGACCTTGATGACAGCCAGATCTACAGGTGTGAAAACTTTGTCATGGTCCTGTCAGTGTCTTCAAAAACCAGCCTTTGCAGACTCTAGACACTAATTTAGAAAGCCCAAGTCCTGGAGGCCTTGGTGGCAGTCCTTATGGCAGGCATTGTTATTGTTAGTACCTTTGCCTTTCTGTTCTGGGTACTTTATAATGCAGTCTATAAAAGCTGATACTTGGAGATCTTTAGTTTTCCCTGTGCTACACAATTATCTTATCAGCAAGTAATGTTCATGGTTGTGACTTCTGTGGGGTTGATATTAAAGTATTGTGAACAAGTGGGCTCTCTGGGGATCTTTTTGGTTTGTCAAGTCACGCAGTGTTGTTAGGTCATTATCATTTTCTTTTCCCAAGTCAGTTTTGGGCTCTTATCACTTACAAACTCTAGGGAGATGCTGTTATTGACACATCCTGCTGAAAGGTACCAGCCACTTGATTATGCTTGCCTCTGTATTTCACTTAATCACCAAGCAACCACTGATGCACATCTGCTATGCAATGCAGTCACAATTCACACGTTGCATCTTTGGTCTTTGCATTTTCTATTGGTGCCAGAGGATGATAACTGAAGCAGACAGTGTGAACAACGTGGCTTTCTCACTGCTTCACTGAATAGTTCAGAGGATAGTTTCCACTTCTGTCAGAGTCCAACCTACTATGCCAGCTTGGGATATTGATTGCCTGGAAATGTTTATTTCTACTCTGCTTGAATTTCAGGAGTTGACAAACTTTACACTTAAAGGTAGCCTACCTTTCTGTATCAGCATTGCTGATGGAGGTAGGGCATAAAAAGTGGAGCACTTACAGATTTCTCCAAACAATAACGTGTAAACTCCTTCCTCTGATGTCAAATTCAAACCATTCAACAGGACACAACCCCTGTGAGTTACTCGACTGATGTAGTACTGTGTCAAATCTGCCCGAACTTCATCCAAATATAACGTGATAATTTTAACTGCCTTCATCATGACTAGGACTTGTTTCTCTGACTTTGATCAGCCTAAGAGTAATACTTCCATGCTTCCTTTTTGCAGGGTAACAGACCTTTCTAGATGGTGACCCAAGACAACTGAATTAGCAGCTGAATGCAGACCTGTCCTGTTTTCACTCAAAATAGAAGAACTAAGGAAGAGTGGCTTACCTAAAAAACAGCCTTTATGAATACCACTTATTAGATCCATTGGAAGATTATCCTGAATGTTATTAGAAATGAAACTAAACTAAACCCTGCAAAATGAGTCTTGCAAATGGGGAAAGAGGAAATTGCAAAATGCATCCTATTTTTTTTAATCAATTATTATTACCACTGTGTAGACAACAAAGTCTACCCCAGACAAAGAAATGTTAAGACCAAGGATGTTCCTGTCTAAAGGAATCTGTAATCAAAGCAAAGCACCCGTGAGATGTTAAACAAAGTATGCCCCATAATTTCTCTTCAGGTATCTCACTGAATATGTGCCTGTCTAATTCCTAACACCTGCCACCTCTTCACACTGTCCTCTAGTAAACTATTTGTCAATTGTACCAGAGCTTATTGGTACAAGTGTTCGCTGTTCTGAATCCAGTCTTCTCTTTTTCAACATAATGCTTTCTGACACACACTATCAAATGTTTTATTACACTCTAGACACACTTAATCTTCAGGAGCTGATTTTTTTGATGTCTTCAAAAAACATGACCACATTATCTGACACAATTTTATCTTTGTAAATTCATATGTGTGCTGCTCATCATTCTTTGACACTTCAGGTATTCAAAGACATCCCTTCCTACCGTTCACATCTGTACTTTAACACAGCTAAACGTGACTTACTGAATGAAAGGTGAATTACTAAAGGTGAGGTTCCTTCAATTTTTAAAAGAACTGAAACCTTTCTCCCTTAAATCTCTCTTTTCTGTGCAGTTTTATCTACAGCTTTCTACACAGAAGTTTCTCTTCAGGTATTTCCTAACTGATTACAGCTTTTCAAAATTAACTGTAGAGGATCAGACCAGGATTCAGATATGTCAACTTTTTGGATCTAATGATCTTGTGCAAGTCTTTTTCTACTTTAATCTATATTTATATATAGATATAATTAGATAATTTGATAAAAATTGTTATGAAGTTCTGTTATTGCTAATTATCTCACTTCCTTGTTCTTTTTTCCTGTAAAAAATGCATTTGAATTCTCTATAATTTCCTGTCCATCACTGTTCTTTCACTGCTCAATGCACTGGAATACCTAAATTATCCTGACATTGTTTGACATCAGTTTCCTGTAAAGTTCACTGGGACATGCATGACTATTGCCATCTGCATCTTTTCAGAGCTGCAACTGCAAAGTACTGTACATTTTTAAGAAAATAATATTAAAAAAAAATGGTGGAATGACAGTAATCCAGTAGGTACTTACTCATCTCTAATACTTGGCCACACTTGGTGAAAAATTTGATCACTGAAATATAGTATCTGACAACAGAATGAGAAAAAATATTGTATGATGTAATGAAAAATTTTAGAGTGGAATCTTGGGCTAATGTGACTTGATGGTAAATATCCCACTGCTTTGTAAAATACAGCTACAGGCTCACATGGAAAAGAATTGCAGAAATATCTATATCTATGAAGACATGAATTCCCAAATTATAAGAACACAAAATATTAAAATGTTAATATTTTTCTGATACTAATCCAAATTAAATTTGATTTTTACAGCTACTGCTATATATACATTTCTAGAGTTAAATATGTTATCAAATGTAGGATGTTGCTAGATATAGAACAGTCATCAAATATCTCCTAAAATATCCATGATGAGGGGGCTTCAGCTGCTGAAATGTCAGGATGAGACAGAACTTAAAGATGACTTTTCTGCAGACCATCAATGACTGCTTCTTGCAGAAAAACAAAGCAAAACAAAAAACAACCCTACTAAACATGGGGAAATCACTTTTTTTTAATTGAGTCTTCAGCAACATTTTGAGTCTGTTCAAAACTAGTTAGAGCCTGAAGCACTTACAGTTGAAGTTTTTGGAAAAATCTGTGAGTTCTGAAAGACTGCCATAATTTTGTGGCAGCTGTGTATGACCAGTATCTCTAGTAACTGGTGTCTGGAGCACATTAGGGGGGCTTCTGGACTGCAGCCCATTGTGCATCATGTCCAAAAAGGACCCCCCTCGTGATCTCTCAGACAGCTCTGTGGTAGAAACAAAAGTCCTGGAAGTGGCAACAATCAGCAGTTTCATTTCAAAAGCACACTCTTGATCCAAACCAAAATACTTTGTGGATGCATTGAGTTTATCCCCTGGGGTGGCAGTTTAGTCCTACTGTTACTGTGTTTTGATGCTGGTGCTCTGTTGTGGTGCTCCAGGTCTTCTTGCTTTCTAGCTTCAGAAAAAAAAAAAAAAAAAAAAAAAAGGAAAAAAGAATAAAAAAAATATATATATTGCTTGAAAGTGGGAAAATGACTTTTGAGTACACTGAAAGAGTAGCTTTCTGGACTTCTGGCTTGAAATAATGTTTTTGGTTTTGTAAAACAAACAAACAGAAATAAATGGAGCCTTTGAGAATGAACTTGAGCCTTTCACAGACCTTGAGAAGGGTTGTGCAAGTTTGGATCTAGGAGCAGGGAAGGAAAGGCTAAACATACCCTAGGTTATTTGCTGTGAGTTCTCTGGTCCTGTGATGTTTGTTACCCCAGCACATTTGGTATCACAAAGCTGCCACGGCCGAGGCAGGCCCCTCGGCAGCTTGGTTACGATGACTGCCCCTTCATGGCCCTGCCATGGCATCAGCTGGGCCGCAGCTACAGCTCCTCCTTCGTTCTGCACAGAGTCCTCCCAAATCCTGGCTCCTCAGTCCTCTCCCTGTTCTCTCTCATCCCCTGCCAGAGCAGCAGCTGGAGGGAGGCAGTCATGCTGATGTACAAAATGAAAATTCAGTGGAGGTAGGCCAAAAAGACCTGAGAGAGAGGAGGAGGGGGCTGAGCAGCCTCATTTGCTCACATCCTAATGCTCCTGTATGCTCTTACGGTCCAGCCTGCATCTCCCTAGCGCTGCCACCTCCTCAGAACAGCTGTCTGAAGCTGTGTAATGCTCTTCTGCCACCCCAACACTCTTATGTCCTCCCATCCAACCGTCCTGCTTCCGGACTTTAATGCAGTGCACGTCAGTGGGCACGCTCCTGTATCAACCTCTCAACAGCTGTTATTTCCTACTTTGCAAAAATATCCATTGTACAGATCCCAGTGGATATTTTCAAAGGCAACTAATGAATTGTTTGACAAAAACAGGAAGAAAGAAGAAGAAAAAAAAAAAAGTTAAACATCCTCAGATGATTCTTTCTTCCCACTAAAGGGAAACATGGGGTAACTGTTGTAAGCTTAGATCTTGGCATGGACATTTTAATAAGTTCCAATAAAATGGTGTAGGAGGATAAATGTGACATCCAAGAATCTACATTTTCTGTCATATATTTCTATTTGTTTCCATTTATATTATTTGTGGAAATAATTAATGTATAAAAAAGCTATTTTCCCAGTAAAAATAGAAGAACAAAACCCAAAAGTGCTAGCTGTAAAAATACAAGAAGTCAAGTTTACCCAGGAGGTAGCTCTGCTTTAAGATGGATGAATGTATTCGTGAAAGATTATTATCATTTACTGACTTTGCAGGAGCCCTAACAATTCCAAGAGCTGTGTTTTCACTGTCAGTGATGCTCGTGCAAAAGCAAAAAAATAAAATAAAATAATAATAATCTTGGCAAGAAAATAAGACACCATCATAAGCCCAAGGCGATTTCTTTTCTACATAAATTTCAGTGTCAAAATGGTAGGAAAACTAAAATCATTTTCAAGCTGCTAGAGGGCATTGCCAACAATGAAAAACAGAAATATAACTATAAACACAATTATTCAAGTGTGCCCTGTTAACTAATTGAAAGATTTGAAGGGCTAGCACAGAACTTTTTTTTTTCTTTTCCTGATAAGCAAGACAGATAGCAAATTAACAACTAAGGTGTTTTTCTCCTTTGCAAAATAGCTGACAGTGGCAATATTAACAAGGCTGTGCTGTTTCCCAGCAGAATACATGTGGAGGGCACATCCCAATATGGCTTTTTATTCCACTTCTTCAGGATCCCTATTAGATATTTTGTTTAGCAATACTTTGTGAATAAATCCACCTGGGATTAAATTCTCATTATCATTTAAGAACTCAGTGGAAAAAATGCAGAAGTTAAGGCCCTCAGTCATGTAAAAGAAGAGGCAATATTTGCAGTATTTTTCCTTTGGTAGTAAGAAGATTCCCAAAGCCCAACTCATGAGCTGTAACACCTCTGCAGCCCTTTCAAAAGGTTGGCATCTTGGAAGAGAAAGGTGCCCATTGCTGTGGTGGCACCTGTTGCTGTGATTGCTGCTCTTCCAGGTACATAGCAAAAGAGGGCAGTGGAGCACTGTGCATTTCATTAGATTAAAATAATGATCCCTGCAGATCTTTTATCTACATTTATCTGCTCCAAAAATTATTACTATACCTGGAAAAGTCATCATGCTGTACTAATAATACCCAGATAGTTTAAACTGAACATCCCTTAAGCTTTCATTGAAAGTGGGATTTCTCTTCAAGCAAGCTTTTTAACCAATTGATTTAAACCTCCTTAAATTTTGAATCCCCTGTCACAGCAGGCACTGCATCTTCACTTACAGGCTTCTGCATGTTGGTTGCATTTGCATCACTTCCTTTACATGCAGTCCAGAGACATTGGCATTTCTGTCTCTAACACAACTCTCCAAGTTAAAAAAAGCCAATCATGAGTTTACCAGTCCTCAAGCAGAATGGATGAGCTTTGTTTCCTTTGTCATTAAAAAAAAAACGTTTTGTTGTTGTTGTTTGTTTATTTGTTTGGTGTTTTGTTTTGTATTCCCAACATGCCATAGCCAATCATTGCTTTTGTTGGGTGCTTGCTTTATTTATTGGGCAGTTCTGCCTTCTGAATCCTTCGCAAGTGTTTCAAGACTTCATCTGTGCCATGTCCATCTCTAAATGTGTTTGTTCATGCAACTTCAAACATTCAGCAACACCATCTGTTGTTCCCATATTTAAGAAAAGAACTCAAAGGTCAAAGAGATCTCCAAACATCTTTAGTTTTACATCTTAAATCAAATTTGAATAGTTGGTTTTGTTTGGTTTTCAGTCCGAGTCTGAGATGCCGCTTCCTTTCGCTGAACACAGTGGTTCCCACTGCTGCATAGGCTAGCATAGGTAATATGCCATTAAAAATAATGACTTGTTATTTGAGGGGAATGGTCATGGAGAAGAACCCTGGCCTCTCTACCCAAGAATGTTCTTTCATCTTGTCGATGACTGCTTTAACTCTATTTTAAAAATGACAGAGGTTCCCAGTGTCAATATACTCTTCTAACTGTCCTCGGGATGTCAGCGCTCTAACCAAATTTATTAGCCATGCTCTTACTTTCCCATTGTAAGCCAAAGCCTGGTACTCAAATGTCATTCATATCAAAATGCTGTTTTATTTAATGGCTATAACATGTCAGCACTGTCCCCAGTGCTTCTTTGATGTAAAAAGACAAGGAGATGTGACAAGATACCTTTGATGTGCCACATCCAACCTGAAGTTTGAATTATTTATAAATGTTTGGAAAATTACATAAAATGATAGTGTAGCGATATGTAACCCGTTACCACTACACTCTCGGATCAAAACACAGCAATCACCAACATCATTATCTTACTGCGGAGTGGTTCCTCGAGCAGCTCACTGGGCTGGGAGCCAGGGAGACCCTTGCCGCTCCTCGGCTTCCAGTCTCTCTCCTGATAAAAGAGGGGTGCCAATGCTGGCCTTTTTTTGTAGTGCCTGGACATCACGATGCTCCGTAGTCGTTAATATTTATAGTATTGAGGCTAGGTGTTATTCCTGTTATTGCGGTTTTTGTTCTATTTTTACAGTGACACTATTCCCGTTGCTACAGTATTCTGTCTCCAGGGTGCCGGGTCCTGAGCAAACACACACGCAGGCTGGTCAAAGCCCACTGCTGTTTACATTCGAAAAATGCTTTAGGAGTGTAAGACAATGCTTTCCACACCAGTGCACTTCAACTTCTGGGAAAATCAATAATTTTCTCTACAGATTGACTAGCCCTTTTCCACTAGGTCTTGCTCTTTTAAAAAAGGCATGAGCCATCCTCAAACACAAACAGGAAAAACATGCAATACTGCCAAACCCAGGGATGCTTCTGTTTTGCTGTGAGATGGTTATAGAAATACTACTGCATTTTGGTAAACTCTATGAAACACAGAACAGCACCTTTCTTAATGGAAGAGATATTGTTTGTTCTTTGCTTGCATTTACTCGTTTTGTCCCCAGCTAAATACAACAATGCAATATTCCAGCCATATATCAAGTAACTGATCTAAAATGAATTAACTCTTCCCTTCTCCTTTCTTTAAATAGTTCCCTATTTCCTGATACATGCTTCTGGATAAATATGTACTTAGACTGATTTTGTATAGACAGCTACGTATGAGGACTTTATAACTTACATTTTGTCATACATACATTTTAAAATGCACAGAAAGGTTTATATACATATCACTCTCTCAAAAAAAAAAAAAAAAAAAAAAAAAAAAAAAAAAAAAAAGCTGATTACGCCCAGGTCAGGAGAAAATCACGAGCCTTTCCACATCTGAGCAATGCCAGTTATAGGGCCACTTCTCCAGCTGTGGCCCAGAGAGGCAGTCTGTCAGCAGGCCAGCCCCGTGCTTCAGCGCAGATAAAGGACATTCAACAGCCATTTGTGGAAGATGAGGACTCTCTTGAAATACAACCCCCCCTAAATAATGGTGCTGGAAGGGAGACAGACATGCACAGGACGTGTTCTTGACCAGAGAAGATTAGCTGAGATACACCTCTAATGTGTGACTGAGGCTATCACCATTCTTAGCCTGTCCTCACTAAAAGCTGCTACAATTGTAATGGACAGCCACAAAAAATTCACATTGCCAGGCAAGCCTGGAGCTGCTTTTGCAAATCAAGAGATCTAACCGTTCCTTTCTGGGTCACTGGCCTAGCCCACAGGATAAACTGCAAACTAAAACTAAGCAAAACAAGGCAATCAAGGTCTGCTGGGTGGAAATGGGCAAATAAGGAGTGACCTTTGTTATTTCAAGCACCATTACATGCTCATCAGTTAGAAATGCATGTGCATGTGTATGTGCATATGTGTAACATCTCTTTAAATTCCTGGCAAATCCTTTTGGTGTAAATTGTAATGGAACAGGTATCACAGGGAATGCTGTAAAAATTGAAGCATTACTAATGGTAAAGAAAAAAAAAATGGAAAAAAAAAAAAAAGAGAAAAAAGAAAGAAAGAAAGAAAGAAAGAAAGAATGAAAAACTGCAGAACAGCAGTAAAGAGTAAGATATGCTTGTGCTTTTGAATCAAAAAATCACCTTTTTACACATGGAAAAGCAAAAGCAAGCAAGTACTATTATTCAAAGGACAATATTTTCTGGGCCACTAATGCCATCTGCTACTATTACAGCAAGAGATGGAAAATGTAGTGACTTTTTGAGCTTATTCGCCTATCTCATTATACTCAAGGATGGTAATTTTGTATTTTTCAGCCAGTCCCCCATCAGGACACAAAATCCACCTTCAAAGTGTGGAAAGGGAATTCAAGCATAATAGCTCCAGTAGGCTGTCAGGTGTCTGTTGTGCTGTACATTAGGATTAAGAAGCATGAAGATACTGTGTCAGAACTGAAAGCAAGCAGTAAGCACCACCCAGATGATTATGAATGGCAAATCTATGCTGTTACATCTGTACAATTAAAACATGAGAAGAATAAATGGAGTTCACAGTTTAAACATCTGTCCTACTCAACAAAGTGTAGTGCAGAGAGAAACAAAGTTATTGTACTAGAGCAGACATCACTTTATTATCAAATACTTAAGAGGTGAGTTATCTGTAGGTTTAGGTCAACCAACAGCTTTCTTAAAAATGGCAAATTAGGAACTACATCTTACTACCCAGCTGAAGGTATAATTTAATAACATGTTATTGAAACACGTTGATACAAGACCACACAAGTTTACCACATTTTGTTGTTAAGACACATCACAACAAATTTAATAGGGTGCAACTGAGTTTGTTCTCAAGCCTGCATCAAAGGGTGACTGCCACAACACAGTATGTCCTGAAGTCAAGGTCTACCTCCACACTTCCTCTCCTCGCCAGACACTGGATTGCCCTGCCATGGCAGACTCTTCTGTCTTCAAACTGCATCACAACACTTGGCATTCCCACATTTTTCCCAGGTTTGCAAGTTCCCAAAAGATTTGCCAGAGACATCCACCCATCCATCCATCCATCCATCCATCCATCCATCCATCCATCCTACAATAAAATTTCTCATTCCAGCTATCAGTGCTGTCCTCCAAAACAGTTGTCATCCACCAAAGCACAGCTGCCACTGCACACCATCAGAATGCTGTCTTTCCAAGCTAGCTTTCTACTTTCTGAATCCCAAGACACTTATAGCTATTTTAAAGTTACCGCAAGAATCACTAATCATCTAGATGATTAAACTCTATAATAAGTTTAGTTTGCCTAGCTGGCATTCATAAAACCAGCATCATCATATTCTTAGACTTACGCAGGAATGACTCCTTGTTGATATGTGCAGAGGTTCTTGGAGTGCTGATTCTTCTACTCATGCTTATCTTTCTTTAATGAAATCTACTGAACCAAAATCATGCAATACATGGCTGTATTTTTCAGCAGTATACCATTTATATTTTTTCTCATGGCACAGCCTTTTAATTTAGTAATATTTTCTACAGAGCAATTAGTGGTCAAACACTGGAACAGGCTTCCAGGCAAGGTGGTTGATGCATATCAATGTTCAAGAGGCATTTGGACAATGCCCTCAGTAATGTGCTTGAACTTTTTGTTAGCCCTGAAGTGGCCAGGCAGTTGGACTCGGTGATCTTTGTAGATCCCTTCCAACTGAACTATTTTACTCTATAACACACACTGAAGTTATTAAAAAGTGATGTTAGTTTTAAGGTCCAAGTGTTAACATCAATCCCTGCCAAAAAAATAAAATAAAATAAAAAATAAAAAGGATAATTGGCTATAAGGGCTAAAAAGTCAAAAAGGTGGCTGGATGTCATCTTAGCCACATCACTTATTTGTGTGCTATTGTCTGCAGCACAAAGAAAGACTTTGACCATTTATTAATATATCCATGTATCCTCAGAACCAGATCCTTTGCTAACATAAATTGGCACTGCTCCACTGAAGTCAGCTGAATGTTTGTAACAAATGAACAGCTCCTCCACAGCAAGCAAAACCTTGCCTTCGTTTATGTATCATCCCACATGCCCATAGGATTTTGCCTACGCGATTAAAAGAGAATGACTCACAACAGTATTTGCAATGTCTTCCAGGCCTGTTCCAACATTCTCTGTCAAGCTCTACCTTCCCGCTGACCTTATTAGTAAAGCCAGAAGTACGAGAAACCCTTGGCTGATCAAAATGGTAATAGCATTTCATAATACTTCCACACTTTTATCCTTGGAATCCATATCTGCTCCAACACATGGACTCGTGTTAAATGAATTTAGCGTCAATGTCTTGTTCCTGGGACAGGAAGAGTCAAACATTTAATTCCTAATGACAGTATGTTCATAGAAGTTTTTCAATAAATACATGAGATATACCATGTTTTATCCAGTTCATTCACCTCAGTACTCTTTAAATTTTTTAAAAGGAAATTGTCATGTGAATTTAATGTACAATATGGGATCTTGCTGCTTCATACATAATTTAGTTTTAGAACACAGAGAGCTTTCATAAACTCACGTAAAATGCAAGGTTTTTTCTTCTCTTTCACCCTTAATTTAAAAGCTCTCCAGGCCTGTTAGCCACATGAGAGAAAAAATAAGTCAATTCAGAAATCTCCAATATATCAGCTTATGCATTCAAACATATGAGTTTTTTGTTGTTGTTGTTGTTGGTTTTTTTTGTTCCCATGGCTCAAAATGTTTTTCATCATAATTTGACATATTTTCAAGACAAAAATCAACCGAGGTACACAAATATCACTTTCTGTGAGTTTAAGGTGGGGTAGCAATTTTTCTACTAATGTGAGAGAATTGAAGTTTGAATCTCTGACAACAGATAAACAGCAGCTCTCATTTATTTTGAATTTGCACTGAAAAAAAATATATATATATATATATATATATATGATATATATATATCCCAGATAGCTTTCTCTTGTAATTTTGGAATAAACTGTGGTGCATACAGAAATGTCAGAATGAAGCTCAAAAATCTTCCAAATCTGCCTGCAGATGGTCCTGGCACCCTGCTCTGGGTGGCCCTGCTGGAGCAGGGGGCTGGAGCAGACTGGGCTCCAGAGCTCCCTGCCAGCCTCAGCCACTCTCTGGTTCTGAAGCTGGTCCATTGGTGTCTTGTGGAACTTCCCTGTCCTCACCAGGCCTGCCCAGGCTTCAGTACAGCAGGCAGCTGTAACAGAAAAACTCAGAACACCAAGCAGGAGGCTTTCTTTATCTGGGAAAAAAAAAAAAAAAAAAAAGTACAACAGCCTTTTGCATTAAGCAGTTTTTTGCCCAGCTAGTATTCCCCCTTCTATATCTAAATATAAACTGCGAGTAGCCTGGGCATGAGATGGCTGGTTCGATGCTGGAGCTGACAGTTCCTGTGAGATTGTTTTTCTCTTCAAACCAGTTCACCTTCAAGCTAGGTGGTACCTGAAAAATCCTATTTTACCACCTACCTGTATGGGCATTACAGTTACCATAACATGCTCTGGGCTGACGAAGAAGGACAGAAAGATAGAAATTGGACAAGATTACAGAAAATATTATATTGCACCAGAGCATGCCCAGCGTGATTATATTATAGTCAGAGCAATGTAACTGAATTAATTTCCAGTTCCTAGAAATGTGCTAGAGTCCCCACAGAGGTGTAAGAATTAAACAGACCATAAGTACATTGTTATTTTAGTCTTCAACCTTCAGGCAACTATTATCTGTGAGGGCTTCATTCTCCAAGCACATATCAATACAGTTGTCATTATGCACTAGTGATGCACTGCTGTGCACCACGTCAGCTACATACCACTGCCCAGAAGTGATGTGTAGCAGGTTAGTAGCTATGATCTGCTGGATGGTATGAAATATAAGGATAACTGGGGCTACAGAGAATGGATCCCCAGTCTGACCCAGCTGGAGTTCTGGGCCTTGGTCTTCTTGGTCTACCTGGCCAACACAGGTGAAAAGTTAAGGGAGAGAGTGCAGTACAAGCAAGCCATTACTCATTCCAGTAGAAGACTCTCAAGAGCAGGTGGTTCACAGGCTCACATAATCATGGTACAGTTCAAATTGAAAGTGACCTCAGGAGGTCTCTAGCTGACTCTGCTGCTCAGACCACGTTGCTCAGGGGGTCTTGAAAACATCCAACGACAGAGACCACACAGCTTCTGTGGGTAACCTGCCTGCCAGTAAGCATAGGGAAAAAGATTTTCCTTTTTAGCAGTACAAAACTCCCTTGCTTCCCTTTATGACCACTGTGTTTTGTCCTCTCACCATGCACCCCTGTGAAGAGCCAAGCTCAATCTCCTTGGTGGCCCCTGATAGGCATTGGCAGGCAGTGGTATTATTAGGTGCCCCCAAAGATGGGACGTTCTCCAGGCTGAACCAGCGCAGTTGCCCCAGCTGCTCATCACAGGTCAAGTTCTCCAGCTCCAATGTCCTGGGGCCCTCCACAGAGCTCCTCTGCTTCTCCATGGCTGTCCTGTGCTGGGGGCCCCAAACTGGTTGCAGTACGTACATGGGGTCCAACAGGTGCTGCATAAAAAGGGATGATCCCTTCCCTCAATCTATGGGCTATGCTTCTGTTCATACACTTCCTGAGGCTGCTGGCCACCTTTACTGCCAGGGCACACTGCTCTCTCACCTTCAGCTTACCGCTCATCACCAGCCCAGGGCTTTCTTCAGAGCTGCTCCCCAGCCCTTCCATCCCCAGCTGCTGTTGCAGAGACTCTTCCTGCCCTGGTGCAGGACTTGACATTTCACCTTGCTGAGTTTCATGAGGCTCCTGCTGGCCCACTCCTCCAGGCAGTCTAGGTCACCCTGAATGGCAACTTTCCCCTCAGGTGTACTGACTGGTACCCCCAGTTCGGTGTCATCTGCAAATGGGAGAAGAGGGCACTCTGTCACCTTCTCCAGGTTGAGAGACAGAAACAAAGGGTTGAAGACTATTCTATGTGAAGTCACTGAACTGCTCGGTGGTTTTAAAAAGTAATTGGATCCTCCCATAGCTTTCTTTCTCCGTATGTAGAAAGCAGGTGACAGACCTGTAATATGCAAGGAGCCTTGGAAGAAATGTTCTGTTCAGATATTGGTAATCTTAATTGTTAGTGTTGTTACTGCTACTTGCTTCCCTGAGGTCACAGGTTAGCTCCCTAGAAGAGGTTAAGAGGTCTCATAGGATTTACAGGGAATGTTGTGAGATGTGCTTGTAAGAATGCTTAGCTCAGGTTTTATATCAACTCACTGACAGATTGGAAATGCTCAAAACTCCTGGAAATCCTACACTCTTTCTTACTATAATCCTCAAACTGCAGCGATTACTCAGGATGCAGTGGCCTGAGGGCAGAGGTTGGTAGGAGCAGCAATGTGCCACCTTTCAGCTTCACTGTGTCAATGATTAAATGCATAGTCGTTAGGTCTTAACTCCTATCACAGCTCAATTAGGCTATGTCCATTGCTAGCAGCATATAACTAAGAGTGTCCTTCTGTGTGCTTACAGTGTCTTCCTTTTATCTTTCTTGATACCAAGACCTCATTAAACTCACATTTAGTTGTAGTCCCTATTAAGCTTGTCGGAATGGTTTAACAGCATAAAATAAAAGCTAGCCATTAGAATGTAGGTTGTGTGTAAACTTAGTTTTTCATTCCAGTTATATATATGTATCGCAGAAGGGTCATGCTGGCAGTATGTTATCTTCAGAAGGACAGTTGAAAGAGCTATATAAAAAATGTCTTACAAGTTAGCTACCTGGCAAGCAGCTTCATACACATATATTTTGAACGACGACCACGCTTAATGAAGACCTTGCTTAATTACTGCTGTAGGCATAGTGACCATTTTGATGTGAACACCCAAGAGTGTTCACAGCAGATGCAAACTACCACTGAAATGGATACTGAATACCAAATAAATTTTTCTTCACCTGTCTTACTCCAGGCTTACTCCAACATGCAATAAACACGGAAGAGGCTATTCATTCAGAAGGCTTTGTTCCCTTGCCTTTAGTACACCTATTTCCTTGTTCCACTCAAATGCAAACATTCTCTCAGGCAGGCTTTATACAATAACACTCCCAGAAAGCATCATAATTGGCAGGTTTCACTGTGCGTAACTTTTTTTTAGCACTACTAACTTCAGGGGGTTCCTTTCCTCCCTTGCTCCTAAAAATCTAAGTACAAAATGTGTACAACAAGTAAAAGTTGTACTTTTGTAAGAAGATGTTAGCTAGTACTGTGTTTAGAAAAAAAAAAAAAAAAAAAAAAAAAAAAAAAAAAAAAAGCTCTGGTGCGTTCTCTCTGAGATGTTCTTCTCTCATATATATATTTTTGGTCATAATAGGTTAATTACCAAATAGACTTTTTCCCTAGTACGTGAGGACTTTGTCTCTTGGAGGTCAATGGAAAAAACGAGACATAAAATCTATTTGTTATTAATGTATTTCTTCTAACCCATAAAGCCTAGACTCATTTTTTTTTTTCAAAGTGAATAGAGTGCTTGCATTTTCTATATAAAAATGATTCATTTATAATATCAGTGCACTCATGTTTGATCCCAAAGTCCTCAAGAAAGCATCTGCAACACTATCTAGTTTTAAAGCAAATGTGTATTGGACTACAAGAGAGCCAAATTTCAAGACTGAAGGAATAAAACAAAACAAATTCTCAGATGTTCTAGAGATGTAGATCTCTAATTCAATCACATACATTGCATATATGTATGTGTAGATAAAGTACGCATATAAATGTATATATATGCATATATACACTTTCTGTAAAGGAAAGTGTCAATTTTAGTCCTGTGAGCTTAGCATTTTACTCCATGTCAGATGCACATCCTAAAATTTGAATGCTCTGCATTCTCTCTTCTTCCAACTTGATGCAACATTCTTTATTTTCCAATTCCTGTCTCTTTCTTAATCAGTCACAATCATTCTTTTTGCATCCTTTTCTCATAGTGTGTTCTACAAAGAAACTCTGAAAGTCACCTTGTTGGTCTCCTTTAGATATGATTTAAGGGTGGGTGACTCGGTAAAAAGCCACTAGGAATCTTTAGTATTCAAAAGCAGTACCTCAGAGCATTCAAAATAAGGACATAATTCTCAGCAGCAGCCAATGTTATGAGCCCCTCCAAGCTGAAGCTCAAATTTCCTCCTTTGGATAAAATTTTGAAAGCTACCGGAGTGCCTGTAACAAGAGCAGATACCACTGTGCAACTGAACCATATGAACCATATTAAGCATGCACATTAAAAGCAGCACACTAAAATGAAAAAGGCTATTTTAAAGGACATTTACTTGAAAAACCTAGCTTAATGTAGAACAACAAATAACCAAGTGTGTGCTGCTTTCCAATACACTCATCATTTTGTCAGCCCACTTCAGGAAAATCAATTCACAGTTTGTCTACAAACTGCGTTATGCACTAAATAGTCACAGTTCAGAAGATTACAGCTTAGAGGAAAAAGCACAAAACCCTCGTGCCACAGAGAAGAATGGGGAGAAAAAAGTCATCTGTTGAGCAATGGCAGTGTAAGTTCTCCATACATTTTAGCATCAGATCATGCCCCCAAAGCAGTGCCCCGCAGGAGGGAGACAGCAGACAAGTGCCTAATGGTATGTGACTGATGGGTAATTCCAGTATACAGACGCTGATCTTTGGGTGAAGGGCAAATGTTTCAGTGCTTTAGAAATCCCCATAACCACACCAGGATTGTCATTAACATTATCAATGCAAGATCACCGTTATAGCAATGAAGAAGAAAAGACGCGGCCTTCTCACACTTCAGGTTTAATGCACTTCTTACACTGACACTGTATTCCCTGCCACAGCCCCAAAATTTGTCATGTCCTGGCTAGCTTCAGCTATTATTATCATGGCAATTAATCCCTGCAACCCCACCCTCAAGGTATTGGTAAATATACAAACCATACCGAGCGCTTGTCACGATGCAGGTAGCAGCAGGGTCACAGTTCTAAAGGCCATGGGACCCTTCGACGATCTCTCCTTCCCCAAGCCCTCTGGTAAATGGGGCTGGAGCCGTGCGGGGCAGGTTGACGTGTCCTGAGTGACAGCAGCCTGATGTTCCCCTACTTCATGCTCATCTGGAGGGGAAATCGCTCAACTTGCATGACAGGAGGACGTCTCGACGACGCTGTGCTGGTCGTCTTCAGGTTTGGACCGCCGTTTGTCTCTGAGGAGAGCCTCTCACGTTGTAAGAGTGCACATTTCAAACCACTTTTAGGGAAATGGTGTAACACACAAAAGGAGGCATGCCATGAAAACGCGGGCCCTTATGGACCCATTTTATGGGGAAGGAAGTAGAAAATAAGGAAATCTGAGATGTTCAATATCCAGATATGCTCATGTGCCGCTTTCAGAAAATATTCAGGGAGTTTGCCTGAACAGGGATTGAGTAAATCATGCTGAATGTTTGCATCAGACATGATTTGGTTCATGTCTGCATTTTGGTTCCTGGGACCATACTGTAGCATACTGCCTCGCAGTAAGCATTAGTCTGTAAAATTCATTACGTTTCTGCAGATGAAGCAGTGGTAACTTTTTCACAGTGTTTTTAATGCAAAGAGGCAAAGCTTTTAAATATCCTTTTACACAATGCTTCAATAGCCTACTAAATTGCTTTTGGAATAATAACACTTGTTCAGCCTATGACATCGCCTACTTCTGTAATATGGCAAAGATTTCTCTTGGGTCAGATAGCAACATGATAACAAGTTGTCTCTGCCTTGAACAAAGGTACTATTCATGATGTTACAGCCCATATTATAACAAGTAACACCTCCAGGTGATCCATGTCTACCTGGTGCTATTGTACTCCGTATCTCAGTAGCTGATGATATTTCAGATACTGCCTTTGAAGCACTAGAACATGTTAGGAGAGAGCAGCCTGCTGAAAATTGTTGAGCTGGGGCAGAAGCACCTAAGAAAACTACATAGAACTAAAACTGTGACCAAACCTCAGAGCAAGTAAATATATATTTATATAACATTCTGAGGCATTCCACTGTAACCAATTTGACCTTGTTTACTGTTTAATAGCTCTCTCAACTTCGGTAGCTTCCTGCTGTTTCAAATTCATATGCAAACCTGTCAATATTTTTCTGACTCCACTGAAACCGACCGCAAAATTCCACACCAACCTCCACAAGGCCAGGATTTCATCCTCTTATACCAGGCGTCGCTGCAATAGGAAGGTTTTTTTTTTTTCACATTTCTAGGAGTTTGCATTTGTTAATACACAATAATGAACACCCATAGCCAATGAGTCTGTGACTTCAACTATAAATCAAATTATATCTCTATTACTCCACTCATTTTTCAGCTGTGCTAATCTAGAAAATACCCATTAGTGTTTATACAAATCCGTACATACATATTTATATATAAGCACATATAAATTCACCTTACTTAGAATAAAAGCTGTTAGACAAATATTTTCTGTATATTGTCTCCTAGAAACTATATGCTCAAAGTAATAATGAGCCAGCTGGAAACACTAATGGTCCGACAGTAACCGAATGGACTGTTTCACAGTCTCGGCAAATAGGAAGCTGCTTCATATTAGTTAAGACAGGTGCTATAAAATATGTTTGGTTGTATCAACATGTGAGACGTTTATTCACACACATGCATATCCGTCGGTATTTAGTTTCTGGAAAATCCTTTTAATTGCCACATTCCACCCAGCTCTGTCGCTAACATCCTTAACCACTGGTTTTCTGTGCAATAATTAACGCTACCGGGCAAAGCCTCTGCACCTGCACGGCACGCCGTTGCCTGCCAGCTGGGATACGGGCAGAATGTGCGTTGCTGCTGCCTGGCAGGGAGCATGTGATGCGACCTGACACGTCCCAGTGTGAAGAGGTTCTTGCGACTTAGGTACAAACAAGTTTACTGACTAGTGAAACCGCAAACGAAGGAGAAGACGTAGGGTTACCTTATTTCCGAATAATCGGGTGCATAAGGCAGAGAGCTATGCCCACCTCTAATGCCCCTAAGAGATGCCCCCTTCTCCTCCCTCCATCCCCAGCCGCTCAGAGCTGTTGAGAAACAGGCGACTCGGGGTGTGCCGGGGAGATGCCAACACATCTGCCGGGGTCACGGGGCAGGGGAGCACTGCTGTCACCACTGCCATAGATAGCCACATCGGTGGGTGCGTGAACGGCAATGCCAGGTTCGATCCACAGTCAGGTCGAGAGCCCTTCGAAATACAATCAGAGCCAAAGCACGGCCCCAGATGGGAAAGGAGCCTTCTTGCAGGCAGCATCCTTTCAGACACAGAGCCCTGTTGCAAAGGGGAGCGTCCAGTCACGCACAATGTCAAACCGCCTCGAATCACGCAATTACACTTCACACTTGCTTTGGTCCTCCCTCCCTTAAAACCAAACATGATTTTCCCTCGTTCCTTGCTGCATACCCAGGTCCGCAACCTGCGGAGCCAGCAGACCCCCCCGGAGGGTCAGTGCGTGCCCAGGAGTTTGCCGGGATTCCGGGCTGCTGCCCTGCCAAGGGCAGGAGCGTGCACAGCCGGGGGGGGGGGGTCTGGGACCACTTCTCTTTCGGCAGGGCTCTTCACTTCAAACGCGAGGTGCTGATGCCTCTCAGCCTCAGCAAATAGCGCCTAACGGTGCGGGCAGAGACACTCAAGGCAGATGCTCCCAGGTGGGAACGCAGCCGGGCAGGGCGCGCTCCCCGGGCTGTCCCGGCACGTACGTGCGGTGCACTGCGGGCTTCCCAGCACCTTGTGTGCGGGGCTCCCCCCGCAGCCCCGCACGAAGGAGATGCTCACCCCGCTCCGCACGGGCTCCCCCCGCAGCCCTGCCCGGCGGCGCCGCCACCGCCCGCACAGCGCTGCGGGGCTCTCCGGCAGCTCCGCACCCGCTCCGCACCCGGCCCCGGCGGCGCCTCCCGCGCGTTGTCACCTCGCCCCGCGGGCACACGCGTGTGTGAGCGTGTAAGTGTGTGAGTGAGCGTGCGGCTGTGCCCCGGCCGGCGGCGCGGGGGGCTCGGGGAGCTCGGGGGGCTCGGGGCCGGTGGGGGCAGCCCCCGCGGTGCCCGTCCGGCGGGGACTCACCGGGTCACGCTGCTCTCTGAAGGTCAGGCTCAGGCTGGCTGCTCGGTCGCAGTCGTCCTCCAGGCTCTAGCGGCGGCTCGGCTCGGTCCGTTTATTTTTTATTTTTCTTTTTATTATTTTTTTTCCTTCTTCCTTTTCCTCCTTCCCCTCGCTCCGGCGGCGGCTCCCGCTGCCGGCGCCCGCGGAGTGAATCCGTCTCCTAAGCCCTGTCCCCGCGCCGCCGCTCAGATGCCGTGGTCGCAATCCACATCGCGGCAGATGTACCACAGGATCACGTAGAGGATCAGCAGGATGGCGAAGATGAACAAAGCCACCAGGATAGCCTTGGTCACCGGAGAGATGAGGGACTGCATGTCACCCGCGGGCCGCCGCCGCCGCCGCGGTGGAGGAAGAGGAGGAGGACGAGGATGAGGAGGAGGAGGAAGAGGAGGAGGAGGCGGCGAGGCTGCTTCGGGCTCTGCAAGGGGGCAGCGAGCGCGGACGGATCCCGCGGCCCCTCCGCCGCCAGCGACCCGCCGGGGGTGCAGCGGGGGGCGGCCTCGCTGCCTCCCCCCCGCCGGCCTCCCTCCCTCAGCGCCCCCGCGGCGCTGCTCGGGCGGCTCCGCGGCGGGCGGGACGGGGCCGGGCGCCCCCGCTCCGGCTCCCGCAGCCGCT
>CM021731.1:134524198-134737866 GCA_011075105.1 Heteronetta atricapilla | reverse complement strand
CTTCCCTTCCCTTCCCTTCCCTTCCCTTCCCTTCCCTTCCCTTCCCTTCCCTTCCCTTCCCTTCCCTTCCCTTCTCTTCCCTGCTCTGCCCTTCATCTAACCCATTCTGCATGTGGTTCTTGAACATTCCACCAATACCTTGGGTTATAGATTTTTTTATGTGCGCTGAAGTACAAGATGTTCATTTATGACACACATCTGGAGTGAAAAAAATCTCTACTGGGAATCTACTGGGAATCAAAGGCAGAGGTAGGGTCCTTGCAAAGCTTCCAGGAAGTACCCAACATCATACAGAGGAATTCAGTAGCAGAAATGGGGGAAGAAGCTTTCTGTTCTTGCATGCACCTTTAGAGCACCACGTATGAGGTAAAATTTCTTCGACACTGGACATCAAAACAGACTCCACTCTACTTAATTTTATTTTTTTTATTTTTTTCCTAGCCAGTGACCACACAATAAATCTTCATGACCAGTAGACCCACTCACACATACCACTTGAGAAACAATTTTTCTGAGGGAGATTGACTCCAACAATCAAGCTGTCATTTAAGCAAAAGAAAAATGTCAAAAAAATAGCCAAAGTACAATGTGAAAGAGATCAATATGACCAACAGAAGGCTCTAGGCTCTATTGTGGGTCTATTTAAAAAATTGAGAGAGATGTATTCTGTAGCAAGTGGGCTAGGTTTCTGCTCCATCTATCTCTTGCTAATGGTAAAAGAGAGGTTAGACATGGTAGTTGTTATATGCTGTTAGCCCTTAATTGCACTTGGATTTTCTTCTACAGAAATCTTCATTTTATAAGCATCATATGTTTCTCTTTGCCTTGCTCTGTTGTTTCTGTGCAAACTGGCAAGCCAAGAGAAATAAACTCCAGGTTTGCTCAAGAATCAGATAATTACCTATGATCTTGCTGGATGCTGGTCACACCTTACCCGTTCTGCTTCGCGTAGCACAGTGGTGTTCACGTCCCCTTGTCAGGGCCCCCTTTGCTTTGAGTATTTTGCTAACAGATAGTACAAGAGAGCCTGTGTTTGAAGTGTAGTTTGAACAAAGATGAAACGTGTGTGCAACAAATAAGGTGCTAGGGAAAGTAGGTCAGGGCTGGTCATGATAGAGCCATGTGTTTAAAGGACTGTGTGGGATTGCCAGGTTTCGAGCAGGTCATTGCAGAGGGGACATTGCGGGGACCTCAGCTGAGAACCTCCTCTGTCACCGCATCCCATGGACAGCACAGAGTACCCACTTTTAGTAGGGGATGCACAGCCACTTCCACGGTGAGGTTGTAGCGAAGCTTAATAGGAAGAGAGTGTCACTAAATAAGAGGCTGCATTCATCCAGAGCAAGTACAAGTGTGACTTTAAGAAGTACAATGAATTCAGCCAATTAAGCTTTTTCCTACATAATTACTAGCAGGAATTTGTAACATTCTATAACCTCTTGCAAAACTGGGAGAAAATACTTTTTTGTTGATATACAAAAGCAGTCCAGGCTCAAGTTTGACCCAAGTATAGCATGCAGAATGCCTGAACTGCCTTAAGGATTTTGTTATTATTCCTCTTCATTGCTATAGGCTGCACTGTGCTGCAGTAGGGGTGTGTTTTCTGAAACAGATATTCTGAAAGAAACCATATTGGGATACACTTAGCATCCTAGATCTTTCCCAAAAGGACAGACAAAGAAGTCATGATAAACATATTTATGTTTTCTTCGAAACACCATTTCCAAATCAGGTGAATGAAAGAAAAAGAGTGGTGCAGCACTATCAGTAACAGATCTTGATTTTTGCTGTGTGAATGCTGTTATTTTTCTTACCAAGTTTGCACTATTTTCCCTCTGAGCCATGAGCACTTGCACTGTCTAGCTTTTCAGAGTCTCCCTCAGAGGTAGCTCAGTTCTGGATGCACAGGTCAGATGCAAGCTGCAGGGACAGAAAGTTATTGTGCCTGCAGCAGCCTGAGAACCAGGACACTCCCTAGCATTCTCAAGCATGTTGCAAAACCAGCACATTTTGCTGCACAGCAAAGCTTGTCACCCAGACTTTGACAAATCTAGTCACAATAGCTTGACACCTTTAATTGAACTTTATGGAAATCTCACTAGTTAAGATTGATTTTCTGTCTTTTAACCACACTGTACCTTCCAGAAATATTGAATCGTGGATGAGAGAACATTCTTGTCTGTTCGGAGGCATGGACACTGGGAAGCTGGAGTGGAAATTAGGGGCTCACAGAGTGGATAACTGAGAATTTTCTGCCAGAAAAAAAAAAAAGAAAAAAAAAGAAAAAAAAAAAAAAAAAGAAAAATGCTTCTCTCTTAAAAACTGAAGTTTTCAATGGAGAAACTTCAGATGGAGAGAGCTTCTTGTTTTACACTGGGAAAATTAGTGATGCTTCTGTGATGTCCAGCTTGATGAGGCTTACCAGCTGTGTTCTCTGCCCACAGGACTTTATTGGGGGCTCACTATGTGGTACCAAGTTCTTCAGCTCTGCACCAGCTTGACTCTTCTCCTGATTGCTTCTCTTTGAAACCTGGACAAACAGGGTAAGAATGCAATAATCTTCATCCCCTTATTTTGCTGCTTAAGTCAGACCTACACACATCTATCTGTGTAGTGTTACCTTGAAGTATAGTTCAGTGGGTAGAGCTCTAAACTGGAACCAGGTTCAGTCTCCTGTTCTGCCACAGAAGTGGTAAAGAAGTCACTTGGCCTGAAGCCATAAAATGGAGATGATAACTCCCTCCATTACAGCTAGGGTCTCAGGATAAGTACAACAGAGGCCATGAGTGAACTGACCTGACAGAGAATGGAGCATATCAGTACCATAGGCACAGATTATCATCTGAAAGAAAAACAGACTGCAGAAAAGAACTTGAAAGAAAAACTGTCTACACATCCAATTGTCATTAAAGCTTTCCTGCAGGCAGGTGACAGGAAGTGAAAAATTAGATGTGCTCCTAAGCTCTGGCTTTTTATGCCTTCCACAATCAGAACAGTTGGTGCACAATATCAGCATCAAGAAATAAAGCTCAGATTCTGACCTGTGACACCTTTATTATGTCAGCAATAGGTTTTGGATGATTTCCTTGAGAAAAAATTGAAAGCTCATTTTGATTACAAAACAGGTAATCTGTAATCTCTGGGGAAACAGGTAGAGCAGAAGAATATGGATGTGAGGGAGAGAGCTTCAGTGCTGGGGAGAGACAGTCTTCATTCACCAGCCCTACCAGCTGGTATGAGAAGTTTTATTTTTCTGTCAGTGAAGTAAATCTAAAGTAGTGTATAAAATTAAAGCCTGTCAAATAATATGGCCAACTGATTTCAACGCAGAAACAAAGATGCTAGTTCTCAGGTCTTGCAGCCACTGCACAGTATTTAGTTTACCACAAAGATTAAATGGCATTTATTCAGGGAGTAAAAGAGTACAGGTTTCAAAAAGTCTGAAAATGAAATAGGCTTTCACACTATTCAGGCATCTGCAAATGGTTTTGCTGCAAAACCTGGAACTACACAGATTATATTCAAACACAGTAACAATATATTCAAAATCACTTTCCAGCATTGTAACACACTGAAATGAAATTATCCATTTTTTGTATCAAGGATAAAACTAGGAGACATGCTAAGCTTTACTGAAATAATCTATTACAAAAGTGTCACGTCTGCCTTAATAAAAGATAAAACTAGCAGTCTTTTTTTTTTTTTTTTTTTTTCCAGCTGAAGTGATTAAATTAAATCAATTGTTTTTCTTAGATAAGATGTAGAGTCTAACAGGGACCAGTTCAGACTCTCTCCTCCTATATGTATCTAGACAATCTCTGCTAATTTCTACCAATTCAGATCATCATTTATATAACACTGTCTTCCTCTTCCCATCTTCCCAACTACAGACTTGTTTTTAGCAAAAATATTGACATTACTTTGAGCTACTGCACATAACAAACAATTGGTGTGAAAATATATGATTTTTTTTAGGCAGGACCCATCATTTTCTCCTTTTGCTTGTGCAGGGTTATCTTTGTTCTTCCCCTTGTGTAGGAACAGGGAGAGTTACACCAATGCCTTGTAAGAATTTATGTTAGGTATGAGTAGAAACTTGAATCTGAATGTGGCAGAAAATCAGGTTGCAAACATTTTGCCATTTCCATTTGCATTACATCTTTGTGTTTGCATGGCCAATTTTTCAGCTGAATTCTACTGCACCATTAAAGTCAGTGGACTTAAAGCATGAACAGAAGCAGAGTCAAGCTCTTGCTGGAATTTTCGGATTTTTATGTATTGCACTTAATTATTTTTTTATCTGCTCTGCTTCTTTATTTCCATAACTATTTCTCTGCCTTTCTCATTATTTATCTTGACCCCAGTGATGTAGCAATTGTTTATCTCTGAAGTTTTCAGCTCTATCTCAGTGATATGTTAAGCTAATGAAAACCCAGTTGTACAGGCAGGTTGCTGCATTGTACTAGTTTTAAGAGCATGTAATAAGATTTCTAGTAGGATACACATTAATTCTTTCAAAAGGAGAGAGTTCTCGGCAGGGAAAAGATACGTGAATCGTGCAGTACTAATAATTCCTGAGGGTGTCTGGTGGGTTGTTTATTCCATTCATTTCTCCTTGTCTGAGAGCTCCACCTAATGGGACCAAAGGGAAGGTGTCAACCTTTAAGATTTTCCACAAGTCTTTTTATGCTGCTGTTGATGGGTCTTCAGGAGGGAGGGTGTGGAAAGGGATGCTACCTTTGGCTTTTGGAGTAAAGGACCATTAGCAAATAGGAATCCTGTATTATGATGTCTTCTTTTGTTAATAACGTGGTGTTTGAACATACTGTGATTTCTATGAAGGCAATTTCTGTTAGGAATAAAATAAATGCTTCCCAATTTTTGCACTCAAATTGTTTAATTGAAAGAGTTATTATCTTGCACAGTCAGGATTTCTTACCTGCGCATATCACTACTTATCACTGCAGCACTTTTTATGGGTAGAAAATACAGCTTATAAAATCAGAGTCCAAATCTGCAGAGGGAATAAATTAGACTTTAGGACTACTCATATTCACACAAACTAATGGGAGAGTGGTATTAATACCAATCCAAGGACATCAATGACAAAGCATTCCCAAACAGGAAACTTCCACAGTCAATATTGCCACCTGCAAACATTCAAAATAATGAATATCTCTCCCTCCCACCCCAAAGTGATGTATAGTCATAAAAATTACAAGCCTACCTCATTAAATTGATTCCATATTTTCAGCTTTTTAGTATTTTTTTTTTCCAAAATATTGGTTTTGAGCTTTTATTTTCAAAAAGGATAGGGTAGAAATTCCCAGTTCTGCAGTGAAAGCTGACATCCACGCAGTAACAAAGATCCTTCAGTAACCAAGATTTGAAGAACATAATGTAGAACAGCACGAGAGTTACAGCCTATAACAAATAAGGCAATCATGTGTAATATTTTTAATATATTTCATACTCACGTTACTGATGAGGAATTATTTTGCCTCAGCACAGAGCATTAAATCAAATACAAGATGTAACGGGCAGAAAAGCACAGTAACACAAATCCTGAGAATGCCGTTTATTAGGAAATATACTCTCTCTGATGCCTGGCAGACTAAGAATAATTTACTCTCCAATGTCTACATATAAGCTAAAGGAGGATGTTTATCTAGGGAGAGGGCTGTGGGAGCCGACAGACATCTAAGGAAATAAAGGGAGAGAAACACTGCTGTCAGCAGGCAGACAGTTTCTCCCAGTGTAGGGAGAGAGTAGCTGAGGCAGATGCTCTGTATTGAAGGCAGTAATGAAGGACTGGAGGTCAGATAATGGGAAATATATCTGGACATTTTAGTTGTTTTTAACACCATACTCCAGGAATCACACAGTAGTACTATTATTCTATTGATATTTTTACAAATATTGTATTAGAAGCTCTGGCAAACTGCCCCAGTTCTAAAAAAAAAAAAAAAAAAAATCCTGCACAACTCACTAGAAAGGGCAAGGAAACCACCACAGGAAAATATCAGCATTTTAAAAGCAGAAAGTTTACAAGCTGACACAAAACTGAAGCCTATAATCATGCCAGGTGAGGTGAAAACAGGAAATAAGGAGGGCTAAAAAGAAGAGTACTTTGTGCTCAACCTGCTAATTAGATATAAATATAAGCAAAAGCAGGAAGTCAGCTAGGGAGTTTATGATGGGATGATTTGGTAAGTGAGGTGTAGAAAAGACACTCAGATGTTAAGATTGAAGCAGGGAAACTCAGTGCATTCCTTGTGTTGGCCTTTCCTGTTGAAGACTGTGGACGTGTTGCTCCACCTGGGCCTTTCTTTGTGGCAGACAGGTCAGAAGAGCGGTGTCGCTTTGAAGTGAACATATAAGCAGTATTAGTCTGAGTGGATAGTGACATGCCAGTAAGCCAGCAGACGTGGGGCCGCTCAGCCCAGAGCTGGAAGGAGCTCAGGCTGTGCGTATGTGGAGTTGTTGAGCCATGGCCTGAGGGCCCCTCACCAGCAGCTCCAGAGCCACAGCGCTGCCGGGGCCTGTGTAGCTCCATGTGTGGAAGGGCCCTGGAGGGGATTTGGTTTCCCTTCTGGCAAGGTGGTAGAGGCTGTAAGAAAGAATAAGAGGACATGGGTTAACTCTCTCTCTCTGGGAGAGTCAACATGGCTCCAGCAAAGGGGAATCCTGCACCTTCTGGACTGTTATAAGGTGTTGACATGTGAACAAGGGGGATCTACTCCTCATCCTATACTTGGATCTTCAAAAAGGCTTTGACTGCATTTCAAAAGTTTCATAGAGCAAGTGAGTTGCTAGGGGACTGAATGTTTTACAAACTGTAAGCTGGCCAAAGCTTCTCAAACACAGGAGGACTTGAAGGTAGCTCAAAGATCACTTTTGACTATGAAGTCAGCAGAGGGGTCCCCCGGGGATCAGTGTCAAGTCAAGTTCTCTATACCACCTTCATCAGTTATCAGGAGAGTGATGTGAACTGTAAAATGTCCAAGTGTGTAGATGAAACATGGGGGGAAAATGTTAAGCCAATAGTGAGGGATGCCAGAAAGACCTCATAAAACTGAGTTGAACAAAAAAGTAAGGTAAGCTTAAGTGTTAAGAGATAGAACATCTTGGGGAAAAATAATGTAAACTGTGCCTGTGTGATACTGGACTTGATCTGTCAGTTTTAACTCAGGAATGAGATATTTGACAGCCAACAGTGTTCTGAAGTCACTGGTCACATCAGTGTGGCCTTTTTCACAGCCTTATTAATATTGTTTGTTTGTATCCGTGGATAAGTGGATAAATAATGTTTTAATCTTAAGGTGTTCTTTATGTGTCTCTGTAAATTTGTACTGTTTTTCTCTGGGCAACTTAAAAATGACAGATACAGTCATACTTGCATTGTTAATGATATGAAATAATGTTGAAAAAAAAAAAATCAAGGGTGGGAATTGCCCAGAACCCTGCTGCTCATGACTGATTCTTCACTTGCACTTGGGCTGGGAGCATCTGTTTGACTCAGCTGTCCCAGGCAGAAAAGTTGTGAGGAAGGACAAGGCTACAAGGACTATGAGCTTTCTGCTTGGCAAGGAGACGTAGCTGATCCCT
Organism: Heteronetta atricapilla; assembly: GCA_011075105.1. Classification (NCBI taxonomy): domain Eukaryota; kingdom Metazoa; phylum Chordata; class Aves; order Anseriformes; family Anatidae; genus Heteronetta; species Heteronetta atricapilla. Next base: position 134,730,258 of record CM021731.1, on the reverse strand, counting down.
AGAAACGGGTGAGCTAATGGCTGCTTGCATTAATATCAAACTTTTGTACAATCTTATGCCAACTATAGAGAAGAACCAAACAATGAGTTAGAAATGGGGTTTTGCCTACAGTTTGCCTGGTAGGAGGCTTGGTACCCGATCCCACAGGTACTGCTCTTATTTCAGCTCTGTAACCTACATTACCATGATATCCCAGTATCCAGCTAACAAGTATTACCGAGTGCAAAGGAAGTGTGGAAAACATAAAAATAAAGCTGATTAAAAGTTTGTTAGACTTTAAATAAGATCTATTTTTAAGGAGATTAAAACAGTAGGCATTTCTGAATAAAGATGAAATCTTTCATCTTGTAACCTAAGCAAGACACATTGCTTTTGAAAGGGAGGTTTATTGGCCTAAGGGGATTGACAGCATTTCCTGGGGAAATTGATGGTTAAATTACAAAGTAATTACATAAAGTCTGTGCAACATCTCATGTTACATCTTATTTGTCAAAGACACTTAAGATGAATGCTACAAATGCTATTATTTCATCCAGCAGTATTTACTTGACAAACTGAAATGCTCTCTATGAAATTACTATACTTTTTAAAATAAAACTTTGATTAGATTTATTCAGCTACAGCAGATCTTCCACTAAGATATTATTATTTATGGATTAGTTTGTTATTTCCTAAGCAACAAAGGCTGAGCTTCACTTGGTTAACTTTAGGCACCCATAGTGTGGTGACCATGCCTGAAGCACATCTGAACTCCCATTGCAGTTAATGGCAGTACGCACCTTCTGGCATACAATTCATTTCAGAGAGCAGCTCCAGCATGAGACAAGTCATCTGGTAGAAGTATCTGTTTCAGTAAACGATAAATGGAGTCTAGACACCTAGTTCAGATGTACATGTCTGTTTTGGTCTGATGAATCACACTCCCGCTGCCTACATTAGACTGCCATATGCACGTGTAAGAACAGTGTGACTGTTACAGGTGGCTGACTTTGAGAAGGCAAGGGTCTCTGGTTGGTAGGGAAAAAGCCATGAGAAGTCTGGAGAGAAGAAACCATGAGCAAAATGTGCTGAGCTTTACTTAGCTGTTCCCCACCCCCCCAGATCATACTGTCAGTGGCAGCTGGTCCATGAAGGATGGTGGTCAGGCTGATTGATCCCTCTGCCCCAGCCCACAGGTTCCCCAAGACCCAGGAGAGTGCTCGTGCTGCCTGCCCCAAGGCCTCTCCTCCAGTGCAAGGCAGAGAGAAGTTTTTGTGGGAAAGTCAGAACGGTTGGCTGCATTAAGATGCTGATTCAGTGCCCCAGCTGCAGTCCTGTATTGTGTAGATTAAAAGTAGCAGATGATGCAGAACTCGTTTCACATGATTCATGCCATAGCTCGTACTTCAATGTAGCTGATTGGTGCAGGGTTGTACACTATGCGTTTCGTGGATTTTCCCACTTGGCTCCTTTTCCATGCCTATGCTCCACTTTCAGTTTGTTTTTCTTCACTGTACTGGTCCATATAGACCAGCTACCTGGTCTATGCATCACTTATGTGTTAGCAGAGTCTTTTAGGATGGTGCTGCAACACGGAGGGAGAGCACCTGAAAAATGGGAGTCAGTAGCAATTCAGAGGCACAAATTGTCATGCATCTGAAAGAAAGGATGATTTATGGTGCACTGATCTTTTTACCTGCTTTTGTTCTACTAGGATCTAAAATCAGTAGTTGCTGAAATCATTACATAAGAAAGAGGAAATTAATACAAGCGTGAAGTCAAATGAGTTGTAAAGATTAGACTCGTTCTTTCATTTTTGTATAAATGGTTCATCCATTGATTAACTGATGTGAAAATTAGTTTGGCTGTACTGTTGCCTCATCTAGGCTAGCTAAAGTTTTACCTCTGCTGGTAAATTCAAGACACTTAGGATTATCCTCTGGCAGAGGCCAGCAGGCACTGGAAGCCTACACCCAGGAAATTTGTTGCCCCTCAGAGCAGTGTGGTTACATGCATAGTGTGCATGGGGAATGATCCTTGGCCAGTGCCAGCTCCTGAGCTGTGCCTGGGAACTGTTTGGGCACTTGGCTTGGGCTAAAACCATGCCCTGGTACATCTTACAAATGCAACAACTCAAGTGATGCTTTGAAACACTCCAGAGGGCTGTTTTTAAGGTGAACAGCCCAAACGTGGCCTCAATGTCCAGCCCAGCATAAATCTTACCCCAGTACCACACTGCAGGATCAGGCAATAAAGGAGTGTTTGCTTATAAGCAATCATGGGAAAAATAGAACTGTTTGGATACTGGGTTGAAACCCAAAAGCACTTTTTATTGTTCCAGTCTCAATCTCGAAATCATAATAATTAATGAGCTGAATATCAAAATTTCAGAAGGCTGAACCTTTACAGACAAGTGACTTTTTAAATAATAAATTGTGAACATTTCTTTGTAATCATACAATTTCTTTTTTTTTTTTTTTCCATTACTGATAAGTTTTATAAAATCATACAATCATATATTAAAATTTGTAAGAATTTGGGAAAGTCTGCAATGAACTATAAACAACTGGTAGATCATTCTGCCAATTTTTTATGGAAAAGGGATCTTCCAAACTGTGTATCTACTCAGATAAAAAATGTATATATTCTGCATAAACTTTAGAACTGGAATATTTCTGTGATTTAGCTGATTAAAAGAGATACTGGGGCAATATATTTCTTCTGTTATTTCATTACTTATTTATTCTAAGCTTTGTAGGCTGACTTTTTCAATTATCTGGGGAGTACCAACTATTCTGAAAACAATTTTTTTCTGTTGTGAGAAGTTAAATTATTTCCCTGGCTAAAGTCCAGAGACAATTTTTTTAGATGAAAATATGCAGAAGAGTTGGTGAGAACTATGCACCACCCCTCTTTAGGTGCATATTGTGAATATCTCTAGGGAGAGCTCCAAGGGGTTTAATACATGACAGCAGGGGCAAGATAGTTTTACATACTATCCCATAAGGACTGAAGAAGTTGGGCTATAAGCTGACTCTAACTGCCAAAACAGACTTACATTTCAGGTCATCTATGAGCTTTGCTTAGCATGTATGAAAGAGTTCAAAGTAGGAAAAAACAAACAAATCACTTTGGATGAAATGGAAGATTCTCTTGCTTCCCACCAAAAAGCAAAGGAATATTGCTGCCAGGTCAAATGAAACAACTTCTTTCATACAGGGGAAGAAAAAAAAAAAAAAAGGCTTCAATAGTTTCTGGGAAAATTCTGGGGAAGACAAAGGGAGTTTTATGAAAAATACAAGTAAATTTAAAAATAAACAATATTGAATACATATTGACATTACCTGGAATTGTGAAGTCAGGGTATGAATCAAGTGATTTGTTCTCACACAGTTCATTAAAACATGTGAGGAAAGGAGGTGTAATTCTCTTCCCATGTTGCTGTATGGGTTACTCTTAAGTTGTTTTTTTTTAAATTCCAGGTCCACCCCCATGCATTTCTTTACCAGAAGCAAATCTGTTCTTTGATGTGAACCTCTACAACTCCTGAGATCGACGGTTCATTTCCTGCTGGTATAGGACATTATAAAACACCACAGAAGATTTCATTTTACTACCATTACCTTCAGAAGCATGCCTCCTACTGCCTTCACTGATAGCAAAATGAGACATCGGTACAGAATACACAATTCTCTTATGAAAGCAAGATCTGCACTGACTTCAATGAAAAATTTTGCTGCTAATGGAGTATAGGATTGAGCCCAGTAAGATGATTGCAAGAGTATGTTTTTCACCTTGATGAAAACAGAAATGATGGAATAGCTCTCCTTAGCTCTTCTTTTGTAAATAGATTTTCTATACTGCAATAATATTAATGATATTTACTTTGGGAGTATAATTTATTGAGTCGGAAATTGTGAAATGTAAATGTTAGAGCTTAATAGAGGCCTCGAGATTAACTCCCCTTGTCCTTATGGGGGACTTCGACTTGCCAGACGTTAACTGGGAGTGCCACACGGCTGACACGAGCAAGTCCAGGAGGTTCATGAAGCACCTAGATGATAACTTCTTGGTGCAGGTCTAAAGGAGCCAACTAGGAAAGGTGCCCTCCTAGACCTGTTGCTAGAAAACAGAGAGGGTCTGGTGGGAGATGTGGTGATTGGTGGCCGCCTCGGTCATAGCGACCATGAAGTGGTTGAGTTCAAAATTTACGGTGACAGAAGGAAAAGTGCCACCAAAAGCTCATCCCTAGATATGGGGAAGGCGGACTTCAGGCTGCTCAGGGAACTAGTCAGCAAGGTCCCCTGGAAAGCTGCTCTTGAAGGCCTCGATGTCCACCAGTGCTGGTCATTCTTTAAGCGATGCCTCCTAGAAGCACAAGAACAGGCAGTTCCTAAATATCGCAAGTCAGGCAGGCAGGGCAGGAGGTCGGCGTGGCTGACCAGGAACATTCTTATGGAGATTAGGTGGAAACAGAGAGTGTTTCGCTACTGGAAGGAGGGCCAGGTGACATGGAAAGAATACAGGGATGCTGTTCGTGTTTGTAGGAAGAAAATTCGTGTGGCTAAAGCACACCTAGAGTTGAAGCTGGCTGTGTCTGTGAGAGATAATAAAAAGGTTTTTTTTAGATATGTGAATGGAAAAAGGAGAACTAAAGAATACATAGGGCCTCTCCTTGATAGGGAAGGTCTCCTCACAGACAATGACATAGGCAAAGCAGAGACGCTTAACGCCTTCTTTGCCTCTGTCTTCAATGCCGATGATGGGCTTCGGGACCCAGGGTGCCCTGAGCTGGAGGACTGGGACGGTGGGGATGACAAACTCCCAACTGACCCTGAACGTGTGCGGGATTTGCTACTCCACCTGGATCCCTACAAGTCCATGGGTCCAGATGGGATTCATCCCCGGGTGCTGAAAGAGCTGGCGGACGTCATCGCAGAACCTCTCTCAATTATTTTTCAACTATCCTGGGAGTCTGGAGAGGTCCAGGTAGACTGGAAGCTGGCAAATGTTGTGCCGATTTTCATGAAGGGTCAGAAAGAAGACCCTAGCAATTACAGGCCTGTCAGTCTCATGTCAGTGCCTGGTAAAATCATGGAGAAGATGGTTCTCGAACTTATTGAGGCGCACCTGGGGGACAAAGCAGTCATTGGTCCCAGCCAGCATGGGTTTGTGAAGGGTAGGTCCTGCCTAACTAACCTGATTTCCTTTTATGATAAGATCACCCGTATGGTGGACCAAGGGAAACCAGCTGATGTGATTTTTTTGGACTTCAGCAAAGCTTTTGACACGGTTTCCCATAGGATCCTACTGGACAAAATGTCCACCATACAGCTAAATAAAAACATCATCCGATGGGTGAGCAATTGGCTAACGGGCAGGGCCCAAAGGGTTATGGTGAATGGGGCTGCGTCAGGCTGGCGGGCGGTCACCAGTGGGGTCCCTCAAGGCTCCATTTTAGGGCCGGTACTTTTCAATATTTTTATAAACGATCTGGATGTAGGAATAGAAGGTATTTTGAGCAAGTTTGCTGATGACACCAAACTTGGAGGAGTTGTGGACTCGGATGAGGGTGGAAAGGCCTTGCAGAGGGATCTGGATAGGTTGGAGAGCTGGGCGATCACCAACCGCATGAAGTTCAATAAGAGCAAGTGCCGGGTCCTGCACCTGGGACGGGGAAACCCTGGCTGCACGTACAGACTGGGCGATGAGACGCTGGAGAGCAGCCTAGAAGAGAGGGATCTGGGGGTCGTGGTAGACAGCAAGTTGAATATGAGCCAGCAGTGTGCCCTGGCAGCCAGGAGGGCCAACCGTGTCCTGGGGTGCATCAAGCACGGCATTGCTAGTAGGTCGAGGGAGGTGATTGTCCCGCTCTACTCTGCGCTGGTGCGGCCTCACCTCGAGTACTGTGTGCAGTTCTGGACACCACAGTATAAAAAGGAGATGAAACTGTTGGAGAGTGTCCAGAGGAGGGCTACGAAGATGGTGAAAGGCCTGGAGGGGAAGACGTACGAGGAACGGCTGAGGGCACTGGGCCTGTTCAGCCTGGAGAAGAGGAGGCTGAGGGGAGACCTCATCGCAGTCTACAACTTCCTCATAAGGGGGTGTCGAGAGGCACGAGACCTTTTCTCCATTAACACCAGCGACAGGACCCGCGGGAACGGGGTTAAGCTGAGGCAGGGGAAGTTTAGGCTTGACATCAGGAGGGGGTTCTTCACAGAGAGAGTGTTTGCACACTGGAACAGGCTCCCCAGGGAAGTGGTCACTGCACCGAGCCTGACTGAGTTTAAGAAGAGATTGGACTGTGCACTTAGTCACATGGTCTGAACTTTTGGGTAGACCTGCGCGGTGTCAAGAGTTGGACTTGATGATCCTTAAGGGTCCCTTCCAACTCAGGATATTCTATGATTCTATGATTCTATGAATAGTCTGATGTATTTGGAATGCACAACAGCAATCGCCTAAGCTCTTTCCACCTTCTAGATGCATCAGGAGTGCTCTTAATTAGGCTTGATCTTTAAAACAAAGAAACAAGTCTGTCTAGCTTTGTAGGCTTATAATTTTAGCAGCTACATGATTATTAGATATTATTCATGCCATCATTCATATCATTCTTAGCTTGGGTATAAGATTATGGATTCATATTCTGTATTTGTGCTTGAAAGTAATACTAATGCCACCATTATTATTAATGGATCAGTAACAGATGCTGTACAGAGCAGCAGTTGTGTGGTGTTCTTACAAGAGGTTTCTGAATAGGGATGTGATGCAAATATTACTCATTCCTGCCCGAGCATTAAAGAGAACAGCAGAATTTGTGTTTTTGTTGTTGTTGTTGTTGTTGTTGTTTTTTTAAAAAAAGGTAGGAACAGACCCTGGATGGCATATGTTCCTCTACTACAGAAGTCTGTAAGACGAGAATTTCTTAAGGAAACTGATGGGATTTCACCAATGGCTTTGATAAACTTAGGGAAAAGCCAACAGCAAACACCTCTGGCAGACCCAGACAGGAGAGCCCAGGCTGCTGTAGCTCAGACTCTCACTCAACACAGCCTTTTCCCAATTGACTCCTGAGACATACTCCCCAAATCAAAGCTACCAGCAGCAATTTCTTTCCTCCTCCATGGCTTGATGTAACTGCGCAAGGTAGATCTTCTGATCTGCTGATGAGTCAGGTGCCAAATCCAAAGCCCCAGAGTGAAGGGAGCACTCCCTGCTTTGTACCCTCCCGGGTGGCACATACGCCACAGCAGCACAGCTCTTTCACCTTGCGAGGGTGCATGGCATGGCTGGGGCAGCTCCCGCACCAGCACCTTCCTCATCAGAGGAAAGGATTATCCACAGGCTGTAGCCATTTCACTGCACAGAGCAGTAGGTGGTAATCCACTTCTATAGAAGATTTGGTCTTGCCTGCTCTTGCAGTCTGTGCATCAGGTGGGGATGGATGACAGCCCTGGCTTTGGCGCAGAAGACAGCACCCATCAGCACAGAGGAGGGATGGTGTTTCTGGGGCTGTATTTCAGGATCATTGTTTTCGAGCTTTGGCCCAGCTGAGCATTCTAGTTTGAATGCAAAAGCACTTACATTCAATTAGGCCAAACTATCAGAAACAATTAGGAGCTCAAAGATTTCTAAATTAAATGTAGCTGAAGGGTGAAACATACATTTTCACATGGCAGGGGTGCCAGCTACCGGGGGAGGCCTGGCGGGGCCGTTCTATCTCACTGTTAGGAACTCCCCACTGACAGCAGGAAAAACTTTAGCCAACTCGAGGCGTTATGTAAGATCAAAAATAAGGTTAGAGTGAAATTACAATTACAAAGTGCTAATTGAACACAGACGCAGTAACTGCTAGAGCTAATTAGAAAGGGACACAATTTCTGCATACCCGTCTCTTGCTCGGAATGGGATCTGCCCCAGTTCAGGTTCTTCATGTCACTTGATTTCCACTCAGAGCAGCTTTTGGCAGCTTGACAGGTGTTTGGCAAACATAATTTCCCATCTTGGCATTTTAACTTAACATACTTCAGGAAGATGAAGGCTTACCTACGTGCATCATTCTTCCATTATATATTATTCAAATTAAAACCCTGCTTTATTGCAATTTAGTGCCAGGTAAATGAGAAATGTCCTGCAGTTGTATGTAGGTACATTAGAGCTCAGACTCAAACATTTCCATGACAAAAGAAACTTGAAGAAAAAACCTTGTTGGTCAGGCAACAATTTAAGACTCTTTATAGCAATATTAAGTAATGATTCCAGCTGTGTCCTGTATGGAAAATTAAGCCTTACTTCTTTTTACATGTTTTGGTAGATATTAGTTCTGTTGTGTAATACAGCATTCTTGGAACAACAAAATGCAAAGCACTGCAAAACTCATTTTCTAAAGCTCTATATGCTTTTATTCCTCTTATCATGTAGATACTGTAAAAGATAATAATATGCTATTATGGGTGATTTTTTCATGTTTGTACAGGTCTTTAAAAATGTGGGAAATGGCTGTATTATCATTGCATTTTTTTGCTATTTTTGTTATTCTTTTACCTTTGTCGATTTAGCACAGGGTAGAGCAGAAAATGCCACTTGCTAAATAACAACTCTCTCTAGTAAAAGCAGGAGATGGGAGGAAGGAAACCTTGCATTAGAGGGCTAGCTACTGAGGGAAAAATAAATCACAGCACAACTTCACCCACTATTATTTAGTTTTAAATAAAAATAAAATCCTTTACCTTTTTTGGACTTCAGCAATACATACACTTAGGTATGCACAAAACTAAAGCATGTGTCATGTGCCACTGCATGAGAATGGGACCTATAAAAAACAACGCATTTTGACAGTTACTTGAAAGGAGGATAAAATGGGAGGAATTTTACCCACTGATATCCTTAAGCTGAGTTTTCCAATTCAGTAATGTGTAAAATTTTAGAATGCAAACATGCTAAATTCTTGGTAACCATTTACACAATTCCAACCAATTCATTTTCCCCAAGTATTGCAGCTTGCTCTCTCTCTCTCTCTCTTTTTTTTTTTTTTTTTTTTTTTGGTGTGTTAGCCATAATTATCATTGATTCCCATCCATTCTTTTATAAGTCATGCTTACAAAAATATGGAACTGACTATCAGACTATTATTCTCATGTTGAAATTATATGATTTAGGGAGTGGAAATTGCTTATAGGAGGGGTGCTAAGAGTTCATAAGAATGGTGACTGAGTGACAGAATGACATCAATACATTTGGCAATGCAGTTTTTATTTCCATCAGTACTTGTAATATTAAATATTTATAAAATACTAAATCAATATTGTAAAGAGAAAACAATATGCAGCTCAAGGCAAAATGAGACTTTTTTTTTTTTTTCTATTGCAGCTGGTCTACTGCAATAGAAAGCGACTGGGAAAAGGACTGAGCATAATGTAAGTATGATAACACAGATGCTAGCAGAACAATGTTATCTTGATATATACCTGTAACCACTCCTAGGAGACCAAACTGTGACTAAACTGGGAACTGTGTGGAGATATAAGACTGTTCCTAATCCAAAGAAATTATAAAATGTCTATGCTAGAGAAGATACGTTGTACCATTAAACTTTGAATTGGCCTTTCTATGGAAAAACTTGAAAAAAAAAAAAAAAAAAGGCATTTGTAAGATGCAGTTTTTAGACCATGTTAGGCTCAAAAGAGGTGGCAAAGGAAGAGGCAAGACAGGGATGGTGGAAGGAACAAACCAACCTTACATGTGTAGTTGTACCACTTCCCAGACCAGGTCAGGCTAGTTGAGGTAACCACCTAATTGAAACAATTATGCTGAAGGTCAGACATATACCATTAAAAAGCAGGGTGATAAATTACATATGCCATTCATGTTTGGTGTAGTGCAGACTCGTTACTGATTAAACACCAAGAGAAGACCTCTATCCATCAGCCTAGAAAAAGAGACTCTGGAGACAACTTCCAGTATGTAAAGGGGGCCTAGAGGAAATCTGAGGAGGGACTCTGAATGAAAATAAAGTGTTGGTGATTTTTTTTTTCTCTTTTTCTTTTAGCAAGTTCCTTTTAGGAAATGGAATAATAGTAGAAATTCAAATGTCATCAGAATATCTCAGCATAATTAACTGCCTCAAGACTCTCTGAAGCAATTTTGTTGCCTATTATTATTTTCAAAAAGATAAGGAAAAATTTAGACTTCTTTAACCAATTCAAGTGATGCTAAGTAAAGAAAAAAAAAGTTAGGCATAAGTGTGATTGTGTAAATGATCATATTATTTTAAAAATCTTTCATTAGGAATATGTAAAGATAGAACAGGGGATCAAAATAAGCCAACAAAACAAAAATATAGGTGAATATGTTTGCTAATATACTCACATTTGTAAGAATAATATATTTCTTTTTTGTCCTTTAAGAGAATCAAAGAAAACTAATTTACTCAATTAATATAATTACCACATTTATGAGTCAGGATTTTAAAGCTCATAGTTTTTCTCATGCTTGTTCAAAAGCCAAGATATGAAAGGAACACTAGTTGGACATTAAGTGGAATTAATGAATTCCAGTCACTGTGATGGCACAGGAGGATTTGGCTGTAAATACCATCTAGTTTGTTGTAGTGAAGGAATGATGATTTTAAGAAACTAATTCCTTTGCATGCTGTAGTAATCTCTTGCCAGGCGCTTTTAATATAGTTTTAATGTCACTCTATATACTCCAAAAATATGCTCAACCTCTCTAGCAAGATCATAGACGATTGTGCAGGTGGAGTATTTTCCGTTTTAACAAGACAAAGCATTCGACCTCTAATGAGGTTTTACTGAGTTACCCCTAGATGGCAGTCTACAAGGATGGAACTGATGGAACTAAAACTAAATTCCCCATGAGTAAAATCTTCCTTTAACTCAGCCTTTTTTTTTTTTTTTTTTTTTTTTTTTCCTTTTGCATTTTGCTTATCAGTTAATCCAAAATGTTGCAAAATGAGGATGAACTTACAATTTCCTTCTTTGGCAGCAATAACAGGTAAAAAAGGGAGAAATAGTATTCCCAGTGCTTTGCATACCAAATTGGCTTGGAAACTCCTGTTTCCAAGGTCATGAATAATTTTTGCTCATCATCACATGATGGCTGATCACTCCTGTTCTTTTTCCTTTTTTTTTTTTTTTTATTATTATTATTTATACAGATGATCTCTTCTGAATATCTTGCTGCTGGCATAACTGCAACATGTACTCTGCTGAGCTGTGTTTTTGCTGTTGCAGTCTAACAAGCTGGAGGGAAACCAACTTACTTTCAAAAGTTTCCTGTCAATATTTTAAGAGTTCTTTCCTTTGGAAAGATAATATTAATGTAGAAGGATGCCTGATTTCTTGTTTCTGACACTTGATCATCCCCAGAATATTTCTCTCCCCAGTGGCAAAGTTGTTACATTTCTCTGAAACCCCACTCCTTCTGTTGTACTCCACATGCCTAGATCTCAAGCCACATGGCAGATCCAATATACTTCCAGCCTATACTTCTTGTAATCACAAGAAGATGTGTATTTTTAATATTAAATGGTTGTTCGAGGACTATGTATAGGACTGCAAGTGCACCCATAGGCATGCTTGGCTGGACCTCTTGGCACCCAGGCACATACCCCACATACGATGGCAGCTGCCTGGGGTCAGGTAGGCTGTAGGGGTGAGGTGCACATACAGCACTCTCATTGCTGCTCCCCAGACCCTTACTCAGAAAAGCATTATCTGGGAGATCCCTTCATATCTCATAAAATGCAGTTCCTTCATGATTACAGGTACGTATCCAAGCAAGGTATGTAAACAGCAAGATTCCCCCCAAAAATAGACTTTCTAGGCTTATTTTCATTAGATGGCTCATAAAGCTAAACAGTTATCTCTGACACCTGTTCTACCTTTTATGCAATATAAGACACAAAAATTGAGAAAAAAAAAAAAAAAAAAAAAAGGTAAGGGGACAAAGGCCACCATTTCCAAAAGAAAAATAAACAAATACTTATTCACTCAAGTACTTACTAATTTATTCATAGAAAAAGGTGTTTAGAGACTCCATTAGAAGAGAGTGAAAGATGGATGTAAGAATTATTATTTTTTAAGTTCATTACAATGTCAACACAACATGGGAGTTTTACCAGAAACAAACAAGAAGCAACAACAAAAGCTCTCAAGACCTGGGAAGGATCTCAAGGACTCCAGAGAGCTGACCCACATGCCTGCAATCAGGCTTATTAATCAAGCCACTCAAAGCAAAGAACAGTTCAGTGTTATAGTCAATAAAGGTGGTGAGGAATTTAAAGGGGAAGATGTATGGGAAGTGGCTGAAGTCTCTTGGTTTGTTCTGCTCAGAGATGACTGAGGGAAGGCCTCATGGTGGCCTGCAGCTTCCTCACTAGGGCAGAGGAGGGTTAGTGTGGTGGTTTTACCCTGCTGGGCAGCTGAACTCTGCAACTACTCTCTCACTCCTGTCTTCAAAGAAAAAGGGGAAGAAAATACAATGAAAAGGGCTCAGGGGCTGAGGTAAGGAGAGGAAGATCCCTCACCAATGACCGTTATGAGCAAAACAGACTCAGAGGAGGGAGATTAATGTAATTTATTGCCTATCATTAACAGACTAGGACAGTGAGAAACTAAAAGCAAACTAAAAAAACCTTCCCCCCATCTTCTATGTCCTTCCCATGCACAATACAGGGGAACAGGGAATGGGGGCTGCGGTCAGTCCCTGACTCTGCGTCTCCGCCGCTCCCTCATGGTCCCTCCCTGCCCCTGTTCCCCGTGGGGTCCCTCCCACGGGATGCCGTCCTTTCCAAGCTGAGCCTGCGGGGGCTGCCCAGAGGCAGCAGCTCTCCAAGCACTGCTCCCACATGGCTCCGTGCCACGGGGTCCATCCCCCAGGAGCAAACTGCTCCAGCACGGGTCCCCCACGGGCAGCAGCTCCCCCCAAGCCCCCTGCAGCTATGTGTTGAGGCACATGTTTTTCCCTTTCCTAAATCTGCTCTCCCAGAGGCCCACCCAGTGTCACTCCCTGGCTCAGTTCTGGCCAGCAGTGGGTCCCTTTTGGGGCTGGCTGGATCTGGCTCTGTTCTGACATAGGGCAGTTGCTGGGCTCTACTCACAGCAGCCACCCTGTGTCCTCCCTGCTACAAAAACCTTGCCATGTAAATCCAATACAGGCAGGTGCTCATCTCTTCTCTCTGGTGATCAGCAACAGGATCCAAGGGAACAGCATGGAGCTGCCATGGGGGAGGTTCAGGCTGGATGTCAGGAAAAGGTTCTGCACTGAGAGGATGGTAAGGTACTGGAACAGGCTCCCCAGGGAAGTGGTCACGTCATCAAGCCTGCTGAAGTTCAAGAAGCATTTGGACAACGCTCTCAAATATAAAAAATTTTGGATAGTCCTTTTTGGAGCCAGGAGTTGGACTCAATGATCCTTGTTGGTCTTTTCCAACTCAGGATGTTCTATGATTATATGTTTAAAATTGAAATATGCTTAAATACTTCAGGAGGAATTGCAAAGTGGAAGTTCAAAGTCCTGCATCAGGGGAGAAACATCCCCAGCCACCAGAACATGCCTGGGGCCACCTAGCATGAAAGCAGCTTCACATAAATAAATAAATAAATAAATAAATAAATAAATAAATAAATAGGCATCCTGGTGGATACAAAGTTAAAAATGAGCAAGCAATGTGCCCTTGTGTTCTGCTTTAACTCAGCAGGCAGCTCAGCACCACACAGCTGCTCACTCACTCTCCCCTGCTGGGAAGGGGGAGAGAATCAGAAAGGGAAAAGTGCAAGAACTCATGGGTTGAAATAGGGACAGTTTACTAGGTAAAACAAAAACTGTGCGCAAAGCAAAGCAAGGCATTAATTCGCTATTTCCCATTAGCAAGCAGATTAGCACAAACTGGTACACAGGATCTTCCCTCTGAACACCAGGCAGCACTTCTGTGCTGTGCAGGTGATCAAACAGTAGCACAGGCTGCCCAGAGAGGCCGTGGGGTCTCCTCCTTGGAGATCTCCAAAAGCCACCTTGCGATGGGCCTGGGCAGCCTGTGCTGGGAGGCCATGCTGGAGCAGGGGGTTGGAGGCCATTTCCAACCTCAGCCATTCAGTGATTCTGTAAATAGTCAATGTTCTTGCTTGGCTTACACTTGATCAGCATATTTTTCCTTTTCATCACTTACAGAAAACCTGACTACTGTCTTGAGAGACAAATAATTTTGACTGTGTCTAGATCTGAGATCTAAGATAAATAGCTATCATCTACGTGATAAAGCCCAAGAAAGCATGGCACATAAGAGTCATGGAGCTTCATGATCTCAGTCTGATTGTTATCTTGGAGACTTGTTCTATCCATAATAGCATTAAAAAATGTCTACAAATATGTATTAAAAAGGGTACATTGTTTTTCTTCATATAATATCCATTTTATACTCCACTGGAGCCAGGTGAGCTCAGTGATCTATCAGTGCACTGTTTTTAAAAAAGTATTCCCACAGAATTTGGAATTGTGTATACCTGTAATTACACTATCATCAACATTTGTAATTGCATATTAATACCCTGCTTCTTGCAAATCACAGTCAAGAAGCATGGTCTAATCTTTGAATTGCTAATATAAGGTGCTCTCAAAAAATCATGTTACAGAGGTTTGGGGCTGGACATTGCAAAAGAGTGGAAATATTTTCCCTTAGTTCCTCTGTATCTCAGTGGATTCTTGCTAAAACTGGAATGACACCATCCCCTTTCCCATGCAGGAACGATGTGACGGTACACTCACTCAGTTGTCTGAAGCACAGGAAGAGTCACAGGAACATGTACATCATCCAAGCCGAGCTGGGATAAGGACCAGTAAACAAAGGAAGAGGTGTCCCACAGAACAGCATGATGACAAAGAAGGGAATAGCTGATCAGGAAGTGACTTCATCTGTCCTGGTCACACAAGGACCAGTGAGGAAAAAGAAAAAAAACAGTATTTTTAAGACTTATATCACACTGCTGATTCACAAAAGGTGCAAGCTAATGTGTAACCCATGCATAGATGTGCACACCCAACATGTCTTTACTTTTGAGACAGTTACTTTGTAACCTTACCAATGTACCATTAACTATTTTTTTAACATTACTGAAAAACTTTGACTTATTCCCACACACAAAACAAAAATTTGCATGTTTTAAACTAATATTTTTTTTTTTTACAAAAAAAAAAAATAGCCTGACTAAAACAATCTTTAACTTTTCAGCTGTGTTTATCCTACAAGACCAAAAGTGAGCATTTCCTGTCAGAGAGATGCTCACAGCTTTGCAGAGTCTTTCAAAAAGCTGTGCAGTCTTGTACTGCCCTCTCAGCATTAATAAGTATACGAAGACTTTGGATACTTAAAAAAAAAAAAAAAAAAAAGATAAAGAACATCACTGAAAATTCATTTAGTCAGTTTCCAGCCTTTATCTATATGCTTTCCCATGGTCAAGTAACTAAGGGTACTGTTTCCGTCTTGCATCAAGGACTGATGGAAACCAAATGCATTTTACAAAGACAAGTGGGAGAATAACTATTGTGAGTGAAGCTACAAAATAAGACATTTAGTATGTATAAATTTATCCCATGACTGCTGACCATATAGATCCCAAACCATTCCTGTCTCATTTTCATTGATAAGGGACTTGGTACTAAAAGAAAACACAGTGTTTCTTCTGTTGTTGCTGATTAATACAAAGGAGTATCCTTATTAGATATTCTCACAAATGGCTGTAGGGCGGTAAATATTCACAGAGGACTTAACATAGCACCCAGTACTGCCTATGCTCTCCCAATTAGATTCAGAGAGATGGCATTTTTGGTGCCATAGAGGCCAACGTTCAAAGTACAAACACAAAATAAACTTTGTCTCAAGGGAGATGCAGACAAGGTCCTAATTCTAATTGGAATCTGCAGATCATATTTCTTTTTTTCCTTATCTAGAAAGGATTTCAATGCCTGTCAAAAGAGGAGACTGAGGGTAAGATAACACTTTTTTTTTTTTTTTTTTTTTTTTTTTTTTTTCCTGGAATTACTTACTTGGGCTACAAAGAGCTCAAGTTCAAATGTCCTCCACACAACACACAACACTCAAATCCCAGGAGTATATGCTGGCCACTGAGATATGCTGATGGGAGGTTCTCTCAACCTCTTTGCTGAAACTTTTTCAAAATTTCACTGGATAAGGTGGAGAATCAGACCCACCAGAGTGCTGCAGAAGCCTGTACATCACACCTTAAAGAGGCATGTGAGCTCTGCTCTCTTAAGTAACTATAATAATTTCATGCAAAGTTTAAAATCTTTCAAACATGGCAAAAAGAATTTCCATGAAAATATAGCATTGTGCCTACTAATCAAAGTTTTGCAATGTGGGTTAAAAATGTTGGTTCATCTTCCTTCCTGAGGAGACTGGTCTTCTTCAGACTGGCTCTTAAGAAAAATAAGAGAAAGGAGTGACCACCAGTGCTTTTTCTTCTTGGGTTTCCAGCAAATTAAAAAGTTGGTATGACAAATGCTCCATTTCTGGTAGGAAGCATTTTTTCTTTTCCTTCTGTTGGCCCACACTTCCTTTGCTTTCCTTGCATATATTTCCGGGACTGGCCTCCCACTTCAATGCCTTGATTTCTACCTGTAACACTGTTGAGCTAGCAAGTAGCAGTAAAATAAGAAGAAAAGAATGAAGATATGTGGATTTAGGAGAGTTGGAAGGGCTGCATTTCTGGAAATTTCATTTCAAAGCATTTTAAAAACTTGCCAGTTTGTCCAAGTCATTGGTATCCCAAAGGAATACTCTGAAAAATAGAGATATTTTACATACGGGATATAAACTGAGGCCAGCTGGGAACAGGTATCATTGTATATTCCTAGCTAAAGACAAAGAAGGTATGGAGAAAGAACTGTTCTGATGGACTTAGCAAACAATTAGCTGTGACAACAATTAGAGTAGTAAATTATATTGTCCACAGTGGCCTCGATATATTTTCTTCTGTTGGAACTGGAACAGTTCTTAAAACTTCCCCAACACTCAGAAGCAGGTGTGTTTTATGAGACTGGGAAAGCTAATTTTGGAAGAAAGAATTGTGAGTCTTTGGCATCAAGCCCGTTACAGTTTGGAAAGCTGAGGCTGATTTATGGAGAAAGTTTGTTGTTGTTGTTGTTGTTGTTGTTGTTTTCCTGCTGTTACCTTTTTTTCTTTTAATCTCTACTGCGTAGAACAGGATCAGGGTAGCTACTACTCAAAAATGTCCCTGGGAAGGCAAACAGCACGTTACACACTGCTTTGCATGCAGATGTCAGCTTCCTCTGCTAAGCTTCTATTTGCTGCTTTTCCATAAAATTTCTGCTGGGTTATATTTTGGCATAATCAAGAAGAAAAAGAGACAGGAATTAATAAAAAGAAAGATTCAGCAACATGATAATGGAATGTAATGCTGCTGCTGTTTCAAAAACTGGGGCAGGGAAGAAGAGGGAGGAAAATGGTATCAACAAAAGATATTTGTTGTTCTTCATTTCTTCATAGCCATATTTCCTGGAACTTCATTTCCCCAAACAGATCATTTGACCATGCCTTATTTCATCAATAAGACCAGTTGCTTCAGTGATTTTCTTACAGTCTAGATATCCAAGAACTTGCAAGGTCATTGAATACCACATTGAATGCTACCTGGAACTAAGTTTTGCTTTAAAGTGGATGAAAGGATAATGCCAGATTCAATAGCTGGTACAGAAGAATGTGTACCTCTGTAAGCTGGGTCTAACCACACCAAGTGTTAATAGAGCAGATCCCCCAGCCAGCAGAGGCACTCACCTTAGTTAAGTTCAGTCTAGCTATGGTTGTGAGCCACAAATGAACAACATAAAAAAAAAAAAAAAAAACTCCTAAAAATCAGCTGTTCCCTTGGCAACATCCATTCATTACAGTGCTCACACTGAACTCTGACCAGGTGTCCTTTTGCTCTTTACTTCTCCTCCAAGGAGTTAGGTTAGTGTTAACATGACATCTCAGCTAGCTTGGCTGCTAGCGGTGTAGCTCCTTATTATAGGTTCTGTACTGCCGCTGAGACAAGACTGCATGTCTTATTAAGAGCTGGCTTTGTGATGCATGCTTGGAAATTCATAACTTTTGTATTTATGAGGCAAAGAACAATATCATTATCTTGTCTTAGAGTTCTCTCATAACAAGATTTTGCTGTACAAAATTGTAACTGTTATTTCCTTCCTCCGCCACCCTTCTTACCTAACTTACCTAACTTACCTAGACTTACCTAACAGGGTGCTAGACTGATTTGTATAAAGACCTAACAGCTGTTCCCTTGCTATGATTTTTCCCTTCAGGGCTGTGGAGTGTAATAACTTTCTGTAAAAAAAAGCAAATTAATCATGATTATTTTTCAATGCATCCTCACTCCTCATACAATTTGTCATTAACTACTTATCATGTAGGCACTACAATCATTGGTGATGACAAATGCAAAGACAATGGAGTCATCGCCTAGTTTTGAGGCCTTCTTACTGCTGCTGCTGAAGGAAAAAAATATCTGGCTATAAAGAGAGTTTTGTTTTGTTTTAATTTATTCTGTATATAGGACAGGTAGTTATATCCAAATTACAGTGAAGCCTCAGGGGAGGATACTAAGTGAGACACAAGCACAAGTTGTTTGTTCCCATAAATGATATTATACACTTATGTATATAGCAATATATGGTTAAGAAGTGATCATTTCTGCATACCCATTGCTGAAGTAAGAGCACGAGCACAACTGGTAGTTTTCATCACAGCCTGAAGCACTCAGGCTCTGCCTAATCAAGTTGTTACAAACTGCTCTTTCCATGGTCAAGTTGCATGACCTCTGTACCGTGGCCAGTTGCTTTTTTCCCAAGCAGAATGTTCCTGTTATCTTCAACACACTATAGTATTTTTCCTGATTAGAAATCTTATGTTGCCAGCTGCGGCTTCCTGATTACCTCAGCAGCAGGGCCACGGAACAGCTCACACATACATTTTACATACGTCTGCCTCTTCACCTGGTGCTCTCTGCAGACAGGTACACTGGAGAAGAAACTGAAGCTCTGATTCTCTGTCACCCCTTATTTCATGGATTTGTCATCCCAACACTACATCCCAAGTCACCATGTGCAGCTCCACATCCAGCTTGGCCACACGGTGTAACTCCACAAACACCAGCCTTTGCTGTCCCAGCAGAGTCTTGTGCTCACCTAACAGAGAGGTCAGTGACTGGCTTGTATGCAGACAGCTCTCCTGTGGAGGTGACTTGGCTTGTGGCAGGGTGTTGTGCCATAGCCTTCTCTCCTCTCTGCCATAGCAGAGGTCTGAGACACTGTGGGTGCAGTTTGCGGTCCTGATATTTATGCTTTATAACCAATATCTGTTAGAGTTTCTAGGGCATGACAGGTCCAGGCACCCACTACATCCAATTGCAAGATGCCTGATGAGAGAGACAGGGACATGAACAAGTCACTAGTCTTGTTTCTCTTGTGCCCTGGATTACAGTTTGATCATTTCTTCCAGTCAGATGGAAACAAGATGAAACTTTGGAAGAATCAAGTGGTGTTGAAAAGAGAAGAAAGCAGGAACACTGCCCACAGGAAACATGATGGGGGATGTATGGGAATGTGGAGACGGAGCTCTGCTCAGCTTCCTTTCTTCAAGGCTTCAAGAACTTTCCTCAGTACGTAGCTCTATTGGACTAGTTATCCTTAACAGGAAAAGCAAAGGACCCACTCCAGGAATTAGTTCATATTTTCCAGTTTCCTGGTAATAAATAACGGAAATGTATTTGATTGAAGGCATCAGTCAACACATAGGTGTGTTTTCTTCCTTAAAGCCAGGAAGTCCAAGTAGCTGATTTTTATTTTTTTTTTTCTGCTACCCTACACTTGTGATTTTAAGTATCTTAGAAGCTTCAGAAATATTGTGAAGTTATCTTCTAATTCCACTTGGCAGATTACAAATTGGATTGTGAAATTTGCCTGTTAAAAGTGAAGGTTTATTTTTGTTACTTAGTATTTATCAGTTATAACTTCTGATTTTACTTCCTCTGACCTTCACTTAAGTCAGAAGAAAACACATAGAAATTCAGATTTTAAAAGAGTAAATTGCTAGAAGAGCCCAAGATAAGATGTCCTGTATCTGCAAATAAATAGGACTAGGAAATAACCAACAATAAATAAAAGTTATTACTGAAAATCCTCCTCTAGGAAACCTTGTCAAGTCTGATCAAGCTTACTTTAATAAGGCATAAAACACCTTTTCAGAGATGACAAAGTAAGCTTGTAGAAAAGTTAGAGGAGTGAACCTCTAAGTGATTTATAGCCCTTGGCCTTTGCAGTCAAAAACAGACCTAACAGGATTTTTGGAAGAAAAAAAAAAAAAAAAAAAAAAAGTCAACTTGACAATCTTGGTGTTGTACCTGCTCATTTTGTTCTAAGACCCCAACCCCAGGACTGACCTTTTAGAAAACCTAGATGTACTACGCCTGCCACATTACTCACATGAAAAGGGAAAAGTCCCATGTCTGAAGGATCTTGATGGAGTCCTTAAATGAGTTAAAACAGATGTTTTCAAAAACTGCAGGGTGTGGTGCATGTAAACAAAGGGAAAAAATGACAAAGCTGACAAACAGGAGATGGCTATGAATCACTGAAAGTTATGTGCTGAAAATGCAGAGGGCATAAGCAAGAATGTGAAGATTCCAGAAGAGGGAAGCAAAAAATAATTGTCAACATTTTATCATTTTGAAGTAATTTATCAATATTTCTCACCCTACATCTTGATTTGAAGCAATCAAATCATATGAAGAACAGATGGTTGACCCACTACCTTAAAAAAGTCATGATGGTAGCTGAGATCAGCTGTGGCCTCGTCCTAACACAGCTGCTAGCTTTCATCTCTGAGCTGAGCAAAGCCTGAAGAAATTCTTGGTTATGCAATTCGTTCTGTCTGCAGCCCAAGTAGTTCATTTATAACCACTGCTTCTCTCAGTGGTGGGCTGTTAATTCTAGCCCTCACAACTTTGTGTGGAGTCTGGAGTGGAAATGACACATTGTTTGCAGTAATTCAAAAATCTCTCTATATATGGTTTTGTCATAAATTTCAGCTCTTAGAACCATGCGATTAAGGGACAATCCTTTGTTTTTTTCCCTTAGTTCATCACTGTCATGGTTTTAGAGAAACAGTTGAGAACACAAACTGTGAGTGGTAAGTACAGTAAGACAAAATGCACTGACTTCCATTTTATGATTTGAAGCCACTACCATATTTTCTTTTATTGTTGTTGTTTGTTTGTTTGTTTTATAATACAACATGTATGTAGTGGTATTAGGCTTGTCCTGTGCAGTCTGACCCTGCTTGAGCAGCAGGGTCAGCAGTGAAATCACTTCCAACATCAGCAGTTTTGTCTGTGTGTCTTCAATCTCAGTCACTTTGTTATAATTTTAAAAGGGTTTACCTCATAAACAGAACTGACAAATATTGTTTTCTGTTGCTATGTGCTGATCATTTCCCAAATGCTTCCCCCTGTGAGTGAGTGCACACATGCATGCTGTTACTCACACACAAACACAGGCACAGATGGTCATTGCTCTTATCTAGTCTATGCAAATACCGACTTGGGTATATTAAAAAGAATAACCAGAATTTCACTTAAATACCTGTGTCAGAAAGATAACATGAGCCAATATGAAAATGACATTTCATTAATCTTATTAAGTCAGTGACAAACATGAAAAACGTGAATGTGCTGTTCTCAGAATTCTCTCCAAAGCAATTTGTTACGCACATCTGGATTGTTACATATTTCCTCCAAAGAGGTAGTGAGGTCTGTGAAACAAGCCTTCATATGCAAGCACTCCACCTCCCATTTCTACTGTGACCATGCCTCTGTGGATCTGAGAGGTACAGCATTTCAGAAGACTCCTAAAACAAGGACGTACAGTTTAATTCACCATTTCCGAGCAGCCTTGTGTCAACATGTCTTGAGTAGACCAACTGTCGTGCCTCAGCAGTGTGAATCTGAAACACAGTACGAGATCAGTTGATTAGATTGCACTATGCACTGTATGGAAATCATAAACTACAAGTTACCTTTAAAGTAAGCAAGCACACCTTGCCATTTTTCAAAATAGCTCCTTCACACTGGCTCATATGTTGCTGAAGATGCTGGCTCCAGAGCTCTAACGAAAATGTAAACAGTGGCTGGCCAACTACCTCTAGTTTTAGGGGAACTCCTCCCAGCAATTTCTTTCTGCTCTGAAAGTCTGCCTGTATTTTATTGGCCAGATTGCGTGCATTTTACCAGGAAGAATCTTTTTTGGTTTTTTGATTGATTGATTTTTTTTGTTGTTTGTTTGTTTT
Organism: Heteronetta atricapilla; assembly: GCA_011075105.1. Classification (NCBI taxonomy): domain Eukaryota; kingdom Metazoa; phylum Chordata; class Aves; order Anseriformes; family Anatidae; genus Heteronetta; species Heteronetta atricapilla. Next base: position 134,707,883 of record CM021731.1, on the reverse strand, counting down.
TTTTTAAGATGAAAGCACTGAGAATTATTTTGAATGCAGATACCTCCATGAAGTGCACTCGAGATTGTAATATATTTATGGAGAACACTAGAAAGGAAATCATATACATTCATATACATATTGTTCATATACAAATAATAATAAAAAAGTTTTATTTCATTTAAAGATGTTACAAGGTGTTCGGTACAGTGGCTGCCCAACAAAGAAATCCTGCATTAGAGAGAACTATAGGTCCAATTACAAAAATATTGGAGTTATTAATCCAACAGGAACAATACCAAATGGTAAATGCCAAAACAATATTTTGAGAGAATATAATACATGAATTGAAGCTGTTTCCACTTTCTTTTTATAGAAATCCTAGCCTATCACAAAACTTGTCTGTTAGGTACATCCTAAAACAGCTGAGGGTCAAGCCCACACTAATGAAGAATTGCTCTGCCAGAACCACAAGCCTCTGGAATGCATGGCCTGCAGGGAGTGGTAACCAGCAGTTGAGAAGCTGCGAAGAAGATTTTGCACTTGCTCATCATCTTTAATGAGTATTTTCTTTTACCCCTTCTCCCATTCAAAACCAAGGACTCTATTTCCAATTTCAAGTGCCTCTAACACAGAAGAAAAGGTTTGCAACCTGAGACCAAGTGTCAACATCTTTCAGTATTTTCACTAAGCAACTCTCTTTATGTGAAAAGTTACTCAGTTTAACACAGCTGCTTGCATTAATATTTATTTCCTTGCTATGTAAACCTAACTGCTCTTTGAAGTTGCCCGTAAAGAAAATATGTCTATAGCTAGAGGAAATAGTTCTTAGTTTATGGACTAAGTATCTGCAAATGAATGCGTATCTGAAACATCAAGATTAACATTGCCCTCATGTATTACTCTACGCATTGCAGTGCTTCAGCATTGAAGATATACAAAACCCACTTAGCTGGTACCTAAGCAGCAAGTCTGCGGTTCCAAATGCTACATTTGCTGAGCCTCCCTGTAAACTTTACGAATTTAGCATCTGGAACTGCATCAACTCCATCTGGCTCTTCCGAACATATGTAGCAATCCAGCAGTATGAATGCAGTAATCTTTTTGAAAATCATCACCTGTCAAATGGGAGGCTGTTTTACTGGACAAGTTCAACACATCCGCATGGAAAGTCTTACAAGTCTTACACCATGACATCTACCTAATTTGCCACTCATCTCGTGAGAGTGTTCACGCTAGCATTTTACTGGGAAAAAAAACAAAAAACAAAACAAAACAAAAAAACTTCTAGCTGCAAAGACAACTTCATCTCTTTAAGCTACTTGAACTTTCTTTCTGCATCGTTTTCCTTGGGAAAACAAAGTAACTTAAATGAACAACCACAAGACTAAACAGAAAAAAAAAACATTTGCCTGTTCCCCATTCACATTAAGCAAATATAAACAATGTGTTTGTAGTAAATATTTATGGAATGCTTACTATGGTGTCCTGTGAACATACTGTAATTCTTAACGCCCAGCTAAAAGCCAGATGTTTAGCTCAAGTATACTACCATACTGCTAAATAGTCCTTCAATGTTTATATCTATGTATTAAGTGAAATTTGCTTTCTATTAACCAAAATTAATTCACTCTCTCATTTCTTTTTACAAATATTTAATTTAATAATAATAATAATAAAAAAAAAAAACCTGTAGGATCACTCTAAGTTAGCTTTTCCCTCTACTTTTATCTATAGATGTGTTTATCTTTCTGGTCTACTGTCAATCTGAATACACAGATCTCTATCGTATTACAGGCCAGCTTCATGAAGAGGCATAAACACGCTTCCCAAGAGTCATCCTGCATTTTACCCAGAGACTGCCTCGTGCCAAATACAGAAGCAGGCCAAAGAGCTGGGGCACCTCCCTTGAGCACCTCCCCAGGCTGGAAGCTCTGAATCCACCAGACTTATCTCGTCCTTCTGCTTCTTACATCCATGGCTGTTTTGTGGTAAGGTTCATTCTAAGGGCTCAAAACATGTTTCTCACCCATTCCATAGCTTGGTGAAGACAGACTGAAAGCACAGACATACCTTACTTGCTTAGTACTCCTGAAGGATTGTCAAAGCAGTGCTGAAGCAACACACAGGAAAAGATACAAAAAGAAATAAAGTATACATTATTACTCTGCTTTTCCTTACCTAGTTAGCAAGTGGCATTTACGTTATTTTCTCTAGAATGAATTTCCTGGGCAGAAACTAAAAATTAGTCTAGAACAAAGCTAATTGTAAAACCTTTTTTTTTTTTTTTTTTTTTTTTCCACACAGGAAGGAAATGAAATGATCTCCAGCTATATGCGTGAGTCATACCATGCTGACAAAAGACAAATGGGCATGCTTATTCTGCAAGACTTTATTTAACTTCTCATTTGCTGTAACTGTTCTCTTAGCTTTCTCCTTCTTTATACTGACTTGAGGTGAAAGCAGCAAGAGAGCCCAGGAAGTTTGACTTGTTAGATTTGCCACAAGCTGTGCAACTGTCACAGACAAATATTTCAGGATCTCAAAAGTTTGGGCCAGATAAAGACAGAGACTTTTTTAAGTCCATGCTTAGGACTCCATCTCCTTAAATCACATTTTAAGTACATTGTCTTGAGTACGGGAGGAGGAAAGCTTCGAGTTGGTGTTGTTACTACAGAAAATCTGCTAAAAGCTTGTCGGCCACTCTAGCTTCAATATGTATTTTTAGTCCTGTCTTTCAGTAGCCTCAACAGTACCCACCCAACAGAAAGCTATGTATGCATGGGAGAGCTGGAGGTCCAGGAATAATGACAGTTAAATATTACGGTTTTCCATAAACGGAAAGAGGAACTGACCAATTCTACAGTAGTGGAAATAGGCTGCTATTGCCTACTCCTGCCTCAAGCATCAGATTTTTGGCTTGCTAAGAAGCTGGACTGGTACTTAATATCCTATTACCTAGGAGCAGCATTTTTGCATTCTGCATGTTGTGATGCATACTCGTCATAGAAATATAGAACTATCTCTGCTTCAGTTTAAGAGAGGCTGCATCACTCAACCAAGAGTCCATCAGGCAACTTGATTTTTTGATCTGTGCAGTGTCTGGACAGGATGGAAATAGAAAGCCTCTGCACTGCAGCTACACTGGTCTTGAAGGATACCTAGCACACCTCACAGAGAGTCTGCTTCCAGCAGGACTAGGGACTTGGACAGTCAAGGGGCTTTACAAACCATAGGTGCTAAGGCTTTGCCATGCAGCAGGGAAGAGTACTTTCACCCTGGCAAGACTCTCTGGGCTAAATTTATTTATCTGGACTTCATTAAGGGCAAAGGGCATAGTCTTAAACAGATGGTTCATGAATTCCAGTTATCTGGTCATTTTTATCCTCTAAGGATATAAATAAATCAGTAAATAAATTGGAGCCTATATAAAGCTTAGCAGCCATGCTCTCTGCTGCTATGTCAGAATCAAGTCAACCAGTGTGGTACTCCAGGTTTCTGCTTGTTAGAAGCCTGTAAAAGACTTATAGGAATAAAGTAGTATAATTGCATAGAGGAGCAAATCTCCCTTCAAGGGAATAATAACAAACCACACCGTTTGGCATCGTGCCATTCAGCAGACGTTAGTCAGTACCAGAGAGGACTCTGGGAACAATCCCTCTTGACCGAGGTTTTGAGGTTTTGCTCCAAAGCCCTCTACCAAACCCACAGCATGCAGGAATCCCATGAGAAGTGTGGTCCTCCACGCCTTTGGGAGAACACATGCTCCAAGGCTGCTTTATCGCTCAGCAAAGCTCTCTGGAACAAGGGAAGAGAAGAAAGGTCAGCCTTCGTTCAGCCAGAAAGTTCAGGCCCCTTCCCGCATCCAGCTGATTGGCTGTGCCCTGTGAAGTGCCCTTCCTGCAAAGCTGCCTTTGGCATGAGCCTGGGGCCGGGTTCTACCAGGATGTACTTGAGGGATGTGGAAAATACACTCACTACTTGCACTGCTTCCAGTTTGCCTTAAACAGGACTGCCCTTTTCTGATACTTTATCTTGCCATACTCTCACTTACTTCCGGAGGGTAATTGTTTTGACGTGCTGATTTTTCCCATGTAGTATTTGATCTTTTGACAAAAGGCTCCAGCAGGCAGTTTTAGGAGAGCTGAAATGCTGACTCCGCAATCCCAAATAAGCCGGTTACATCAGACAAAAGCCACTTTGTGCCATGACTAATTTCAGATCCTCCCTACCAAATATTTCTTATGCAGAGTCCAGCCTTGTTCTCTTATACACAAAGAATTAAATTCTGTGCCTGCATTTCCTTCTGGCCTTTCTGCTGGCACACAAAATTATTCAAAACAAGCAGACAAGCTTTGGAGGCAACACAAAGACACCACTTCTAGCACTTGCTATCTAACCTGCAAGGCCCCTTTGCATTTCAGTACATGACTGTCAAGAGCATTCATGGATGGCAGTAGCTAATCTTCTGCCCATAACTGAACCCCCCACTGAGGTCCTTCTTTTTTTTCCTCCCTTTACCAAGGAAAGTTTCTTAGTCAGCTGTAGGACAAACTTTAGTCTGCGCCATCCTGCCAACACTGAATTTTTAGCTTTCCAGGCTTTTCTGCTTTTTCTGGTTTTGGCAGGAGGAGAACACCTCTGTCAGGCATGAGTATCTCTACAAACCTGCATTATGTACAGTGGTCCTGACTAACAGTTGCTGAAGGATATTTCTCTTCACAAGTGCATCAGGTGGTGCTGCAGACTTTAATCTGACCTTTGCACCTCCGTAAACACATACAGGCAAATGCCTGATAGCTGTAAAACAAACCTCAGAGGAGGTAAAGCACTGCTCTGTTTATAAGCTCATCGTTCTGTAAGTGAAACTAATGTACACACAGTTGTACTGCTCCCAGGAAGCTCTACTCATCACAAAACACAATTAAAATATGAATAATTAACATATTTTATTGTATACAATTTGGGACAAAACAAGGCTACAAAGAAGAAATTAAATCCAAATCAATACATAGTTCATACTGATATGAAGACTTTACTTCTAGGTGAATTCTGACCGGATAGCTAGCTGTCTTATAACTTCTGTTGCTGTAAGTAAACCTGCCACGCATCTCCCTTGACTGGCAGAATGCTGCATTTAGAAGTGTTTTGGGTACAGCTCACCATTCACATGTTTCAATGAATATTTTATGAATGCAACGTAAGGTGTGACAAAAGGCAGTCTTCCTGGCTGCCACTGCAATTTCAAAACCAGTCCCCTAGATGTTATTTTCTCCTTACCTGTATAGATGGACTTCTTGTGTAATAGCCATGCCTTCAGTTTTGGGGCATCAATGACTATGTTTACCCAGAAAGACAGATGTACTCCACAGCAAGACCACAGTGCATCTTGGTTCTCAGTCACCTTGGTTATGGAACCTCCTGAAAACATTGTGACTCCTCCATGTCTCTAGCTTTCCAGGAGAGATGTGACCTGGGTCTTCACCTGATTCAATACCGGGATGGTGCTAGGTGGTACATCTGAAACCAGCGGGTGGGAATCGCTACCAGACTCCCCTGCTACAAACTGCCTGGGGGACTGCTGATGGAGACTCATTCATGTGTTTGAGAAGTAATGTGGGAATGAGAAGTTGCCTTTCCTCATTAAAATCTGCATGTTTTCATAGCAATTCAGCTATGTTTCTGTTGTGCATCTTTCTGTGTATTTCTGCTTTCCCAAACACAGCAAAACTAGCAAGATGTAGTTTCCAGTGGTGACAATGTAATTTGAAATTTAGAAATTTATTGCACTTTTTCTAGGAATACTGAAGAAAAGTCCTTGCACTCCATCTATTGCATATTAAACAGTAAGGGGAAAAAGCGCTGAAGAACCCTAAGGGTGGTTCCCTCTGCTAGTGCCACCTCTGGACAGGTTTCAGTTTCAGTGCTGGGGCAGTTGCGCTGAGTTTGCTCAGACTGCACCTCTATAAAATAGCTCCACTGGCAGCACGGGTTCGAGTGACTCTTTCCCCAGTCACTGCTTCCCATTTGAAAAGAAAACAAAACCTTGCTTCGACTTTGCAGGTGAGCTGGCAGCTCACCTACTAAAAAAAACATGAGGGCTGGCTTCTTTCCCCCATTCTCCAAGGACCAGGTGCCATGCCCAAATTTCTCTCAGAGCCTTCTCCTAGCATTTTAGTTCAAATAAAGCTGACACAGAATTTTTCTTACCGATCATCCTCGTGACAGCAGAGGCCAACTTCAGTCAGCTAACAACAGGAACCCTCCTCCTGAAATGTCTGTAAGCAACCAGCCAGCTGCTTTGAACAACTGCACAAAGATAAAAGCAAAGCAAATACTTTAAATTCTATGCTAAGCCTACAGAAGTAATTAGAGAAGTATAATCAACATAAAAAGCCATGCTGAAGATGACTGTTTGCATATGTGCTATAGACAGCAAAATCAAAATTATAGATATTATAACACAGAATTTATAATAGAGATACAGAAACAAACCAGGCAGGCATTGTGGGACATGGCCTTAGAGCTAAAGATCTGAAGGTTTTTTTTTTTTTTTTTTTTTTTTTTGTCTTTAAATGATACATTTTGTAACCAACTGTTATTTGGGACTAACTTTGTTAGTTAGATTCACAACAATTTAAAAACAAAGGTACAATGACCTGAGGCTGGAATAACTTCAGTTTTTTCACAGTTCCTTTTTCATACTGTATTTAGTCAAAAGATTACAAGTCCAGTGAAAAACAACAACAACAACAAAAAAAATATCAGCTTCAATTGTTTGCAGCACAAACTATGCTGACCTTTTCCAGACAATTACATAAAGCACCAATGATAAGCAGTAGGGATCCCTATTAAAATATAACCCACGGCTTTTGTATGTGTGCATGCCTTCATTTTGGCCCACAGCTATTGGCTACACTGAAAAAAGATTTTATGAAGAAAAACAACAGATACGATAAATTCCAACTGCAATCAGCTTCCAAGTATGAATGGCAAGCATAACCACGGCTGAATCCCACATTTGCTTAATTGACCAGGGATGGTCTGAGACATCTTTTGTCCTTTATACTCAGCTCAAGCTAGGCACACTAGTAAAAACCCCATTAATCTGTTTTATGAGTCATAGACATCTTTGTTCTTTGCGCTTTGCTGACAGTTTCCTTTATCTGAGGGTGGAGAACGAAGAAAGTTTCAGCTTGTGTTTAAGATCTTTATGGCACCGTGCATGTGCCCTACCCAAGTGGCAGTGTTTTCCTGCGCGACATAATGCTGCGGATGAAATCAGCTGAAAACCTCAAGCAGGAAATCCCTTAATGTAAATGACAGTGCTGTGCTTTAGTCTTTATTGGCAGTGTGCGTTACAGCTTCTCAGAGATCCTGTTACTCAAATACAGTGCCCACTGCAGATCCTCTTCCTCTTTTCTCAGTCCTTACTACAAAGTGGAGGTAACTGAGAAGGCTTTTGGCTGTACCTTTTTTAGCATACAGGCTGGGCAGCTGCAGTTTTATTTTAACAATGAATGTAGCTAAATCTAGCACCTACCGTTTGCATGCTGGATCACAAATGCAGTGACTACAGTTGGGAAATACATTATACTGGGTTTCTGTTAGCAAACAGCACCATTCTGTGGAAAAGCAGTGGCAGCCTCTCCTCCGTTTTCTAGAGAAGATTGGACTTCAGCTCACTGCTACTCCAGCGGACTCTTCCAGCAATAGCAGATATGCAGAAATTCCCCCAACTGTGTATAAGGATGGCAACACAAATGACTTTTTTTCTTGAAAACAGACTTGATGACACAATCAGTAATGCATGCATATTCACATGCCTCTCTTTGCAAAAAGTCCTACTTTGAAAGAACATACTTTGTGAGGACGTGATGATTTTCTTCCACTCCTCCATTCCTAAGGCAGGTTTCCTAGCTCTTAAATAGCTTGACCCCAAATTAATGCTGCTGAGTAAATCAAGGGTCTGCAAGCCAGACACCTGAGAATTTCACCAAGCAATCAATTGCTGATTTTTGCCTTCCCACACAATAAACTAGAATACATGTACAAGGAGGCAAATAAACTTCTAGTTTTACAGTTCTAGGTGGTACTAGCTGGATAAGTGATTTTATATATTTCAGATTAGTTGTGCATATGTTATACTTTTTTAAACTTGTAAAACCCTTCTTATCATTACATAAGTGCCTCACTAAAAAAAAAAAAAAAAAAAAAAAAAAAAAAAAAAACCTGCTATCTAGGGAAAGACAACTTATGTTATTACGGTGAATTAATACAATAATTAAACTTACCCAGAAACTCACAGGAACAAGGAAGATGTTAAATGAAGAGACAATAGGTTACAGTGTCATTAATTTTATAAACAAAGAAATGCTGGAAGTGATATGGCTATCTACAAGAGTGGTATAAAAAGTTAAAAGAAGATCTGTAACATATTATTTGTAAATAAAGATGAAGAGGCATGTGCAAGAACAGCACAAACGAGACATTCAGTTGTTGCCAAGTGAGCCATTTCAGCCTGACAATAAAACAGTAGAACTGATGTGCTGAGCTGATGTTTTCTTTAAATCCCATTGTGCAGAGTTTAAAAAGTTCACTGCAAAAGCACTGGACCAGAACAGAACTTGTCAGTTCTGATGCATATTTGTCTGCCACCTCACACTCCGCATGCATCCTCTCCTGCCCAGCATTATTTCTGAAGCAGAAAATTCATTACCATAAGACAAATGGATAAGCAAAGCTCTATTTTCCTTCTCATTAGCCACCCTTAGGATGGTGAGTAGAGTTAATGCAGCAGAGAAAAATACTGTGGATCTGAAGGTGTTTCAGAATATTTTTAGCTGCACTTCAGACAGTCAGGAAGAGCTGCTTCTACCTGCTTCTCCTCCGTGCCATCTTCAGCAGCACCGAAGAGGAAGTGGAAGTGGGCTAAGAAGCTCTTGTCGAGAGTGGCTGACAGAGGGTGATATGTGATGATGGTTCTGTACAAAGTTAAACCTCTGGAAGCCAATGGGTTGTTGCTTGTTGTTGTTGTGTTAGAAAAATAACATGTTTTAAACATCTGATTTTTCTGGTGTTGCTCACCTTGTGCTGCCAATTTCCCAGCATTGACCTGCAACAAGACACAGATGAGGTTCAGTGTTGTGCCTGCTCCGGCTAACTGCACAGCCTCTGGAGGATGTTGCATTAAAGTTTTGGTCCACTACTCAGCTCTGGTAACTTCTGCTGAGAAGAATGACTGGTAGCCTTCCTGGTTCTGAAGGAATTCAGGAAGACTGAAATTATTCTACTTCAGTGCAACCTGTGGCCTGCTCAAGTCATCCACTGCATCAACAATGCTTGCATCCAAAGGTTTTACCCTGAACATTTTAGCTTGTTAAAAAAAAATAGAGCTTCATAGCAGGAAAGTCAAATTTTTATAGTCTCAAGGGCATCAGTCCACTTATTGAGCTATGGAAAGAAACAAGAGGAAGAGAGTCTGATATTTTCAAGATCACAACTCAGGAATACAAACAGGAATCTCAGCTACTAAGCTCTCTGTTTTCATCACTAAACAATTACTGCCTTTGCTTAAAATGTGGAAAGTCCTCTTTCGAACATTTACACCAAACAAAATTCATTTGTGTATTCTGTACTCAAACTCAAAGGCAGTGGCACCTTGTAGAACTTGGCTAGTTTAATTCTAAAAGGATGGCTCATTCCCCACAGTCACACTCCCAATATTCACAGACGCTACATGCAGCTTTCTTTGCTTTTCTCTGAAAGTTCATCAGAACTACAGGCCTCAGCTGTTCATAATGCCCTACTGCACAGCAGTTTCCTGTAGGAACCCATGCTAGCAGGATGCATCTGGAGGGAGGCGACTGAGGTGGCAAATATATATTTGTCACTCAAAGCCCAGATGTGTAAGAACATGGTTAGTTCTTACTAATGTGCAGAGAGAAAGAAAGTTACAGGTTGTTTTTTTGTTTGTTTGTTTGTTTTTAATCTTTTATATTTAGTATTTGTTTTAATATTTTGAAAATGTTTATATCTGCTGATATATTTATATATATATGTCAGATGTCAGCTAGAATTGGTAATAGTAAAATACATAACAGTAGTAGAAGTGTCCTGGACAGTTCTATAAACTTTGCCTCTACTCTAAGATTTGCTCAAATTATTTCAGAATGATTTCAATCACTTTCTTAGCTGGCTTTAAAATACTATAGTCTTTCACTACACTCAGCAAAGCCCCTATTGATGCATAATCATCTTAATCATTAGGGTTTGGCCAGGTTTAGCACAAGAAATGAGATGCATTGCCAATTTTTATGTTGTAATACCTCATTAATAGATATATATTCATGGTTTTGATCCTTCCTCCACATCTGATAACACTAGGTAGTTTTAGCTCCTTTTAAGTCTTGGCAAGCATAAAGTTGTATATTTCAGCTTATTTTAAATTGACTGGTGTCATTGCTTTTTAAATGTTCAGTGACATTTCAGCTTGGTTGCAGGTAATTCTGAAATTCACTCCCACAGAAGGATAAACAAATGCATAGCCTCTTACAGCCTATATGCCCACACATAAACACCAGCAGAATCTGGGCCTTTACCCATCATACAGGTTCTCACTCTCTTCCCAAACAGATCATGTTATTTTCAGAAGACACGATGGCCTATTAAAAAGGATTGCTTTTAGCTACTCTCAGCAAATTATAAACTCTTCCCTATTCCTTAAAATAAGTGCACAAAAGGATATATGAGCAACAACAAGTTCTGCTGAGTATGTGGTACCTTATACATTCAATTTAAGCGGATGGATAAACCATCCCTCTTGACTTCAAGCAGACTACATCTATAGCAGGCTGTGTCTGTTCTGGATGCCTGGCTTACCCTGCAGCATAGCTCATGGCTCTGGTCTCCCAGTTGCCCTGTGTAATGCAGTCTCTCTCAGCCCTGGGGCCTCAGATTCCTAATCACAAAAATCTCGTTACAGGGGTGTGGAGGTACAGTCTCCACACAACTTATCTCAACGTGGTCTCCTCTCTGACTCCAGAGTGCCAGACATAGCTAGGGGAGCTTGAAACTTGGGACACAGTGAATTCCTTTGCTGGCTCCTGCCTAGCACTCAGCAGACAGCAGGGGCAAACTTAAACAGCTTTTCCAATTACCGAGATATGTAAGGAGATAATACAATAAAATGGAACAGCGTATGACAAAAAGAAGGCGAAGCAATGACAGGAAGGGCAAGCAGTAGTAGCGTTGAGATTTTTAACCTGGTAATAGCAAGCTCCACATGTGGAAATCTGTTCCTATCAGGATTGGTGAGACCTCACTCCAATCCCCACCCCTGCCAAAAAAAAAAAAAAAAAGGCGGATTTGTTCCCATTTGTTTAAGCTCTCTGATAGCACTCTAGGCATTTAGGAAAAGAACAGTGTAAAAATAAACGAGTTGGAAAAATGGATGTGGGAATGACAAATGCATGAGCTATTCTTCTCAAATGGCACTTGCTTTCCACATTTCTTAAATTCTATGGAGAAGTTATTCACAGCTAGTGTTCCCAAGGCAGGTACAGTTATGCTAGTTTGTTTCATGAACTCAGATTTTATAGGCTCAAATGGAAAATGCTGTATTGTTTGACTTAATGACTTTTCCTACACTAAGAAGACAGGAAAGGGGGGTGTTCCAGCTGTGGGGTTTGTATTTCACGTACATGCCATTTCACCTCATATTTCTGCTGCCTTTTTTTTTTTTTTACTACCACTTAATTTTGCAAGGCAGTAAAAAATTTTAGTAAGTTTACTTTAGTAAGATGCAGTTAAGTTCTCTGTGTTTCTTTTAGTTTGTAAGAGAAAAATATTACAAGAAAATAATGCAATGTTATGTATTTTCTTGCTCAGAATTACAGCGCAGATCTGCCCCCAGGGATCCCAGAATTAGCAACAAATTCATATACAAACAAATAAATGCTTATTCATAAGATGTCCTTTAAGGAAAAAATAAAACAGAACTTGAATTCTTTACACTTAGTAAGTGCCTTTCTGTTATATGTGTGGGATTTTATTTTTTATTCCCTCTTGGGAGACAGAAAGACAGAAGCAAACAAGAAGCAAATAATCAACAGAGAATAGGAAGAAAAAGTATTTCCCTCTGTAGTAAGGGAACAAAAATGCCTAAAATGTTATTCCTTTCCAGCAACTAGCTTTAAATTACAACTTTTAAAAAAGGAAAGTTAAAGTGTGAATCAACCAATGAATTTGTGAAATATGTTATCACTTGCTGTAAACTGAACTACGGAATAATTCAAACTTCATTTAGTTTCTTCTCATCTGGACTATGACATAAAAATCAGCAACTCCTCAACTTTTTGTTTTTTTCCACTCAGACGAGTATCTCAGCTTCTCCACTGTTTTACCCTTTTTTCCAGCAGTGCTGTATGGACAGCTGCAAGGGAAAGATACAAACATCCATCTTTCAGGAATCAAACTCAGGAAATCAACTTGGTTCACCAAAAAAAAAAAAAAAAAAAAGTGCACGAGGACAGCCAAGCATTTTTGTGTCACGATCCAAAAAAAGCTGTATGAGCTGAGGAGGGAGCCTCGTGAGCTAGCTAATAGGCATCACCAAGCACAAAGATACAGACTGTCATCTGTTCCTAAACAGATGACGAGATAAACCACAGGAATGATCCAAAAGCAGGAAATCTACTCTAATGCTGGAATTTAATATTTAAAGAACTGCACAGGACTTTTAAAAGGGAAATAAGAACACGTTTCCTATGCACCTTCTTAAATGTTGTGGCAGGCACTTGATAATTGGATTAATTTGTTCCTGAGACCATGGATGACTAGTAATTATTTTAATTGTCCCATGTGCGAAAGGGGATCTTTTGTGTATCTGAAGACTAACTTGAAACATAAATACTCATGCTTGAAAGACAGGAGGCATTGAATGCTGTGTGCGGGCAAGGGGACATGGTCTCATTGATCATACTGTTAGTGTGTGGGGAGGCAGGAGGTAACAAGCATGTGCTCAGGTGAATTTAAGGTAGAACAACCATTTTGTTCAAAGCAGAAACAGCTGCAGACACTAACAAGGGTCTGGAATCTGGATTCTTGGGCTACAGGTAGCACTCACTGGTAAGATATACTTAGATTAAGTAGTATTATTATTATTACTTTATATTATATATATATATATAATATTACTATTATTACTCTGTGGAGGTGTAAATTAATTCCATGTATTCCCTTATTTAAAGCATTGCACGGTTTCTGCTGCCATGATTTTTTGTTTATATAACTCTGCCTTTTTGAGACTGGACAGTGTCTACCACATAACACAAGCACAAAATGGTGTTTTTCTATACACACAAATGACTTAGTGAGTTGCACTTCTTTGGGTCACTGAGTCCATAGCCAGACTGTGCAAAGACCCCTGGGAGGCCACTGTCCATCAAACTATGCCAGGGCCATTCATTTAAAAGCTTTGAAGCTGAGCATAACAACAGTACACTTCATAATGCATTCTGGAGTAACTGCTTCTTGTATTCTGCTACGAACAACTCGAATGGCACATGCCTGCCTAGACTGAAATTGCCAGCAGCATTTTCCATAGCATCTTAATGAAGGATTTTTACATGGAGATCCAAGTGACAAATACAGAGATGTTTTTGTTATGTCAATGCAGCTCAGAATATTTTGCCCTGATGTGATGTATCTAGCATGCATACACAAAAATCATTAGGAGTGAAATGCTTTTGCAAATGGCTGCTAAATTCTCACCAGGTTTGTCAGATCTGCTAACCTCTTTCAGGAATTCAGCTACACCCTTACTGTGTTTATGAAACTGAGCACTTACATAACCTGTTCTATATAACAGGTGGAGACTTAGAAGACAACAAGCCATAGAAGAAAAAATAGCTCTTGTTAAACCTTGGTTTTCTTCCCTGCTTTAAAGTAGTTGTTTCTAACCTGAGCCCTCAGCACAGCACATAACCTGAGGTTACCATGTTGGATAAACTCTGAAATTCCTAAATCATGTCACTTCTATATTTCATGCACTTCTGTGTCAAAATAACTGCTCCTTGAGGCAACTGGTCCCATTTTTGTCTCTGGAACAGGTGGCCTTGTGGCACATGCTGGAAGAGGCTTTGGCAGAATGGTTCAGAAGGCATGAAGGAAAGCAACCACTTGTAGCAGCGATCAGTCAGTGCTAGATTTCTGAGGCAAGGAAAGGAGGGCAAACATACAATGATATGTATGACTGTTTACTCCAATCCTTACAGGAAAGATATTTTTGAGAAGCTCGATTCCAAAACAACAGGACATGCACACATGAACTTGAAAGGAAGATTTTCCAAGGAAAGAAGAACTTTCCACATGTTTCTACTGTCTAGACAATGTCAGTACTGAGAATATAACAAATAGAACACTGGCTGAAAATACAGGCATTTCAAAATTGTTTTACTTCCTGAGGGTTTAATAGTTTATAGAAATGAGCTATTGTTCCTTAGAAGAGACAATATGAACAGCGACTAAAATATTAAGTAGGATTTGTTCAGATGATATATCAAATGATACCAGTACCTGAACTTCTAAAACACATAATCACGTATTCCTGTTTTATAGAATAAAACACATCCAATATATGACAGAAGAGACTAAATTGCATTCATTTAAACTCCAAAAGATGCAGCTTGATCAAATAGTATAAATTGCATGTGGCTTTTGCTTGTTTAAGAACTGGTTTAGTCAGTTTTTCTCCTTCCTTCCTTCCTTCCTCTCTGAAGTGCAGAGATGAATAGAATTTAGCATCAGGGAAAAGAACATACAAAGCCAGCCCTAAATTATCATCTTAAAATTGAGCTACTTTGTCCTTATAAGTAAAAATAAAATAAATAAATAAAATGATTGGACTTCAAAAGTTTTTCAAAAGGAACACTTCATTACTGAAAATGTCACTTTACCAGAAACAGGAAAGGTATTCCATGTTTTCTAAGCAATAAGCCAAATATTTACATTAAAGTAAAAGAGACTTAAAATATTCAAAACAGTTTCATGATGAAATGCAGATATAGGAGAAGCAAGTTTAAAAAATTTGTGGTAGACAAATTTAGTAGTGAAACTTGAATAGTAGTGAATGGTAGTGAAACTTGAATCTCAGCAGTTAAATTACAAAGACAGATCTCTCAGCTGTTATCAAACTGTCATATTACTAGAGGAATCAAGAGCTACAGCTACATAGAAGACCTACGTACCTTTCATTGGATAGCTCCACTACATAGCATACATACTGTGTAAGGTTTTATCTTTAAAAACAACAAAAACAAAACATTTTCAGTATAATTGCTAGGCCCATGTTGAGGTCTATATAGCATACTGCTACAACTAAGTTGCTTTCAACATTTATACTAGACTAGACTATACTAGACTAGGTATTTCTAACCCATGCTATTCTGAGGACTAACTCTTATAAATATAAATATATATATAAATATATATTATAAATATATAAATAGCTGTCTAGACAGAAAACAAATCTAAATAAAAACACAACACCTACCTTACTAGTAAGGAGACTATAGTCTTCTGAAGCAGGAATTAAAGAAAAAACAAACAAACAAACAAAAAAACAAAAAAAACATCAATCAAAGAAGGTGAATGCAAAGATTTAATAAATAATAGAAGCTTTAACACATTGCAGTAACTTTAAAAAAATTCTAACAGAAGTGGAACCAAATAAAATACAAAATAATAATTAAAAGAAAAAAAAAAAACCACACAACACAATATTTAGCCTAATTTAGCCTAAAAATTTAGCCTAAAAATGCCACAGAATTAATACTAACAAAGAAGACCTCTTTATAACCTGCCTACTCTGACATCACTAGGTGTTTCAAAGGAACTATAAAATATCTTAAGAAAGCCACTGCTTACATGTAAGTAATTCAACACCCTAGATGGTGGGTAGCTAGCTCTTTAACACCTTATTCTAATAAAAGTCTACAAATTCCAGTTCTACTGGTGTGAGTTACTCCAGAAGAAAAAGAAGTTGGCATTAAAGCAAAAGAGTTGCAGTTTCATGTATTAAGTAAGAAAATTCATAAGACAAGAGAAAAATAGTAAAGAGATCGCTCACAAAACTGTAGGAAAGTTAATTCCTCAAGATTTAGTTATTAAGAAAAAATAGAAAAGAATTGTCAATGAGTACCTATAGTTATAAGTATTTAAATTAATTTACTTATATATTTCTTTTATCATTATCACAAATCTGACTGACAGCTTTTTTTTATTCTGCTGATATGCATAAAAGTAGTTGAGCTTCCACATGACCTAGGAAGAACATGTTAAAGGTTGTCACTGTGGGTGGCTTAAAAAGGGTTACCAAGAGAATAAAATATCCCTCTGTTTCTAATAAAACAGAATTATGCTAAAAAACTACCAAACAAACAAACAAAACCCAACCATTTCTTATACGAGAAATAGGTTCTTTTTAATGTTTTCGTAAATGACCTAGATGCAGGACTCAAATGTATACCAAGTTTGTAGATGACACTGTAGTGGGAGCAGCTGTTCACTCACTCCACTGAGGGTAGAGAGGCTTTGCAAGGAGATCTTGACAAATTAGAGAGCTGGGCAATCACCAACAATATGAAAATTAACAAGGCAAGTGCTATATTCTGCACCTGGGAAGGGGGGTCAACCCTGGCTGTACGTACAGACAGGTGGACAAGAGGTTGGAGAGCAGCCCTGCAGAAATGGATCTAGAGGTTCTGGTTGACAGCAAGTTGAACGTGAGCCAGCGGTGTGCCCTGGCAGCCAGGAGGCCAACCATGCCCAGGGGTGTATCAGGCCTGTGCATTGCTAGCTAGATCATCTGCTCTGCGCTGGTGGGGACTCACCTCAAGTACTGTGTGTGGTTTTGGGTGCCACAGTATAAAAAGGACATAAACCTATTAGTGTCCAAAAGAGGGCTACAAAGATTGTGAAGTATCTCAAAGGCAAGACGTACAAGGAGCAGCTGAGGTCCCGTGGTTTGCTCAGCCCAGAGCACAGCAGGCTGAGGGGAGGCCTCATGGCAGCCTGCAGCTCCCTCACGAGGGGAGCGTAGGGGCAGGCACTGAGCTCTGCTCTCTGGGGACAGCGACAGGACCCGAGGGAACAGCATGGAGCTGGGACAGGGGAGGGTCAGGCTGGGGGTTAGGGAAAGGGTCTGCACCCAGAGGGTGGTCGGACACTGGGACAGGCTCCCCAGGGCAGTGGTCACAGCACCGAGCCTGCTGGAGTTCAAGAACTATTTGGACAATACTCTCAGACACAGGGTCTGATTTTTGGGTGGTCCTGTGTGGACCCAGTAGTTGAACTCAATGACCCATGTGGGTCCCTTCCAACTCAGGGTTCTGTGTTTCTATGATTAATCTATAAGCTGCATGTTCTATTATGGAATTACGCTTTGAGTGGCATTCATGTCATAATATACTTTTAATATTTTAACAACTTTTCACTTAAAGCCTCTTCAAATGTAGATTAATATGAAGAAGAAAAAAACAATCTATAAAATCATATTTCTCTTTATGAACTGTCATAAAAGAACATAAACTTTGGACACAGAAAGATCTTTGGATGGTCTACAGCATCAGGAAGTGTAGTCAAAGTATTTACAGATGTTAGTGGAAGAGAAAACCCAACAAAACAAAATATAAACCTCTTTGGAGGGAATGTGAAAAGGAAACAATAGCTGGATTATACTTACAGTAAGAGAAATCTTTATAGTAGCAGAAGTCGGATCTCAGCTGCGAGGTGCCTTATAAACCAAGCTAGTGCTTTAAGTCATGCAGACATACGGCAACAATTGCTGCTACTAGCAGGGAACAAGTGGTACCAACATTGAGAGAGCATTTACAGAAGGAAAAGCTGAGTGACTGAGACCTGGTAATTGGCTTTACAGAGGTTGTTCTGGAGCTACATATATCCTACATAAATTTATTTCCTAAAAGATCTTCGTTATTGAAGAGACTGGTTGTAAAGAGATCTAATTTGCATCCTTAAGAAGAAATCTTTAGGCTGCAGTGCTTTAATGTCTCTTCTGTCCTGCAAAACAGAGAGCATCAGAAAATAGCACTGAACATGAGAGCCAGCAAAGGTTACATAGTAGATTCTGTAGCTTATTTGGACTCTAGCTCATTCTAAATATACCCTCAGAACTGGAAATAATACTGCTGCTTGATGCAGTTTTTATCATCTTTAAACAAAGATCAAATGGGGGTTAACAGTTTGTTCTACATGCTTTGTATCTCACCCTCTTTAAGAAAATCATGATTCTACTGACTGGCCATACCATATCAGCTTGTTTGTGACCCTAAAACTTCAACTTACTGCAAAAATATTACATTAATTTACAGGAAACTTTGCTGGTGGAACTAGCCCCTCCCCCTTCTCACAACACAAGCATGAAAACATCGGGAAAAAATAAGCTTTCACATGTTCAAATATTATTTAAAATTAAACTTGCATCTTTGTTTCCTCACATCAGGAAGAAATATAAAAATCAGATCCTATGCCTCAATGGATGCTACAATGGAAACCATCACCGAAACCCTGTAGTTCAGCCGGACTTTCAATTGATTGGAAAAGTAACAGGCACTCCTGGCAAATAAACTTCCAATGCATGCTGTTAGACAAGCATTGTCAAGCATGGTGTCATAACTGTAACACCAGCACACCCAGACACACTCCTTGCCTACGAGCATTCTTGATGTCAGAAACACGGTACCTGAAATAAAAAGAGCCATTGCACAGTAGTGCCAAATCCTGGTGAAGAGTTAAAGCAAAAAGGAAACAATTTCCAGGGCTTCTTCTGTATTCATACTAACTTTGTTACAGTAACTAGATGTGCCTTGGCATCAAAGCATAGCTTTTTGTCATCCTTAATACTACCCACCTCCTTTCTTTTCTCCCTAGTGATGTTTTTGCCCATCTGCTTCACCACATACTGGCAGTAGCTGTGGCCCTCTTCTTCCAAAAGCTGTCCTTGGGAGACAGAGCAGCAAGGTTTTAATTGCTCCTTGAAGACTTTGCTTGTAGCAAATCAAAACTATTCGTCTTTCCTTTGCTTCTCCAAACATCCAAAGAATTATTCTGTTTCTTGAAAGTTTGAGAGCTCACAGATAAAATGGGCAAAAAGTTACACTCAGGCAGGAAATGAGCTACAAGGCTTTTACTTCAGAAGAGGAATTGGAGGAAACTGAGTAAAGAGCATATGCTTCCATAGCTCAGGCAGCTGCAAAACCAACTCTTTTCCTCCAGCTGCTCACATCAGGGTATGTTCAAGTTAGATACAGTTACCTAGGTTTAGGTTTACAACTTCTAACCTTTATTGTTCTGTTGTATGTCATAGTCCTCTTCAGGCGAAACCATAGAATGTACATGTTTTTTAAAGATCACATTCTTTAAAAGTAAGTGTTAAGATAACCTGTGACATGGTTTAGTGGGTGATACTGGTGGCAAGGGGATGGTTAGACCAGATGATCTCGGAGGTATTTTCCACCCTTAATGATTTTAACCTCCTTCTGAGGTACCTCTTGCAGATGCTTCCTGGTGGAGGCTATGGGCAGGAGCCAGACTGAGAGAACTGCTAGGGCAAGCATTGCAGTATGAGCATGATAAATGTAGGTGCCATCAGAATTGGTTCTCAGATTATGCATATTACTCACACAGTCAAAAAAACAGACCTGGTAATTTTTTTCTCCCCCCCTTTTTTTTTTCTCCCCCCCCCCCCTCCCCCCCCAGATGAGTTAGCTTTACACATGAAATGATAAGGACTGCGTTCTTGTTAATCAAAATTCCAGACAAAGAAAAGCTGGTTACCACAAATAATTGAACACAGTTTCACAAGAAGTCAGTGACATCTTCAGATCAAAAGATTAAAAAAAAAAAAAAAAAAAAAAAAAAAGGTTGGTGTTTCTGGTGTTTAGTAGCTTTATAATGACTAGAGGCAAAAAACTGTATCACTGCCTGAAGGGTAGAGCCAACTGAAAATCATTAGGAATTAGGAGGAGCTCCAGCATGAAGTGCAATTATCTCACAGCTGTCCTAACAGGAGGTTGATTCTATCTCATCTGAAGATGGTAACTGTAACCAAGTCTAATTTTGGAAACAGGAAACCACACGGGCCTGATTTGATGTGGCAATTCCAGTGCGGCAAAAGTAGGCTTTCTCTGCTAGTTCTGCATTCCTGAAATAAATAAATAAATAAATAAATACATGTCATTTGGTACAAAGCGATTAAATTGAGAAGTACATAGTGCTGATGGTTAGCAACAGGTATAAACAAACACTCTGTTAGAGGACATCTTTAGGCACGTGAATAATTTCCTATATACATGCATACAGCATTAATGACTTCATACTGCCAGATTACACACGGCAAAAAAAAACACCTCTTGCAATTCAGGTATTTAATAGGAAAAATTTATACTTAATTTAAAGCACAGCATAATTTTAAAACGTTAAGCTTACCACTGGAGTTAATCCCCTTATTGCCGCGGGTTATATCTAAAGATTACCCGAATAGGAACAGTCAAGGTGGAAAAAATATTACCATCGGTTTAAGAACTGGTTCACAAACTTGGTGTCCTTCACTTTTCCGGCCGGCAAAGCCCCACGAGGGCTGGAGAAGAGGCACCCACGGCCGTGAGGAAGGCTCCCGCCGCCACAAACCGAACCGAGGCCAGCTGCAGGAGCACAGAGCCCGGGAGCTCGCCCCGCCGAGGGGACGGGGCCACTTTTGGGGCGCGGCTCCCCGAAGGCTCCGGGGGGCGGCGGGGCGGGCTCGGTCCGGCCCCGAAACCCGCTGGCGGGACTCCCCGCTACGCCTCGGTCCCGCCCCGCCTGGGCGGTGGCCGGGACCGCGACCGGGGCTGAGGCTGGGGCTGGGTCGCGGAGCCTCTCAGCGGGCGGGCAGGACGCGGCGCTTGGCGGCGGCAGGCGGCAGCCATGCGGGGCGGCGGGCTTCTCCTGGCGGCGCTCCTCGCCCTCCTGGCACCCGGCAGAGGTGAGGAGCGGGCAACGGGGTCCCACTCTTCGCCCCGCCGGCGGATCGCGGCACCCTTTCCTTTCCCTTCTCTTCCTTTCCCTTCCCTTCCTTCCGTGCCCGCCTCGCCCCGCAGCACCCTTCTTTGCCTTGCCTCGCCGTCGGGGCGCGGCGCTTTCCCCGTAACCCGTAGCGGCCGGGAGCGGGGCTGCGGCTGCGACTCGGCTTCCATTTTAGGAAAGCAGGCAGGCTTACAGAAACTTCGGGGCAGCGGCTCCGTGCTGGCCAGGAAGCCTGCCAACCCGCTCATTATTATCGTTATGGCAGAACTGCAGCGTAAAACGCGGTAGCGTGTTTTCTGAGAGTGTCTCGAGGCTACAGCGTGCGTCTGGGGAGTGTGTCTGTGCGGTAGCATGGTTGTATTTGATCAAAAAACTCAGCGAGTTCCCAGTACTTTCCCCCCACACCACCTGGGAGCTGATGGCCGGGCTCCTAAAACTGGAAAATGCCGTGAAAACTGTCATTTCCCACTTAAGACTTCTAAGAAACTTTTTTCTTTACCTTCTTAGTAAGACCTAACGCTATGCCTAGGTGTTTTCTTTCAACTTCTCTGTAAAAGTACTGTTTCAAAGCTTAACTCTCAGTAGCTCTTCATTGTGGGAGAGAAGGAGAAATACCTGTTCCTAGCTTTAGCTGGAAGTTGTAGATATGGCAGGGTGCCAGGTAAACAATTCGGCTTCGAGCCTGTATAAATGGAGTTGTACTGCTGTGGTCTTAGCTGTGAGGCTAGCAAATCCAGACTCGTGGAAAAATAGTACCATTTTATAATAATTGACTCTAAAACTTAGAGATGATTCATGCTGCTGACACTGAGATATCATCTTACTACTTATTTGGAAAATGTGCTCCTCTGCAAGCAGTCCGCACAGTCTTGGACAGCAGGATCTTACAATGTGGAAGTATTGGGAGTTGTTCAAAAACAGCACTTCTAAACTTACTGCCTAGCAATTTGGAGGTAAATACAGGCAGTCTGGTTCCTGCTTCAGTGGAGGGCAGGTGTGCAAAAAACACCTTCGGGGGTGGTGGTGGTGGTGGGGTGTTTAGAATTTGGAAGAAACCAATGCTACATTTTTAACAGATTGCTTCCAAAACTCAGGTTAATTTATCAGACCACTGGCCAATGCTGGTAATATGACTGAATAAATAGATTATAATTAGTTTGGACACTTCTTCTTAAAGAAAACACGCAAGAATTCAAGAACCGTTGAGAATGTCAGTCTGGGGAGGGTGGAGCCGCTCAGGAATTTCAGATCTGTGGTGGTGCAATCTTAGATTAAAGTAAAGGGAGGAGAGCCTGAATTGTATCCTTTTGAAAATTTGAATATCTCTGTTGGTAGGCTGTCTGTAGTCTGAACTGACAGAACTGCTATGGAAAGTTAAGGATCTTATGCTGTGAGTGGTTCAGCTGCTGTGCAACTGTTTGGACATAACTAGTTCCCCTGGACTGCTGGCTTTCATAATTCAAGCCTGCAAGTCTATGGCCTTGAGAGTGAGCATATGTATTGAGTCATGCATTTTAGGCACATGAAAGCTGTCAGAGTTCAAACAATATTCAGTGTATGAGTATTTGAGAGCTATTAAACAATGGCGAACTTTGAACTTGCTTAAGGGCTTGCTGATTTTAACTGTGCAATTGGTATGGAAGTGTTTTTTTATTCACTTGCCAAATACAAGCTCTGCAAGTCAGACAGAGCTGGAATTCAGATATTGTTGGAGCTGTAATCCAAAGGAAGGTTGAATGTGAGGTTTTTGTATCATCACTTTATATGTCCAGCCTAATGGCTTGCTACTGCTAAGAAGCGGGATCTGTCCATTTCTCTCCCTCTGTGGTTGGTCTGGTGCCCATCAGAGCCCGTACCGCGGTGATTCAGCTTGATGAGTCGGCAGATGACTAATGCGCTGCCTTGAGTCTGCTGCAGAGGGTTTGAGGGGTGGCAGAGCCAGCACAAGGGAAGGGCAGGACTGAACATCAGGGTGGAAATGAAATGGGGGGGGGGGGGGCAGAGGGGGATGGAGACTTCCTGCTTGGGCTGATTGTGAGGTTGGCTCAGCCATCTTAACTCTGCAAAACCACCAGGTTTAGCCCAGCATCTAACTTCGGGCACCTGGTTGTCAGAATCCAGTGAAGAGAAGTATTCGATAACAGGATTTCTGCACAGTTCATGTGAAAAGCACAGAACTTCAGAAGGCAAATTAAAAAATAAAAACAAAAAACCTTGCATGATGAGCAGCAGAAAACTGCTAGAGCTTGCACACAGGAAGGATCAGTTTTTCTTCTGTACTGCTGAAAGATCAAGACATACTAGGTCTTGGACTTGGGAATATATGCCTTCACAAGAATTGAGTAGAGCTTACTGACTGAAACATAGTAGCCACCAGAAGTATTTGTGTTAGTGAACACGAGGAGGTGAGGAAAATACGTGCTCAGAGTTGAAGCATCTGTGTTGTAAGATCAGTAGCCTAAGGTGAATTACAGACGGAGATCCCTTCTTCCTAAGACTGCGGTTAACTACAGGGCTATGAGTAGAGGGAAAGAAATGGGTGTGCTCCTGATCTCGTGCTGAGGCAAGTAAGTCAGTGTTGAGAAGAATGACTGGTTGGTTGGGTGAACGGAGGCTAAACAAGTAATCCTGTGGACGGAGCGCTCATTTGGAGCAGGGAGGTGGTGCAGGGACTGCTGGAAACTGATCTCTGCTTTGTGGTCTCTGCAGTTTGCCTTTTAAATCTCATTAAAGGAATAAATTTTTCTTCCAATTAAACATTTTTAGTAGCAGTGCTAGTGTGCATAAATGGCAGCATGAATTTGAAAACTGCAGCACGTACTCTTACATGTTTGTTTCCTCTAATTTGAGATGGGTAAGAGCTTTTTATGTGTTGTTATTTATATAAAATGGCCTCTGCATTGCTACATCAAAATGACATCAGTGCAGCAATCCTTAAGCTTTCTGTAGTTACAGTGCTTCAACTTGGCAAGAGTTAAGTATGACTCAGCCTACTGCTGTCCAGCCAAGACCAATTTCAATATTTTCCTGATGTTACTCTGGTATGCGTGATGGGGTTGCCTGCACTTCAGAAACGATTGAGTTAGCTCTTGCTATTGTGAACCTCACTCTGCACTAAACTTGTATTTCATCAAGTGACAGCTGTGTTAGTCAAATATTGTAATAATAGTAATCTTTATCAGTTAAGATCATCTTGACAGGGGCAAGCTGCTTTCAGTCAAACTGTTTTTCCCTGCTCTGGCACAGGAACCTACTCTTTGCAGTCTAGTAAAAGTGTTTTGAGAGATTGTCATCAGCAAAACAGTCTCAACTCAGGGAATTTTTACTCAACCTAATTTGAGTTAACACAAACTAGATCATGGATTCAGGTATTGAGACAAAGAATGAAACAAACAGTTAGGCTGTCCCCCCTTCCTTAGGCTCAACTTAATCCCAGAACTTCTCACCCTCCTAGCCTCAAATGTCCTGGTTTTCACTGGTTGCACTCAGTCTGTGACCATTCACCAGCATTTCTTTGTATCTCCTGCCGCAGTGGGTGCTGCTGTTTAAGTGTGTTTGAGCACACTGTGCTCCACAGGCCAGTGGAAGGTGTGATGGGTTGTTTCAGTGCCGACTGGACACGGCTGTGACCAGCACGGGGCAGGTCGTGGCCGCCTCTCACACAGGGCATCCTGCGGCCTTCCACTGCTCAAACCCTGCCCAGTGCATTCTTGAGCAATGGGTATTTAGGTGCATGCCCAAACAGTTCCTAACTCTAAACTCTTCTTTTATCATCATGACATTAATAGATGTTCATTGCTAACTTTACCCTACCTCCCTTCTGTTGTATTAAAGGATAAGGAAGTTTGGCAGGCCCCAAACCCCTCTGCCTTCCTTCCAGCTTGTCCTCAGATATCAGATGGGCTGGGGGCAGCTGGGTCTAGGTTCTGAGTGATGCCCCAGTTCAGCACTAAAGTCCAGGTGCATTCAATCTATTGAATTACCACAATCATGAATGCACAAATAGCACCATACACCTTCATATTAATGACTGTTGTAGTTAATTGAAGCAACAGGAGTACAGGTTCTGTTGAATTGCTGGTGTTAAATACACTGTCTGCAAAGCAAGTGCAAATACCAGGAACATGACTAACACAACCAACTACATGTAAGTTATGAAACATTTTTATAGAGAATGGCAGGTTTCCTGGGGAAGCACTTGGTATAACTGAGGGTTCAAATCTTACCCAGTAGGTGTCCCTATGGGGGGAAAGAGAGCTTCAGCCCATTGACTGATCCCAGAATTCAGACATGTCCTCCTTACTTGTCTGCGATGGTAGCTCCTTAACTTTTTTTTTTTTTTTTTTTTTTTTTTTTTTTTGCTTGAAGCATTTTTATACTGTTTTCTTACTTTTAGGTGGAGCTTGAATGACTGTAGTCATACGTACCTTCCTTATGACTAGTAGAACATTTTCTAGTTTTTTCTCTAAAGGTATAGGCTCAGAAATTCAGAGTGCATGCTCAGGGAGGGGTGGCTCCACCTTGGAGGAGGGTAGCCTTTGTGATGGAGGTGTGTTTTGGCATTACAGTGAGCAGAGTTCACCTAGAGGACATAATTTTGCTATCAGTTTGGCTCAGGGCTGGCCACGTAATCTCAGTTCCATCGTAGCATCAGGTTCCCCATCCCTGCAGTGATAGCACAGAGCCTGGCCGCGGAGTCTTCACTCCACCCTCCATGCTATTTCTCTTAGAGTCAGCACACCAAACTCCCATGGTGTTACCAATACCTAAGGCTGCAGGTTATGTAGTCCAGGGGATTACCATGGGACAGATTCCTTGCATATCAGCTGCATCTCACCTTCAAAGTTTCCTCAATGCTGAACCTTCTCTTAAGATGTGACCATACCTTTAGTTGCAATAAGTCACTTCCAGTAACTATTCCACACGTTCAGAGAAGGCAACAAGAATTAGTCCTGTAGCAATGTGCATGTATACTCCCTGAAATCTTCCCCTTCCCAGCCCTTGGTCTCTGAGAACCAGATTGTAGGCCTTAACATCACAGTCTGAGCATGGACCATCACAAACTCTGAGCCTTGTCCATACAGTCTGGGTTGGGTTAATGTCACAGATGTCTGAATGCTAACTACAGACTTCAGGTCTTGCATCTGCTGAATTCACAGAATATTTTATGAGGTAAAACGATCCTATTTATTATATGCAACAGTATATTTCATTATCTCATTTTCAAATGCCACCTAGTAGGTAAACCCAGGTCCTCAAGCAATAAGGATCCCTTTCTTCTGGATCTTATCTGCTGCAGGGGAAGAAACATGAATGTCTCTCTCAGTCCTAGTGTCCCCAGGGCTGGCTGGTACTGTATCACCCAGAGGAATTTGAGGTATCTAATTTTCTGCAGGGCTGCTATGGCAGGTTCCTGCCTTTATCTTAATTAGCCCTGAAGCGTCCTAGAGGTGAGGTTCCCTTTCCCCGGAGCACAGTTTTAAGCAAATCATTGTACTGGTGTACCTTGCCAGATGCCTGGGGATTATAGGAAATATGATGCACCCTCTGTGCTCCATGACCTTCCTCTCATTCTTGGACAGCTGTGTTTTTGAAATGCCTGCTGATACCTGATGCTATCCTAGGTTGCATTCCGTGATGCCAGCAAATGTGTTTATTTCTTCTAGTGTGCCGCCTACATTTTCTTTCCAAGCGGAAAAACTTCTAGGAACCCATTGCTAGCTTTGCCACAGTGAGAACACAGTACCAGACAATGTTCCTGGAGGAAAGGGGGCTGATCTGCTTGCCAGGCTTCTCCAGTCTTTCCTTCCTCCCAGCACACATACTGGTTTGCCATTCATACTTTCCAAGCGTGTAGTGTTCCACAGATCTCACACTGCCTGCATTATGACTTCCTGAGAGAAGCCCAAGCTTTGGTCTCTGCCCCAGCAGTAAGTCCAGTCCCTCTTGGCATGTGCAGCAGTTTTGTGGACTCACCTTTATGCTCCCATCCTGAATCTATGCTGGCAAGTTGGTCTATGGTCTGAGTGTTCGGCCTGGTTACTGTGTTTCTCAGATTACTTTTGAGTTGCAGATAAGCGTGTATTAGCACCCTGTGCTGAAGTAGATGTTTCTCTGCATAGCTGTTGTGTTAACTGTCCATCCTGCTGCTGCTGAGCTTGGTGGTTGTCCCCATGAGCTCCACCACAAAATGGGTGCCACAGCCACTGCAGCCCCAGCCTGGTGCTCCTGGCTCCTTCCTGCACAGGCCTCGCTGCAGGCACAGGCTCATTTACTAGCTTTCACCTTCCTGCCTGGCAGGAGTTTCTTGGTCCTGCATTTCCCACTTGTTAACACACCATTTGCACAGCCCTGCCCACATGCTGTGGGCACACCACTTCCACCACAAACTTCAACATGCATTCCCAGTACCAGAATCAAGGCTCCTTCTGGAGCCACAGGGTCACTACAGTGTCTCTCACCGTGAGCTGTGCCATGTCTTGGTGCTGCCCGTGTTCTCCACCAGTTCCTGTGAAGGGCCAAACAGTCTCAACTCTGGAAACTTTTACTTAATTTAACTTCCTTCTAGTTACTACAGTCATCTTATCACAGATTTGGGTACTGAGAAAAATCCCTCTGTGTTGTTCTTGCTCACGGACTGTGAAGCTATGGCACTGAGTCACTTTTTCTGCAGACTTGGGGCCAATACTGCAAAAGCTAGTAGTTGGAAGTTTCCTTGGCATGGTAAGAGCTAGTTCTGTTTGCTTTTCCATTTAAAAACCAACAAACAAACTCTTGCTTTCTCAGTATTGCACACTAGCTTCTCTGGCTCGCAGACTGTAATCTGGGAAAGATTTCCCTGCTTGCTACAGGAAAGGACATCTTTCCACCTGTTGAAAATAAAATTGTTGCCAGGATACTATACACGGACTTCTTTTAAACTGATTTATTCTCTGGGGAGCCCAGAAGAACAGGATCTAGAAGATTTTCTTTGAAAAGTACCAAAAAGTCATAAAACAAATTTTTGTGACAATCCATGAACTTAGTCCTTGGTGGCATAAAGCATGCTTATAATACCTTTTCCAGATATAGAACGATTCATTTAAAAATCTATAATTAACGCATCAAATTCAGGAATTATTCTAACATATTTTGGGGAAAAGATCATTTTAAGTGTGTTTAAAATGAGAACTAATTTAAATTTAAGTCAGGTTTCACCACAAAACATCATTGAACTATGGAACAAATCCTGTTTATGTTTTTTTTTTTTTTTATATATAGATTTCAGTCATCTGGGAAGGGTACACATACTATAAATATCTAAGAAATAGTGTCTTTAACTGTACTGATAAAAGGAAAGCTATTGACTGATGCTGCTGTTAATTAGCTGCAGACGTTAATTCAGCTCTGCTTTCCCCATAGCTGAAGTCCTGTAAGACTCCTTTTTATTTCTTACCAAATGTTCACAAGAAGTAGTATTCATATCTTAGTCTGTGTAAAATTTCTGCAAGAATGATTTCACTCTGAGCTGAAGAATTTTCATCCAGGTAAAATCAAACTTTGTCTTTGGGGTAGCAGTTGTTCTTTCATCAGTTAATGTTATGTATTGAGCTAGAAGTTAACCTGTCCATGAAGTAACTTTTTTTAAAAAAAATTAAACATCAATAGATGTCACTGGTGAAAGTTTTATAGGTAAAAAAATACAGAGATTTTAATTACAAAACTGTCTTTGTGTGTATATATATATATTTATATTGTCTAACCACAGCAAATAGTGCTTGCATCTTTTGCTTGTGAAGAAATTCAGTATTTTGAAGGAAAGAAACAAGTGAAAGAATGGTTAAACTGATATTTTTATGAGACCAAATTCTGCAAGTCTGGTAATATGCTGGTAGTATCACTGGTTTACAGATAAATGCCACAAAAAAAATCTTATACTCTAAATCTTTTGTATCTGGAAAAAAAATGGAGTAAGAGTATTGAGACTTGAGGTTTTTCCACCATTTGTTTTCTCCCTCTAATTTGGCATAAAGTCTTTATCCTGTATGAAGAGGGAAGGGGCTAGTGGTGATAGTAGTAGCAGTGTGAGGTGGTGAACGGAAAATCAGTGAGGCAAATGTGGCATGGATAAGGTAGTTTTTACTAGACTTTGTGGGGTTTTTGGACAGAACAGCTCTGGAGGCACGCAAGTCTGTCTTAAGCTTAGAAAGAAGAAGTGCCAGGGTAAGGTTTGGAGGAGTGTTTTTTGTAAGTCTGTGTAGGAAGCTTTTGGATAAGGTTATCCTTTGCAGTATTTTTTTTTTATTCTGTTTCTTCCCTTGCTTCCAGGTGTACATGCCACTTTGTATTCTCCCTCTTTCATGCCAGAAATCTCTTCCTGCTGCTGTGTTTCTCAATACATCTCGGAGGCTAAGCATTTTGGGATTGAATCCCAAATTCAGTAGTTATTTCAGCAACTATTCCCTGCCCTTTGCCTCCCCAAAACATTGCAGAGATGCCCATTGAAATAGCCATAACTAACGTATTTCAGTCAGAGATCTCCCTACTCATCTTACCCGATGGCTTTAACTTCTGATTTACAACATCCCTTCCCCCTCATCTTTTCACAAAAAGTTCCAGCTTTCCTTTTTCCTATTTTGTCCTTTCATAAAGGCCAGGTCTTTATGGTGCAAATTAAGCAGAGATGTGGACCTTTCCCCTGCACTCCCCCCCAGCTGTAGTGAGCTGACAACTTCATTGCACCCAGGCCTCTCTGACTCCGTCTCTTCTTCCCCTTCCCTGCCACTGCTCCTCCCTCTCCTTTCTCTCAGGTGTTGCCGCTGCATCCTTGTCACTGCCTCCCCTGGCAGCCCCATGCTGGCACTGCTCCCATCAGCAAACAGTTCTTACCTGTCCTCAGGACAGCTCTTCCGTACACTCCTGTCGCTCTCCTGTGGTGTCTACAAAAGACCAAATGTATAGTGCAGGTTAAAGTCTAGCATATGTAACAGCTCCCTGCGAGGGCTAACATTAGAATATAAAATCAAATTAGTGCTGGAAGGTGGCGTAGACACAAGAGTGGAGATGGTGAAACAATTTCTTGGGGTGGACATGGAGAATTTGTGATAAATGTTGTTGTCTAAACATAGCAAAGCAGAAGTGCTTTCACCAGATGTGGTTGAGCTAGAGATGCTAAAGGTTTTATTCTGAATACATGTTGCGTGTTTTACTGAGCACACGAACACATCAGACCTACTGTGTCAAAAGAAAGTAGCCTTGGTTCGAAAAGGAAAGTTGCTGAAGTAAAAACAATGAGGGATGGGAAGTAAAAAAAAAAAAAAATCTTTTTTTGACAGGAAACCAGAAGAAAACCTCACTGAGAAAGATCATACACCACATTACAGGCTTGCTGGTTGCCACTGAGCTGAATTCCATGTTTGTTTTGTTACCTAGGTTTTGTTACCTAAAACACCTGTTTTAGGTAACAGGTGTTTTAGGTAACAAAACCTAGTCACACTGACCTCTGTGTGCATGGCTATCCTTCTGCAGCATTTTTAGGTAGCAGCTTTGTGGCATAAGACTATTACTCAAAGAGCCAAAATAAGCCTTCCCCTCCAGTGTTCCTCTTCACCCAGGGAAACAGGCTGGTGTCACATCACGCATCTTGTGGCTGAAGCTAGTCCTGCGTGTTTCCAAACCAGTGCTGGTATGGCACAAAGCAGTGCAAATCACAAAACCCTGTCTTTCTTACTTGTCATTTATCACAGTTCTATCTCAACACCTTAATAATAAATATTTACAGGAAGAAAAGTGTCCCTGGTGCTTTTGAAATGCTTTGGCATTTGACCAGACCTGTAGGTTTTGTTTTAAAATGAGTTGACTGGTGCCAGAAATGATTCAGTCTCAGAGCAGTGGATTAAAATACGAGTTGAGTCATTGCAAACCACAGCAGTGGGGCTGTTTCCCTCTCTCTCCATCTTACCCACAGGAAACCCAAATTGTAAAATGCAATGTCTTTCTCTTCTGCCTTTCAGCAAAAAAAACCATAGTAGCTATTTTTAAAGTATGCATGGTTATTGAAAAATCCTTTTAGTCATAATTGAGCAAGCCACAATGAAAAAAGTCTATAAAAGCAGAGTCGATTTTTCCGTTCAGTTAATATTTCTGACTAGCTTACACATTTTGTTTGGATTTAGCTACTGGTACACAAACTGTACTGAACTGGTAGGAGTTCTGGTGAAAGGAAAAAGAGAAATAAGCTATGAAATAAGTTGTCAGCTTGCAAGTGTCAGCAGACCTAAGATGCAAGTGTTCTTGTCTGACTTCTGTGTATGCTGCCAGTGTGTATTTCAAATTTCATTTTAAAGAATTTTCTAAATGGAAGGCCAAGTTCTGTTTTGGAGATTTGTTCACTATTATGTTATAGTATAGATTCTTTCTCCTTGATCGGAGTGAACATTATTTACCACTCTTTAACCGCAGAGTTTTTGGAATTTGTAGCTAACTGTCTGCCAGATCACAAGTTTTGGCTCCTTAATTCTTCCTTCCTGTGCTAAAATTGAACATCATCTTCCATTCAGTGAAGATTTCCCTAACCTGTCTTCAGCTGAGCCTCACTGCTGCAGCTTTTTCCTCTCTGGGACTGTGCTTTCTCCCTTCCCTCCCTGACCCCAGTCCAGGAAGCCATTGGAGGTGCAAAGTGTAAGCAAGTAAGGGTGCAGGTAAACAAAACGCTGGCTGGCTTTGTTCCTAGGTGATTCCTGACTGATTGGTGGAGGGAAGCCTCCAGTCTATCACCTGACATGCTTTATAGCTGTAAAAAGCGTGCTGCTGAGTACTGAGATGAACAGGGGAAGCACACGACTTCTGAAGTCACGGCTCAAGAGACTGTGTGGTTGTCCTGAAGGTACTTTTCCCTTCCTCCATACGAGACTGTGAAGGGTACTGGAGTACACAGATGCATGTAAAGTTTTTCAGTGCAAAGAGAAATGGGAGTGTTGTTATCTGAATAGAAGTGTAGATAAACCTCTGGTGATAAAATAACATTGTTACTTGATGTCAATTTTAGCTGCTTTCACAAGAACCAATGATTTTATTATGTTACAGAATACTAAAGAGTTTGCAGCTTGCTTGGCTAAAATAGTTTTCTTAAATTTGAGACTAATCTTTTTGTTTACCTCCATCATAGTTTTTCTGGTCTGTTTAACTTATTTTTTTGGCGATAGCTGTGGGCAGAGTTATCTCGGCGAGGCATAATGTTCATCAACACAGTGTGTCAGCCTGGTGTGTGCACCCTTCCCAGCCTCACCATTTCCCACAGTGTCTGTTTTATTTCTATCAGCGTGTGTATTGCTCTGTGGTTTTCAACGTACAGTTTTGGCTGCCTGTGATTATGCCCCTGTTTTGAAGTATGTGCTTCAGAGCAAGAAGCTTCAGACTTTGGTCGACTATGGAAAGGCTCCTGCCAAAAGCTGTTGAAGCTATTGCTAGATTTAAGTGTGGAAATCCTCAAGAAGTAAGATGACTTTGGAAGAGGAAGAGGTGCTCGTATACTGAATATGACCTTTGCAGAATAAACCTGAGCCTTGTGGTAGGAACCCAACTGGTTATGGAAAGGTAGGGTATGTGACTAGTAGCTGCAAGGCTCATCAGCTTTGTGAAAGACCAACGATTGAGCATGCTAAACCTTGAAGCTGTAGGCTGTGAGCAACGTGTACCTCAAGGATTTTGGTTTGTTTGGCTTAAAAAAGAAAATAAAACACTAATGACGTTGCTTAGCCAGGACAGAATTTCAAAAATGGCCTAGGGGAGGTATTTGCCCAGTGCCCACAATGTTTGGTCTTGGTGAGATTTGAGGGCAGGATTTCCTGAGACTGCTTCCGAGTCTAGTTTAGGTTTCTGCTTACTTTGTTCAGTGAAGCAGTGCTTTTCAATTCTGATCAGTACAAAGAATTGCAGGGGGACCGAGTGATTTATTTGGCTGGCAGCTGCCTGAGTTCTGCAGAGCAGGACCCAAGTCCCAGAACTGTGGGATGACTGAGCCTGGAGGGCACCTCTGGAGATAGTGATTAAGATGCTGAACATTTGCTTTTATCTGCACTGGATGGATTCACAGGAATTCTTAGACCTTTTGTAACTGTTCTGTAGTTCTTTTTTACCTCATCTCTTTTCTGGATAAGCAGCTCATCATTTGGCAGGACTGGGGCCATTGTGTTAATTCTCCAGCTCTGTGGTTTACCCAGTTCTTCTGCACATTTTATGCTGATTTAGAGCTATTTATTCTATCCTCTTATTCCCAAATTAAATCCTCCCTGGAAAACTGTGCTTTAAAGCTGATGTTTAGAGCCCCATTGTATTTCTGTACTTTTGGATGGCTGTCCAAAATTAAACATGATAGTTATTAGTCTTATGCATATTTTTGAAGAGGAAATAAGTATTTTTATTGGTTGCTTTGGAGCCTTAGCTGACTTTATTCCAGGCAGAAACATTAGTGAGTGCTCCAGATGTGCAGAAAGACACTCCCTAAATGGAGAAAATCATTGTTGCTTTTTTGGCTGATTTACAGATGTTATTTGTGTTTGGTCCGTATTTGTGTTAGATAGGAGAGGGCTTTGTTCTTCTGAACAGAACTTTATGCAAAGCTTTTTTGTTTTCTGTGGCTCCACATGTCTTTCTGGTAAAAAATAAATAAAATTAAAAAAAAAAAAAAGCAGTGTTGATGGGTTGATACTTACAGGAGGAGCTGGATTTGATGCTTACCATGTGGGATTTAATGCCACAAGACCTGCTCAGAGGCATTTCTTGCAGTTACATTTGGAGACCAGTGTCACTCTTCTGACAGCTTTTTTGTGATTCACTTGCATCTCTTCTTTTGCCCACTTGGGATGTGTTGGAAAACAGCTGTCAGAATGGGGGTTGAGCAGTAAGTCTTTTATTGTTAGGTAACTAATGCTGGTGGGGCAAAAACTGAGTCGAACTCAAGCTTAAAAAACAGTTATCAGAGGTTTAATGACTTTGCTCTCTTGTTCGAAGTGTTTCATGAGCAAGGTTTAGTCTGATGGCCTTCCTGTGTTTTCTCTGACTCTGATATGGTTAGGTGTTGAATATTTCTGCTTCTTCTGTTTTAAGTCCCCTGAGGAGAAAAAGTACAGGACATGAGAGTGTAAAATCCAGTTTCCACACTGGAAGCTGAAGAAGCTGCGTTTAGCCTGGTTTCCTGCATTTATGTACTTGCGGCTACTGGCACCCCCCTTCTCCAAGATCCATGTGCAGAGGTTCAAGGCCTTGTGAATACGAGCGTTTTTGCAGGTGTCATGAAGAGGAGCAGCTAGGCAGCAGGACAGAGCTGAACTGAGGCCGTGGAAGGAGCAGCAGGTAGCATCCAGCGGTGGGGCAGGGACGAGATACCTGCTGCCACCTGGTCGGTGCCAGCTGCAGCGTGCGGGGCGCTGAGGAGACAAGGGAAGCCTCTGCCTTCCGGGGGGGGGGGGGGGGAGGAGAACACCAGTGCTTTTATGCGAACTAAATTCAAGCAGTCTGCTGCTTATGTAAGAAAGTTCACGATGATTCATCCCAAGTCCCTTGTCTGGGTGTGTTGCCACACATTTTACTCAGGGAGGAACTTCCCTAGCTCAAGGCTCCTGTCAGCTTGTGCAGTGCTATGTAAATTTGACTAATACCGCAGCAGTAAATATCTGGGAGCACTAGTAGGTCTTTGCAGGACTCCTATTTGCTTAGCTATGTGGCTCTCTTGAAAACCTTCTAGCTCATCAGCTTTTCAAAAGCTTGTGGTTGCTCTTATCTCATGTAAAGGCAAAGTATTTCACCTTCTGCTCTACCTGTTTTTTCCTTGTCTGACACAAAACCTGCCAGTTACTGGGGACAGCCTGTCAAAGGAGCTGATGTGATATTTCTCATGCTGTCCTGGTATTTGAACTGTGGACACGGAAGGAAAATGGTATGGACACTTCTGAGATGTTCTTGAATCTTGTCATGCCCCTAGGAGCTAGAAATACCTGCTGTATTGTGCTAATCAGCTTTATTTGCAATTACCCTTGTTTAGACTAAACAAAATGCACATAAGCTCAGTTACTGTGGGTGTGGCTTAAACCTCTAAACAGTGTAGCATATTCTTGCTGTTTTTTTCTTCTTGGATCAGGCTGCTTCCTTTAATCTAGTTCTGTATCTTTATCTGCATTGTCTCGTTGTTTCTTCCCTGCAACCAGCCGAGTCCCTGGTTCTGGGCCTCCTTCAGTTCAGGTTACTTGAACTGTTCCTCTGGTTAGCCCCACCAATACTAAACGCTGAGTGAGGACAGTCATAAAAGCAAGTGATTTAAAAACATACGAAGGACTGTTATGAACAATGGAGAAACAAACTTCTCTGTTCCAGGTGAAACTGCTGCTGCACCAAAACATAACATGGAGTGTGTGTGTTTGTTTGTCCCCCTGCCACTCCTTTGAAAAAGAAATTCTGCTCTTGAAATGCTCTCAGCAATGTAACATTTGTTAATTTGGAGATACATCTTTAACCTTGAGACAGACAGTGTTAACAGGTGGTGTTGGTGGTCCATTCTCTGATTGCTACTGTGATAGAGTGTTTTTAGGAGAAAGATCTTGAAGAGAGGTGTTTGCATGCCTTCATAGGCTAGCTGAAACCTGAACAGGTTCTATCTTGGGCATTCACAGAATCACAGAATTTCTAGGTTGGAAGAGACCTCAAGATCATCGATTCCAACCTCTAACCTAACCCTAACAGTTCCCACTAAACCATATCCCTAAGCTCTACATCTAAACGTCTTTTAAAGACTTCCAGGGATGGTGACTCCACCACCTCCCTGGGCAGCCTGTTCCAGTGCCTAACAACCCTTTCAGTAAAGAAGTTCTTCCTAACGTCTAACCTAAAAATCCCCTGGCGCACCTTAAGCCCATTCCCCCTCGTCCTGTCACCAGGCACGTGGGAGAACAGACCAACCCCCACCTCGCTACAGCCTCCTTTGAGGTATCTGTAGAGAGCGATAAGGTCGCCCCTGAGCCTCCTCTTCTCCAGGCTGAACAAGCCCAGCTCCTTCAGCCGCTCCTTGTAGGACTTGTTCTCCAGGCCCCTCACCAGCTTCGTCGCCCTTCTCTGGACCCGCTCAAGCACCTCGATGTCCTTCTTGTAGCGAGGGGCCCAAAACTGAACACAATACTCGAGGTGCAGCCTCACCAGAGCCGAGTACAGGGGGACGATCACTTCCCTAGCCCTGCTGCTCACACTGTTTCTGATACAAGCCAGGATGCTGTTGGCCTTCTTGGCCACCTGAGCACACTGCTGGCTCATATTCAGCCGACTGTCCACCATCACTCCCAGGTCCTTCTCTGCCTGGCAGCTCTCCAACCACTCATCTCCCAGCCTGTAGCTCTGCTTGGGGTTATTGCACCCCAGGTGGAGGACCCAGCACTTGGCCTTGTTGAACTTCATGTAGTTGACCTCAGCCCATTGGTGCAGCCTATCCAGATCCTCCTGCAGAGCCTTCCTACCCTCGAGCAGATCGACACACGCACCTAACTTGGTGTCATCTGCAAACTTACTGAGGGTGCACTCAATGCCCTCGTCCAGATCATTGATGAAGATATTAAAGAGGATCGGCCCCAGCACCGAGCCCTGGGGGACGCCACTAGTGACTGGCCTCCAACTGGATTTGATTCCATTCACCACGACTCTTTGGGCCCGGCTATCCAGCCAGTTTCTAACCCAACGAAGCATGCGCCAGTCCAAGCCAAGAGCAGCCAGTTTCTTGAGGAGAATGCTGTGGGAGACGGTGTCAAAAGCCTTGCTGAAGTCAAGGTAGACCACATCCACAGCCTTTCCCTCATCTACCCAGCGCGTCACTTTGTCATAGAAGGAGATCAGGTTCGTCAAGCAGGATCTGCCTTCCATAAACCCATGCTGACTGGGCATGATCGCCTGCTTGCCCTTCAAGTGCCGCATGATGACTCTCAAGAGGATCTGCTCCATGAGCTTCCCTGGCACTGAGGTCAAACTGACAGGCCTATAGTTCCCCGGGTCTGCCCTCCGGCCCTTCTTGTAGATGGGCGTCACATTTGCTAGCCGCCAGTCAGCTGGGACCTCCCCCGATAGCCAGGACTGCTGATAAATGATGGATAGGGGCTTGGCTAGCTCCTCTGCCAGTTCTCTCAGTACCCTTGGGTGGATCCCATCCGGCCCCATCGACTTGTGCACATCCAAGTGCCGTAGCAGGTCACCAACCAGTTCTTCATGGATGATGAGGGCCACATCCTGCTCCCCATCCCCTTCCACCAGCTCAGGGTACTGGGTATCCAGAGAACAACCGGTATTGCCGCTAAAGACTGAGGCAAAGAAGGCATTGAGCACCTCCGCCTTTTCCTCATCTCTTGTAACTAAGTTTCCCCCTGCATCCAGTAAAGGATGGAGATTCTCCTTAGTCCTCCTCTTTGTGTTGATGTATTTGTAAAAACGTTTTTTGTTATCTTTAACGGCAGTAGCCAGATTGAGCTCCAGATGAGCTTTGGCCTTCCTAATTTTGTCCCTGCACAGCCTCGCTACATCCTTATAGTCCTCTCTAGTGGCCTGCCCACTTTTCCAAAGATTATAAACCCTCTTTTTTTTCCTGAGCTCAAACCACAATTCTCTGTTGAGCCAGGCTGGTCTTCTTCCCCGCTGGCTCATCTTTGGGCACATGGGGACAGACTGCTCTTGCGCCATTAGGATTTCCCTCTTGAAGAGCACCCAGCCTTCCTGGACCCCTCTGCCCTTTAGAACCGCCTCCCAAGGAACTCCACCAACTAGTGTCCTGAGCAGCCCAAAGTCAGCCCTCTGAAAGTCCAATACAGCTGTTTTACTGGTCCCCTTCCTGGCCTCACCAAGAATAGTGAACTCCACCATTTCGTGGTCACTCTGCCCAAGACAGCTCCCGACAATCACATCCTCCACCAGTCCTTCTCTGTTTGTGAAGAGAAGGTCTAGTGGGGCACCACCCCTGGTAGGTTCACTAATCAGCTGCGTCAGGAAGCTATCTTCCACGCTCTCCAGAAACCTCCTAGACTGCTTTCTCTGGCCTGTGTTGTGTTTCCAGGATATGTCAGGGAAGTTGAAGTCCCCCACGAGTACAAGCGCTGAAGATTTCGCAACTTCTGTCAGCTGCCTGTAGAATTCCTCATCTGTCTCCTCATCCTGGTTCGGTGGTCTATAGCAGACCCCGACCAGAACACTAGCCTTGTTGACCCCGCCGATCCTAACCCAAAGGGACTCGACCTTGTCATTCCTAGCCTCGAGTTCTACAACATCAAAGACTCTCTAATATAGAGAGCCACACCGCCACCCCTTCTGTGCTGCCTGTCCCTTCTGAAGAGCTTATAGCCAGGCATCGCAGCACTCCAGTCATGAGACTGGTCCCACCACGTCTCCGCGATGGCAACCAAGTCGTAGCCTGCCTGCTGCATGATGGCTTCTATCTCCTCCTGTTTGTTACCCATGCTGCGTGCATTGGTGTAGATGCACTTCAGCTGGGCCTTTACCTTATCCTCCGGCCTTGCCATTGTTCCCCCTGGCACAGCCCCAACAATCCATGCTTCAGCCCCATCCCCCTTCTTACCTAGTTTAAAGCCCTATCAATGAGCCCCGCCAGCTCCTGGCCCAGGATCCTTTTTCCCCTAAAGGATAGGGACCCGTCTACGGCCATCAGGCCAGGTGCTGAGTAAAGTGCCCCATGGTCGAAAAACCCAAGATTTCTTCGTTGGCACCAGCCCCGGAGCCACGTGTTTAACAGGTGGGCTTTCCGTGTCCTCTCCGTACCTCTCCCTGCCACCGTAGGGATGGATGAAAACACCACCTGTGCTCCCGCTCCATCCACTAACCGTCCCAGCCCCCTAAAGTCTCTTTTGATAGCTTTCAGGCTTCTCTCTTCAATGTTGTCACTGCCTGCCTGGACTATCAAAAGAGGATAATAATCAGAGGGGCGTACCAGGTTAGGAAGCTTCCTGGCAACATCCCTGACCCTGGCCCCAGGGAGGCAGCAGACTTCCCTACGGGTAGGGTCAGGCCGACAAATAGGGCCCTCTGTTCCCCTGAGAATAGAGTCTCCCACAACAATAACCCTCCTGTCTTTTTTGATGGAGGCAGTCCTGAGGCGTGGAGTCGGCCTCCTCGCCCTAGGCATCCTCCTGGGAACACTTGCTTCCTCTTCCTCAGCCACCAGTCTCTCGAGCTCCAGGGCCTCAAACCTGTTCTGTAAGGGCACCTGGGAAGGTGGGGCCGGAAGGGGAGGGCATCGCCTGCGATGTCGAGCAGGGACCTGTTTCCATTCTTCCTCAATTCTTAGGTCCCCTCCCTCTGCCCGACAGCGACAGGGCCGGGGGTCCACCCCCATTTGGGGTGTCTCACCCCGGTACCTCTCCTTGAGGCCCTGCAGGGAGTTACTTCACAAGTCTATCTCCCGCTCACACTCCCTTATATTCCTCAACCTCTCCACCTCCTCCATTCCTCCAAGGAGGACTGTAGCTGGAAAACTGTGGGTATTTGCAAAAAAAAAAAAAACATCCAGAATTCGTGTTTTAGGAACAACTATATAAATACTTCTTAAATTTTTTTTTCTTTGGAGTGTTTTGACCATTTTGTTCTTTTTTTTTTCTTGTTAATATGAAGGTTTCTTGCTGTAGTCTAAGTGAAAGGGTGACTCCTGGGCTAATTGAGATTTGGGTCAAGTAGTTTGGGTCTGCTCATTTTACTGAGGCTTTAAGGTTGTGTTGCAAGATAATGTAGGTTTCAGGTAAATGACTTGCAAATATTTTGCATTCTGTGAAATGATTTTTCATGAACAAAGTATCAAAAAGAGCTTATAGTCTTGATCTGGAGTGAAGAAAACCACATAAAATAACTTTTTTTTTTTTTTTTTTAAAAAAAAAACTCATGATCTTTACTTAATGACTTTATCTAGGGCGTCCTAAATTCATGTAGTTGATCCACTACCATAAAGCCATGAATTGCCTCTGTTTCCCTGAAAGGATGGGGCACAGCCCAGACAGTGCTACCTCCCCACCTGGTTGTGAGCAAGGTGATAATCCATTTGGATGTTATAGGATGGGAATTGCTGCTTAGACTTCAGTTTTCAGTTTAGCAGTTCAGATGCCTGAATTGAAGACCACCTTGAAGGGTGCTTCTGGAAGTTGTCATTCCATGTTTCCATACTAAAAATAAAATAAAATAATGTATCTTAGAT
This sequence comes from Heteronetta atricapilla, assembly GCA_011075105.1. NCBI lineage: Eukaryota > Metazoa > Chordata > Aves > Anseriformes > Anatidae > Heteronetta > Heteronetta atricapilla. The sequence continues at coordinate 134,667,622 of CM021731.1, read as the reverse complement.
TCATTTCTTCTGTGAAAACAGCATTAAAAGTGCAGTTATTTGAGAAGGAAAAGAGATTTCAATTTTGACCTCAGCTGAGACGAATGATGCCACCGAATATATGGTCATCCCTCAGTCCTGGTACTAGACTTGTGACTTGTCCTTGTCTTAGCGTGTCCTGTCATGTAAGCAGAAGGAACATTTTGCTTGTGGTTTGATTTTTTTTTTTTTTTTTTTTAATTCTCCTCTTCAGACTTTGTAGTAGCCAGTGATGATTCCCTTTCTGTAGCTGTCTTCTTAGTTACAGGAAAAGCCATGCACATCAGTGAGTGCTTTATTTGTATGTATTCTGAATTAAGTTAGCTGTGGCTGGAACTAAGCTTTGCTCCGGCTGGCTTGATACTCAATAGGTAAAAATACTCTTCCAGCTTCTTTGCATCCCGAGCAGAAAATTTGGATGTCTTGCTTCACCATATGCCATAGACCTTCATGCCTTTTCCTTTTGCTGTGCCTCAGTGAGAGTATGAATGATGAACTGTCTGAAATATCCCAAGCATTTGTTTTAGTGTCCGTTTATCATACAAGCCTCTGCTGCCAAGATCACATTACTATATACATGCTGGGAAACCAGTTTGTATCACGAATGTCCTGAGTAAGTGTGTTGCAGTTGGCTGGGTAAGCAGCAGTAGCTAGCTCTAGCAATTGACCTAATATAGCAAAAGAAAATATTACTTTCCTAAGGGCTGAAAATGAAACTTAATCTAGCTGGAACAGAGAGCCCACAGTGGTGATAGCTGTCTTTTAGGAAGCTGAAGAGACTGCTCAAGCTTACCTGTGCTAATAACTTAATCATTTCACTACTGGTGACCTTTGTTAGGGGAAAAAAGATAAGTCTTCTAAAACCATGAAAATCTATTTTTAATGCCAAAGTATTAAATCCTTACCTAATCATTTCACTTTCATACCAGCCTTTGTTCTCCAATGCTCTTTTTCATAGTTGGATATTGTAAATTCCTGTGAATTGGAGCTGTACCCCTGCTCATTTTGTGGTTTAGGGGAAAGAAGGCTGGGAAAGAATATTTAGCGAATGGCACTAAGAAGGCATGCAATAGCAGTGGCAAGTAAAAAAGGATAAGTGCATTATATTAACTGTAGAAGTAGGTTTGGGTGCTCTGGACCCTTTCTATAGCAACAATTTTTAGCACTGTTCCTTTTTTTGTGTGTGGGTGGTGGCCTGGAGAAATAGAGAAGGATATCTGTCTTCAGCTCTGATTCAAACACATCCTTATAGTCTGACACAGGAAGCAGAAAACATACCTCAAGATAGATCAAATGTTTAGAACCACAGTAAGTGTTGATTTTGAGTAAGAAAAAAAGAGTTAATACTGTGACTTTGTTTTCATATATTTATAGGCAACGATGACGACTTGAGGTTAGAAGATGCATTTGGCAAGTATTACACTCTTGCAATTTTTTTTTGGGGGGGTGGGGAGGGCACGAAAATAGTGGCTGTCCTTTTGATGGTTTCTGAATATCATTGCATGGTTGAGCATGACACCTTCCCCATGTACAGTTTATTTAAATCTCAGTAGAACAATTCAGCTACAGTAGGGTCAAAATGGTGACCATGTAGAACTGAAATTTATTTTGGGGAACACTCAGATTCATCTTGAGAGGAAAGCCTCTTACTATATAGGTTTGATCTTGTGCTTTCCATTGTATAGACATGGGCTTAAATTTGTCCTATATGTACCTACCTAACAGTGTAGGAAATTGTTTTTCAACATTTTTTTCCCACCCCTCTAACTGTCTTTGACAGGAGCTTCAGAGAAACCTCTTCCAACTCAGAAGGCACCATCAGACAATGGTGAGATCTAATTGCCCTCTAATACCTTTTACTGTGAAGTCGAGTGTAACTGTATGTACTAATCTGAGACTGAATTTTTCAGTTTAGTGGCCAACAAAGTTGTGATATTTCTGTAAAGGAAAGTAATTCCCTAATTACAAAAAGATTTCTACGTTTTATAGTCTTCTGCTAGTGCTTTTACAAAGATTAATAGTTTGATATTATAAGATTAAAGGCCCTTTGAAAATTCCTTTCATTGCCTTTCATCTGCATGTTTCAAGCTTGCTCACCTTGAGCTAGCCCTTGGGATATCCCATGTAGTTTGGCAGATAATGGACTCAAAACTCTGTGATGCTCTTCTTTCTGTGGGCTACTGTTGAATGAGCATGCCATTATATTCTTGGTGAAAACATTGTGATGTGCATTTTGTGTAAAAATAGTCTAAAACTAGTTCAGTTTTCACATTACACTTAAAATGTCCCTTATTTCTTTGTAGATGGGTTTAGCTTGGAAGATGCTCTTCAGCCTAGTAAGTATCATGTTTTCCTGGGTACTGCTGGGTGGTATTTAATGTAATGTCTATCCATCCTGTATTACCTAAATGTGATAATGGCATTGAGTTGACTAAAGTAATAGACTGCAGATGAAAATAATTGCAGTCCAGTTGTGTTTATTTCATTTTACTGGTCTGGATCACAAAGCTGTATATATTTCACACATTTCTTTAACAATTCCTACTTGTTTAATTGCTGTGTCTTCACTAGATGGCACTAAGTCCATAAATAATTACTTATGGCAGTAGCATTTAAATATGAATTAATCCATTTTAACTCTGTTTGTCTATAGGTGACCCCAAGCCAGGTCCACCTGCAAAGCCTAGAGACTCCGGTAAGACTTATAGCACAAATGCCTGAATTGTGACATGTTTTTACTATCCCAGTTAAACTTCTAATAATTGCTCTTTTTTAATTGTTTTTGATGTATGTCAGATGTTGGCTTGGATGAACACTGAGAAATGAGGAAAAATTGGCTTGCAAATAAGCTTTGCAGCTGTCTTGACATTTTATAAGAAAACCAACCTATCGAGTCACTTTTCTTTCATGCAACTGGCAAAATAAATAAATAAATAAATAAAATAGTTTAGGTAAACAGATTGTGCCCAGTAGCTCTTTGGGTACCATCACTGGATCTGATGCAGTGTGTACCTAACACAAGATTACAGTCCTAGGATAGTAGCACTTTCTGCTGCTCAGTTTGGTTTAGCCCTTCAAAGTTTTCTCTCTGCTAAAGCAGCCTGTTCCCAAACCCTGACACTTGAAAACAGGTGGCTAGTTGAGAAACAACTAGATGAGCAAATCAGATGGTAAGGCAACTGAAGAGAGAGGATCTTTTATTGAATTGGAAGCTGAAGTTGGAGTCTTGGAATTGTGCTCTAGAGGTGCCAGCCTTTTTGCATTGAATATGCAGAGAGCCTAAGGAGACCTGATCTGACTTGTGCTAGAGCTAGGAGGAGGCAAGACCATGCAACATCGAGTAGAAGTACTATACAGAAGAAACCGGCCTCTAGGTGGAGTCAGCTGTTGGTCAAAACGCAGTTTTAGAAAACTACTGCTGGTGTGTTAATTTAACGTGGGTAAGAAAGACTGTGACCAAACAGCACAGAAGTATTTACTAAGATCTTTTATTCTCCTATTCTGTTGCAAGCAAAGCAAAGTGTCATTGTAGGGACCATATTTATAGTTACATAATGTGCATCTTTTCATGTTTATGTTTGTTATTTTGTTGTTGTAAGTGAGATACCAGTCTGGTAGTTCTAAAAGTGACAATAGCCAAGTAACGTGTACGTAATAAAAAAAAAATTAAAAGTTCAGCATTTGAAATCAGACTTGCAAACCAAAATGCTATGAAAGGCTTAGTGAATTGTACTGTTTATGTTCAGGCATAACAAGGGTCTGATATATAGGCTAATGTAGCAGAAACACTGTTAATTGCATTAACTTAAAGTACAGTCTTTAACGTAAAACAACCAAACAAATAACAGCATTAGCTTATGAAAGAAAAAAAAAATACATGGGAATGACTGAAATCATTTATGAGTCAGATAGTCCCACTGCTTTTGGTTTCTTCACACTAGTAAGTTTGGTGACTTTATTCTAACTTTATGTATGTGACCCCAGCCAGCTCTGCCTGCAAATCCTAGAAACACTGTCAAAACTGTCCTAAGAGGAATTTCTGAACAGTAGAAAATCATTTGTTAATGTTTCCTTGTCCCTTTCAAAATTACTGTATTATATTCTGCTTTTGATCTCTCAGTGTTTTGTTTTGTTTTTCTAAATATCTCGTGTGTAGATAACCCGAAGCCAGGTTCACCTGCAAACCCTAGAGACTCAGGTAAGACTTCTGGCACAAATGCCCAAATCATGAAATGTTTTTACTATTCCAGTTAAACTTCTACTAATTACTCTTTTTTAATTGTTTTCAATTTATGTCAGGTGTTGGTTTGGATGAAAACTTAGAAGTGAGGAAAAATTGGCTTGCAAATAAGCTTTGCAGCTGTCTCAACATTCCATAACAAATGTGTTGAGTCACTTTTACTTAAAAGTGGGAAGGAGGAAGGAAGGTGGGGACAGAGTGTACGTGTTTGGGGCATTGTTGTTGTTAGGTGCCCATAGTGGAACATCTATGTTATTAGATTGATTCTTTCATCTTTACAAACTGAATCCATGCTAGTCTTGCTAAAGCAAGTAGGAATAACTACAGGTGATCTGTATTTTTGAAGTATCTAAAATAAAGGTAAAGCAAAGTGTTCCTATTTAGTTATTTTTAAAGGCCCTAAGTTAACAAATAGGTTTCTTAATTCATTTCTTAATACATATTTCTTAATTCTTACATTCAGTTAAGAAATAAATTTCTAAGAGTACAGAAATACATGTTTTTCATGTTTGAAAGGTATGTTTAAAACACATGCCCTTCCCTGCCTATTGTGCTTTAGAGGTTTTCTCTGTCTTTGCCTAGCTCCAACCAAAACACATTCATGGGCCTCAACTACGCTGATGCTGTTACCCAGGAATATGGCAATATTCATCTCCTGGAATGCAAACCCTGGTTCTTGCTCCTTCTCCTGCCTGATTTACAGCAGATACTTGAATGCAGGTTTTGCGCACCTCAGTACAGTGGTTTTGCCAGCTAATGAAACATCCTCTGGTCTGATGGTTTTAGCTTTGTGGTTTGAAACATCTTTGCTTTCCCTAAGCTAAAGATTCTTTTGACCGCAGAGGGAAGGAGGAGATCTCCAGGCTCTATGAGTTGAGGTCCAGTGAAAGTGGAAATGGACTAGTTCAGTGTCCTGCAATAAATCAGAGAAGGGAATTAAATTTGAAGCTTCCCATTCTCAGGCAAATACCACAGCCACTGGACTGCGGCATGGTGAACTCTTTCCTCTAGCTACTGTGTTATGCAGGTTCAAAGGATGGGTTGTGACTTAGAAACCCAACCCTAGAAATGCATTCACACCTGCACTCTTGAACAGAAATGTTCCTTTCCCTGCTTTATCAGGATAGCGAGGCTTGGGCCATTCTACTTAAGTAGCCTACAGAGGTTCTTCCTTGTTTAGTAAGTAATATTTGTGCAGTAACACCTGCTCATGGACACTGGTCTCTCTCTTTTGTTCAGGAATTCTGGAGGTAGCAGTGGTGCTTCAAAACTGTGTAGTGCTGAGCTGAAACATCTCTAGATTAGGAGGGCTTTTGCAAGGTGAACACGTAACCATGACACTGAGCCCAGAACTGCCATGGACTCAGTGGAATGAACTAGAGAAAACTTACATGTTATCGTGTGCCTTTAGGTATCTTTCCACTGAACCTAGAACGCGTAATACTGTTTTTATGTTTTATAGGCAACTTTGATGATTCAGATCTATACAAGGGTGATTTACCAAGAGCAGGAGGTGGTGGCGGTGGCGGCAGTGGTAAGATAGTAGTTTGTGTTTTTATTGACCCCATGGTTACATGAGCTTTTAATGAAAGCTTATTTACAAGCTGTTTAACATGCTCTGATTTTTAACACCTTTGGTTCTGTTATCGGAACTATAACATCTTACCTTCCAGTTCAAAGGCGATGTGTTCTGTCCCTGCCAAAAAATACCCAGATAATTAAAAGGCAAAACTGATCTAGGAACCTTCCGTGATTTTTAATGTAACATTAAGAAAGGTAAGTTTTAAAACTGAGGTGCAAAGGTGTCATTTTTTTTCAAAATTCACCATGAATATAGTTCTTAAAGGCATCTGGGTGATTTTTTTAAGAACTTACGTAAAAAAGCTCTTAAGGATTTTTTTAGTTCCTATGGTTAAGAAGCCCAGGGGTGGGCCAGAAGACGGTCCACCTTGTTTTTCTCAAAGATTTCACCTGCCCAACAGGATGAATTAATCCTTAGACTTTCATGTGATGTAGGGTGTATTTACACAGAGTGATACATAACCATTTAATACCTTATCAACCTTGATCTAAAAAAGCTGCCATATCTAAATGTTATGGCACATCTCAGTACAGAGATGGTCCTTGGGACCAACCTGCAGGTCATCATGCCCTGTATGCATGACTGCAATTTCACTACTTCTAAGATATTTAACACCACTGGTGGTGAGCAAGTTGATTAAACTTCACAGATGGGCTGCCCTCATTTAGTAGTAGTGCTGAGTGCCCAAGGTTGAAGTTGCTATTACCATGACCTGTGCTTTGAAAACAGAGTTTGAATGCCAGAGAGCTTAATATTGCATGGATAAAATAGTGTTTTGATCATCATATGGCTTGTCATTTTGTATGATGAATTGACAAAAAAAAAAATGATGTAACTGTTCTTTAGACATAAAAACTAAACCTTTTGTTTGTTCTTGTAGGACAAAAGGACTCAGGTCCAAATAAGGTTGAAGACGGTGAGGGTAAGTGTATGAATTTCTGTGTATGGTGTCTGTATATCTTAAGCTCGTTTTCAGGCCTTTTCTTTGTTGCTAATATTCTGCTAGAGTACTCACTGCTGGCAGTGGGTTTCAGCTTCAAAACTTTATGAAATCTAGAATTCACCTTCAAGCTCTACTTTTATAAATCTATGAAATCTCTGTTAGAAATGATTCCAAGTTTTAAAGTGTCAGAGATGCTGGTGCAGTGACTGCATGCATATAACTTACATTTGGCCGTGAAAAGGGTAATTCTTTTTTTATTTTTTTTTTTAAATACTGGAACTTGCAACAACCATGCTGAAGTTGCTTAACAGTAGGCACTACTAAGAAATTAATAGCTATAAAATTAAAGGAATTACTTTTCATTATTCACAAAGAGAAAAAGTCAATTACTACACTTTCCTGTAATTTCATGTTTATTGGTTTTTAAAGTGTTCGTGGGATTTACTTTGAGCCAATACAAGTTTGACATCACTTTCAATTCTAAAACAATGTCTGCAAAACTTTTTTTCAGCTTCTCAGGGAGCAATAGCTGGAATTGTAAGCGCAGTCGTTGCTACTGTAATTGGAGCAGTGTCTAGTTTCATTGCTTATCAAAAGAAGAAACTCTGTTTCAAACAAAGCGGTAAGTTTGCTGAACTACTTTTTTTTATATATAGACTTTTATAGAGGGTTTTTTTCTGTTTTGTGTTTTATATGGAAGCTAGAAATTGATTTTTTGCATCAGGTAGTTTTAATAGCTCGGTGAATTTGTGTTCACAGGGAGTAACCTCTCTTTCTAGTCATCTAAGGCAGGGAGTCTGAAGAATGCCTTGCTCAAAACATAGAATTTCAGAAGCAGACCGCCTTAAGACTCTGTGTTCCTTAAAATAAAACCACCTCCTGCTAATGAATGAGCAGGAGAGATTGCAAGAAAACATTTCTTTAAGGAAAATTGTGTGGAGATTGGGGATTACAGATTATTTTCATGCTGGAAAGTACCTTGTCATTTCTAGCTTGTAAATCTTGCCTTTGTGTCTTCACAAGATGCTTACCTGGATATTCATCCCCTTTTTACTGCAGTGGTATGTTCATCGCAGTCTACTTCCTTTTCACCTAAATAAGATAGAACTTAGACAGTACTGTAGGTAATAGGTGGGACAGAAGCCTTGTTTTTGTCTTTTCGAGTCTTTTAGAATGGTTGGTCAAGGGAGAGGACAGAACAGCAACCCAAACAAGCACTGTTGGTTTTGTATTTGGGAAGTTTGGAAAATGAGCAACATAGAATCATAGAAGGATCTGTGATACATGTTAAAATTAATAGGATCTTAACTAGTATCAGTAGCCCATTTTCTTCAGTGCTATTTCCTCCCTCAAATTCTCTATTCAACAGTAACTTTGAAGAGCAGAGAATTTCAGTGCTAAGCATCTGTTTGTTTCCCAGCAGATGAAGAGAATGTGAACATGGATAGCCACAGGGGAGCGCAATCTGAGCCACCTGGTAAGAGAAGAATCTAGATGGAAGACCAAATTTTTGGTGGGGATCCTGTTAAGTACACTTGGTTGGCATTTAATATTATGAAGAAAATTACTTGTGCTGTTTTTTATATTATTTTTTCTCTGTTGTTGTTTTCAAAACAAATGTTTGTAACTACCAATACAACTAACAGCACTAGGTCAAGATTTCAATTCTGATTCTTCTCTAGTTCTTTTCCTTTTGAAAAGATGATTGCCTCCTTTTTTTTTTTTTTTTTTTTTTTTTTTTTTCCCCTTGAGTAGTCTCTGAAATACAGGAGCTTAGAGAAAGTTAAGAATTGACTTTTCTCTCTAAAAGTATTATTAAAGACAATTATGAGAATACATGACTTGCTCCTTTAGTGTTTTACATAACTGCAATTAGCTGACAAGTATTTCATTAGCATATGTTGCATCTGATTGGAATCTGTTACCTTGTTTTACACTAAACTCATAGAGAACTCTGCAAGGATGCACATTAGGGAAGGTTAATATTGTTTGGGCAGAGAGAAAACTACACTGAAGGCAAGGAGGACTGAACTTAGAAGCATGTTGTTTTAACTAAAACATTCTGCTTTGAATGGAAAATTATTGTATAAAAGAATTATCAAATAACAAATCTGTGTGTAACAAGCTGTGACAGCTGAGGAAAGATTTCTCTGAAACCAACAAAAAACCTAACAACCTCACCCTTCCAGATATGATTGGCTATTGTCCTGAGCTGATGAACAGGTGATTAAATCTATGAAAGCCATAGATTTGAAGGAAGTAGTGTAGATGAAAACTCAGCTTTCTAGCCCTTGTGACTGGTGAGCAAAGGAACAGGCAATACAACCTCATGCTGAAGTTTGAGTGTCTTCAAATACTGAATGTTGAAAACTCAAAGTAGTATAAATTTGCAATATATTCTTCCCTGGTCTTAATTTAAACCCAGCAGAACCTAGCAGTTCTATCTTATACCTTTTTTTTTTTTCTTTTTTTCCAGGTAGTCACTTATTTGGGCTTACTGGCTTGTGGTCCTCTTTATGAACATTTTTCCTTAAAGCTGTTAAATATATTAAATTGTTAAGGAAAAAGCGTTAGCTGGTGGCTGGCCATTGCAGTATCCCTTGTTATGCAAGGTACTGGCTTTACGGTGTCAAGCCTCTGCTTACCTGAATTTATCTCACAGTTTCAAATGCCTACTGAAAATGTCTGTTGACCAAATATACTATTTCATAATATCATGCATCTTACGTTGTATACTAATTTAGCGTACTAATCTTGAGTTGTTTCTGTTTTTGTAGTTCAGCGCACACTTCTGGAGAACTAAGAGAAATCATGATGAAGAACAGACCATTGAAACTGGATAGGGAGCCTGAAAAAAAAAAAAAGGAAGCAGAAAAAAAGCATGATGTAAACAGCAGAGTCTGAAGCTGCGTGAGAAAACAGTCCATGTTTGAAACATTTTAGGGAGCGTGACTTAGACCTGAGTATTTCTGTATGGTTACCCCATGAAGCAATGTTGCACATCAATATATGGCCTTAATGACAGGAGTGGAGAGTTATGTTGTTCTTTCCTTTACTCCTGTGACAAATGGGTGTGCCTCAAGTGCATTCAGTATGTTTTACTTTTCTTTATCTTTCCAAAAACAATAAGCAATTAATGATTTGTTATGTCATTGCTTTAGGCAGTGTAAATGTTTTTGTTTGTTTGTTTGTTTGTTTGTTTTTAATCCTGTATAAAGTCAATGTACCAACCAACAAACTTGGTATATGTTGTAGGCACCTGAAAGCGAATGAAATTGCTCATTGTGTGTAGATAATGGATCTCAGTGTGGGTGCTGCTGATACAATCTGTGTAGCTGCCTTGGTCAGCCACTAACGAAGTGATAATTGTTTTTGAGCATCCAAAAGACAAAAATTCAGAGTTTTGTTTTTGCACTTTTTTTTCATTTCATCTGTCTGGTACAGATTCAGGACAAACAAACTAGTCCACCCAGACCTTTCATCCTTTCTGACTCTTCTTGCTTAGCAACTACTGAGATGGTCAGATGTGGAAAAGCCTGATTTACAAACTAGAGCCATAATTGGATTTTGTACAACTTGTGAGATTGAGGTTTGGCAACTGTCTGAACAGTTATGAATGAAGTATTAGGGAGTGGGGATTAACATCATCAGGCTTGCATAAGCAAAATTTTAATAGAAAATACCATAATACTTTGAATTCAGAAGGCTCCTATTACACACTTAGAAGGCAAAAACAGTACTGTGATTCAGAAATAAAGAGTAACAAGACTGACCAGAGCCTCACTCCACAAGCCTCACTCCACAACCCAGCCTCACTCCACAAGCATCCACTGAAAATACATGTGAAGAATGATTTTGGATACATGAAAGATTGCCATCGGGATGAAGGGCCATAATTACATCTTCAGTTGAAAGCACTTGTGAAGTTTGCTGTGGCTCTTGGAAGCCACAGGGAGTTTTCAAGGATCTGTGGAAACATGGAAAACTGTGCACTTCATAACAGCTAAAGGACTGAGTCTGAAATAATAACTAGTTCTGTCTGGATGGAATAGTCCAACCAGTTCTGTTGGCTTTCATTGTAAGTGGTTCCAATTTTCATGCAATTTTACTGTATGTCTTACTAATATGCTTCAGCCACCTGGCAGAAATCTAGAGAAAGAAGATACTCCATGGAATATCTTAGAAGTCATTGTGAATTTGGATATTAAACGTGCACATTTGTGCATTCAAATATGAATGTATGCCAATTATAATTCATTTAAGAATTTCTTGTACTTTTTAGCCTGCAACAAAGCTTTACACAGACTTGTGTCATGGAATTTATTTGTATACCTCTTCTTGCCCCACTTCTGCTTTTAACATGAAAGTGCTAAAACCTTTAAGTGTTTTCAAGGGTGGAAAAGTGATTTATACATAAACATTTGGTCTATGTAAATAATAAAAAAATAAATGTACAGCTTATCTGCATGAATAAATATATCAATGCCAAGCATACAGGAAACAAAAATAAGCCAGTCTTTGTTAAGGAAAGAAAGATGGGGAAGCTCAGAGTAGCTTTGGTTGACCAGATTCTCAAATCCTTTTCCAGCATTTGCAAGCCTAAAAAATACTTACTAAAACCCTCCTGTCCTGTGATTTTTTCTAAAAATAAATTGTAAATCAATAAACAAATAAATAATTTTCCTTCTTAGTTTCTCTAGAAATGCAAGTTTTGGTGCTCAACCAGAGACACAGTTTTCAAAGGGAGTTTTTCTTCCTCCTCCATCGGCAATTCAGATTTATTTCTTACAATTTACTTTTTTTATCAGTTTATAAGGAAGTTGCCCGGTAGCAACAAAGCTGTGAGCTGTTTTCACAGAATGCTTACCAGTGTGAAGTTCAGAAATGACATTTGTGTGAAGGACAGACATGGCTTTTGAGCAAGAAGACCTAGATTTGGTAACACAGAATCTGATGAAAAAAGGTACAGAAATAGAAGGCTTAGTATGGGCAGCCTTAATGGTGTTTATGTGGGTTCAGTGTTCCTCATGCAAGTATCATGTCCACCTTTGGGAGTTGACATTGCTGTGGGGGCATTTCTGTCATTTTCTCACTTTCTGATAGTGAGAGGACCAGAACTAAATCTGACAGCAGTGTTGTGGTTGCCAAGTGACTATCTAGGAACAAGTTTCACTCATCTTTTCAGTCGAAGTAGGCACATAATGGTACATGAAATTTGGGCACAGCTATGTTCCACAAAGCAGGCAAGCCTCAGCGTGGTGTTTAGGGGAAATGGCTGTTGTAACACTGATTTCAGCAGGTCTCATCTTCTCTGGCTTTGTCCATTTATGGCTTCACGGGCTGGAGTTGTGAGACAAGGAAGACTGGGTGCTGCCACCTAGGGAGAAAAAGCTGAAGAGAAGGCTTGGAATTCGAGGCTGTTCTCTTGCTGTGAGCAGGAAACTGCCGATTTGGGGGTTTATGTTAGTTATATGTGCATAAAGCATAGCAGTTCTCTTCTCTTTCAGTTATCAGGCTATTAATTTATACATTACTATATGCCTCACTGCCCACTAAAGTTTTTGGTTTTATTTCTTAGTTTAATTGCTCTTCTATTGCATAACTAAATATCCCAGTCCATTAGTTCTCACACTCACTGGGTCAAGAAACATCAGTTAACAACTATTCCTCACCATAAGGTGTTTATATGGTTATCTGCCATGCATTAGCTGTTGCCCATCATGGCCATCTGCACAACGTGCCCTTCAGATCCCCGATTGCAAATTTAAGTTCTAGTTTCCATACAGGTCTCAATCAGCCTGAGCAGTGGGATGAAAAAATACTGTCCTTCCCAGGCCCAAACTGCAAGTTTCAACCCGGCTGCAGAATCTCCATCATTAGAGTGAGGATGGCAACACAGAGCTAGCTCTCTCCTGTTCCTGTTGCACATCCTCTGAGTTCTGTTTTTTCTCCAGTCTGCCTCCTTTGGGGAGGGGAGCTGCATCATTCCTAGAGCTGTTCAAGTTACCTGCAGTAATAGGAGAAAAAAAAATTAAAGCAGGATCATCTGGTTCTAGAGCATCGCATCACTAGCTTCTACAAGGAAGATGAAGTTGTAGTTTAGTTAATCCTAACTATCAGTAAAAGGACTGCTTGAAAAATGTTCTGATGGTTTTCATGTGTCTATTTGAGTTACTTATCTAAACATATCCAAAATAATTCATCAAGTTGTGGAAATGAAAACAGGCAATTCTTAATCATAAGGTTCGCAGCTTTCTACTGTAGCTCCTATTCATACCCATTTCAAAATCTGCCAGATTTTAAATGTCAAAGAAAACTCTCTCATGCACTCACATTTCAGCATACATTGGGCAGATTTACACTCCCAGTGGTGAATTCCAGTAGTTTTCTCACTTAGTATTATTTTAGGTCAATAAGCTGTATTATTCTGTTGTTCCTCCTCCCCCCCCCCCCACCCCCTTTTTTTTTTTTTTTCCCTGCAGATTTCGCTTGGCAAGATTCTGACATATACCATAACCTTTCCATGAACTGGAAAGATTATCTTTTTGCTCTTTTCTGTTATGCAGGTATAAAGGACAAACTTGAAAGAAAGAAAAGAGATGATTACAAAAGGAAATGGAATTGAATGGAATAAAAATACATTTTTTTCAGAGCCCTGCATTTGGAGTACTTTAAGAACCACAAGGATGAAAAACTAAAATACGTTTCTGTACCTTCAGTGATAAAATACTGAAGATTTAGTTAGGATGTAGAAATGATGTTCTTCTATTGCCAAGAAATTATATCACTTATTCACTTGTTTATTTATCTTACGTCTAGATTAATGTCTAAAATTACTAGATGTTTCAAGACTTTAATTAAAATACTTATATTTGTATGATTAAAAAACAATACTGTAGGATATTAGTGGCTTTCCCCGGTAGTTCCTGTTTATAATTTGGTTCTTTCATCTCCGATAGACTCATACAGCAGGAAACCCATGTCAAAGAGAGCAGTGTCCAACCTCTGCCCACAAGAAGGATGGGGTTGCAACTGTGGTGAGGTGTGACTGTCCTCTTGCTCTTCTTTAGTTTGTCTCATCTAAAAGAGGCCTGATGGGCAAAAAGTATATGGCATAGAGAATAGACAGACACAAGCTACATTTCTAAGCCATTTGCTATTTGCTAAATATATGAGGGCGCTTTTTTTTTGGTGAAAATAAACAGAAAAATTAGGCAACTTGATCAGCCTTGTGGGGCAGAACTTTGTTTTCCCTCTAAATAAGAAAAGATGGGTAAATAGTTTCTCAAAGTGATAAAACTGCAATATGTGGTCTGGTAAAAGCTCTGTATTTTTGCTTAATATCCAACATTGTTTACTTGATACCTTGGACAAGCCATTGCACGTGTATTTGGCAGAGGGAGCTGAGTTTAAAAACAGTCCTGAACTGTGCCAAGAACAGAACTGGGATAAATTCTACTTGGGGCATCCTGACTCCAATGCTAGGTCCACTACTTCAACTCACAGTTCCTTGTGCCTTTGTTGTATTGTCTTATTTAGCAACAGAGAGTAGTAGGTGGCTTCAGAAGAGCTAGAAGTGTGTGTGTATCGTCTTCAAATTTAATAATCTTCTGTATCCCAAAGAAAGGATCCCAAAGAACTAGTAGCAGCAGACAGGTGAGATAAGGTGTTTTGGAAGACTTCACTTACAAGGGTGACTATTTTGAAAAAGTTTCTGAACATCTGTGAGGTGCTTGAACTTGTCTGGAACTAGTACATAGCCTTGCTAACATTTCTGTTCCCTTCAGGCAAATTCATCACTGATACGAAGATTAGCACGTGTGCCTGCTTTTGTTATCCTGGAAAAAATAAGCAGTAGGCCTATGGGATTGCTAGTGTCATGATCTGATCTTTGTTTTAAGTGGCTGATAAAGTCCTTTCTTTAACCTAAATGTCCTTAATTCTTTTGAGATTGAGCAACTGGCCTTGGTCAGGAAAACGATACATGAATTGATACATAAATTAAAGATGGTTAAACCATGTGATACTGGCTAGTCCTGTATAAACTGTTCTGCTTGTTTGAATTTGTAGGGGAAAAAGGCACATAAGGCACACACTTGATTATCTTGAACATCAAGCTTCCTGAAGATCCAATATCACTGGGTTTTATCAGTCCAATTTATGTTGTATTATCTGCTGGTTTTTTGTTTTTGTTTTTGTTTCATTTTTTGTTTTTGTAGGTAACATAAAAGCATGAAGTCAGAGCAAACTCTATCGTGTTGTTCTAGGTAACTCCACAGAAATGCACTTGGGGCCAGCCTCTGCTCTGCATCGGATGGGATCATCCAGCAACACTGAGTGCATACAGATCTGCCATCAATGGTAGCAACATCCTGTGTGTATTTGCGGCCCTAGTCAAAGCAGTGCTGACAAAAATGTCTGCACTCTACACCCCAGCAAAAGGGTGCACGCACCGGTGTCCTGGTTGGTGCTGGTGCCAGAGGGATGGTCGCAATCCAGTTCAGCAGGAAAATGAACTGGTATACATTTGCTACAGAAGGACTATGACAAAACTGCATCTTAATATATGTGATTAACTGTGATTTTAATATATGTTAATGGATGTATACATGATTTCTTTTTCCAAAGCTTTTTGTTCTCATAGTCAGACTGTGGCGCAGCACTGTTTGAGGTCACTCTCCATGCAGGATGTGCATGGATATTTTGCATTTAAAATATGTATTTAGATCAATGGAAAGAGAAAAAGAAAAAAAAAAAGAAAAAAAAAAAAAGAAAAAGATAATATGTACCTTGTGGATAAAAGCATCTATCTTGGAGCTGAGCATGCTTCAGGTCAGCAGGCTGACATCACATGTTAAGTTTATCATCTATTTTTTTTTAGTTGTTGTCATTATGCCTCTGCAGAGAATTTCAAACTCCCCACAGAGCAGATCCTTGTCCCTACCTCGGCAGTGCTGGTTAGTGATTTGGGCTCTGACAGGACTTCAGCAGCAGGTACTGCTCAGCCAAAATCCGAGCAGGGAAGCAGCACTTAGCAGACAGAGTGTATCTGAGAGGCTGTTCAAGCACTCTCCAGAGCAGGCCTGCCTCCTCTCCCAGGTAATTTTAGCGCCTATGGCACCACACCCCACTTGGAAGGTGAGGATGTCAAACAGGTTGGCTTTCCCTCAGGGGAGCGGGTGGAGTAAGCGCACGCTGGCTCCCTTCTCACTGGCTCCCCTGCTCTCCGCCTTCGCCGCCTGGGCGATAAATGCGTTTCTTAGAGGGCAGGTGGCACCTACGGTGCTGCGCGTGGCTTTGCCGTAGTGGGGCCGTCTGCTTTTGTTACCTGTCCTGCACCAGACTCGGTTTTTAGGGACATCTCTCTGTTCCACAGTGTTTGAGTGGGATGGTGAGTGACCTTGTTGGACAGAGCCCCTGACTAAAAGCATCCCCTTAAAGCTTTGCACTGCCAGCATCTATCGTCATCACCTGGAAAAAATCAGTGCAATCAGAGCACTGCATAGAAGACCATGGGGAAGTTCAGAAGAATCCTTCTCTTGTGTCTTGGCTTTCTTCTAGTCCACGTAAGAGGTAAGTGACCTTTGCCTTGACTTATTTCTAGGGTGTGGTCACTAAAAATGAAAAACAAAACAACAACAGAAAGCTAAACCTCAGCCCCTCAACAACTACACTTGTTTATTTAGAAATACTCACTAGGGTTGTTGCTACTGTTTTGTGAGAAGCATTCGAGAATATTTAAGTAAGTACTTCTGCAGTTTCTACAGAGATCATCTTTTGTATGATCACTCAATGATCATGCTGATTGGAGTTTATTACCATTTCTTATTTTCTTTAGTGTTGTTCTCCTAACATTATCCATAAGCTTGAACTTGAGTATATACTTTTTCTAGTGGAAGCTCTAAAATGTTTCCAAAAAGGTCCGTAGCCGAATGCTTACTTCATGTTCTTAGAGCTTTCCCTGGTTGTTGATATTTTGGAATATATTAGTTATATCGTAAAAACAAATACTTCTGCAGTTTAAGATGTTCAGGCTTTAATACTGGTCTTGTTTTATTAACCTTATCCAATATATTCTTGAATATATAAAATCCAGACAAAGGCATGCATATTTCTTTATATGCAGGACTAATGCAGAACGGAATACATTTTGTACATATATTTTGAAGAATGAATAACAGTTGGGAAAAATATAATCCTTTTGTATTGAGTATTTGTTTTGAATTCTAGAGTAATTTTATTTTAGCAAAACATTCTCTAAAAATTCATTTTGATATCAAAACAAATAGGATTGTACTTGTGTGCATCTGCCATGCAGTGTACTAGTAACATTTCCTTTGTCATACACGAGTACTACTGCAAATGCTTTTAGAACAGAGTTTGACTGCAGGAAGAAGCCAATCATTAACCACTAGTTATAAAGTAGGTGCTGCTGCTCTTCCTCCTACCAGCCTGGTTTTAAATGGGGTCCCTGGGAGATCTTGCAATGATGAGCAGTGGGAAGAACCTTGCCTTTAATTAGAAATGGTTCCTGTAAATGTCCCTGAAAACACGGTGAATACTTTGATGATAAAATTCAGTGGTTGTTTCCACAGACTTAAAATATTTTTTTTTTTTTTTTTTTTTTTTAATGAGGAATTACTTGGAGGTCGTCTGCAAGTAATGTGTCACAGAAACATCAGAGCAGCAGGACAGTGATGGCCTGCCCCATAGTGTGTTGTGAACAGCGATGATTCACACTGTCTCTCATTACTGGCATGCAGTCTTTCTTGTTCTGGAGAGGTCTCATGCTGAATATTTCTGCTTAAATAATCTGAGCATATGCAAGTCAATTTCCACATACTGCATCATGTTAATTACAAGGACAGTCAGGCTAACCATTCTTACTTTACACATGTGCTAATTTAGAGACAGTTCAGGCCCTGCTTTGGGGAAGAAGTCATTGCTACAAGCTGCTGAGGGCTTTGGGCACAGTATCAAGCCTGTGGAAACTATTTCATTCACTTTTGAAAAGCAAAATGAATTATTTTAAGCCTATTGCAACAGCCACTGAATTTTATCATCAAAGTATTTACCATGTTCCAATGGACATTTACAGGAACCACCTCTCAGTCCTAGTCAAGGCATCATATGAGGAACAGCTTGGGTATGCTAGTGAAAAGTTGTTCTAAGTCCTTACAGTAGGAAAGTCTATAGCATGATTCACCCAAATGGGTGCATATACGTGTAGCCTTCACTCTGATCCAAGCTGTAAACCATCCGTGGGAGTCCCTAGAAACTGCCGTGCCACTATGGCCAGGCCAGATCATATCACTTCCCTTATGATCCAGAGCTTCCTTTTTGTTGGACTGTATTCAGATAGTTGGCTGGACTGGCTAGATGCAGAAACATGGCATAACCAGGGACCACAGTGCTCAAGATAAGTGAGACCTGATAAAGTTTAGAAACTTGCATGCTTACCACGATCTTCTGTGCTTTTACTCAAGCTCTTTTATCTTTTGTTATTTTCAAGCTTAGGCAAGTTACATGAGTACTCCCACAAAAGATGAGCTGCAACAGCTAATTGCCTGAGTTGCTTTTAGCCCAACCCAAATGAAAGAAACTTCACAGAAATGTCTTTCACTGAAGTTCACACTGATGTCACAGGTCAATTGCTATGGTTCAGCTGACCTGTGGTAATTCAGCTTCAGCTGCCCACTTAGGGCATGGAAAGATAGCTTAGGACCTAGTCCCCCAGTAAGTGAGACTGTGGACCTCTTTGAGATATATTGAGTGTCACATTTGGGCAATACACTTCAGTTTTCACCATGTGTGTACATGTCAGACAGGCAGTCTGATCTGAGGTCTACCTCCTGTATGAAGCTGAGACTCTTGCTCAGTCCTGACTGCTCAGAAATGCTCCTCGGGTTCTCAGTATAGGTACAATCCCGTACCCATGTTCTTTAAGACCAACTGATAGGCCACATTGTTAGTTAGTAATAAAGACTGTGCAAAGGCCGATGATGTTTAAGACAAGTTAAGTTTGCTCCATTGGATATTGTGCGCTATGTAGGTAAAGGGAACAACAACTATTGCTAGCCAGTAAGAAATGTACCACTGTCCAGCTAAGGTTTACTAAGATTTTTGACTCAAAACTAATTGTGATAATTATACAAGCACTTTGCAGGGAGAAAATTACAGACCTATTTGGATTTCAGACACTATATGACTTAGTTTCATGAATAATGTAGTTTTCACTGGAGTTAAAAGAAAGAACCGGAGAGATGCAAAACCGAATCCTATTTATCTTCTTCTGTTCCATCAAGCTCCTGTCCTGGCTATGACTGTGTGAGGTCCCTGTGTACATGCTGAGGTGCTCATGGTATCACAGGGATATACCAGACAATGAATTCCCTTGTTGCTGAGTACCAAAACTATTTCACTCCCAACAGCAGAGCTGCTGTCCTCTGTAGGCATGTCAGCACTGCCATCCTAGGGTGTGCCTGCAGTTTGATAGATAGCATACCTGAAGTGTTTGAAACACTAATATCAGCAGAGCTGTCGCAATGCCAAAGCTCAGGAAGAGCTAACAACCACAGTGTTTACTCAGCTTCTCTGGTTCGCTTTTCAAACACTGCTGCCACTTTGCAAGCCTGCTAGAAGTGACCAAACTGCCTATTTTCAGTCTGTATTTTTCCCTCATTTGCAACAGAAACTGCCGATCTTTTTCCATCCCTCTGGGGGCAATAAATTAATAAATGTCATAATTCTTTCAGGATCAAAAATCAGTAAAAGTATGCCTCCAGATTGTTTTGATCCTCACTTTTAACTTCAGAATCTTCCTTCTTTTCCACATGGGGGCTAAAATCCATGTATGTTAATGGAAAATACTATCTAAAATCTGCTCTGTAATACAATACCTCATGAAGCCAGTTAGGCCATCCCAACTGAAAGACAGATAGGCCATCCCAATTGAAAGAAATAACTTGAATGAGCTGTGAAAATATAATGATCTAACTTCCACTGTGTATGCTTTGTTTGACCTCAATGGATTTTGGAATTCCTGATGAATCTATTAAAAAATCTGGAGCAACAATGCTCCAGATTAAATGAAAACAACAGCCAGAGAATGTGCTAAGATTAGCAGACAAGATAAAGCAAAGTGCCTTCTTGTGTCCAAGGTCCTACAGCAGTGGAGGAACCAGGCATACACTCCTCACGCAGCCTTGAGTTAGCAGCCACAACCCGCCTGCTCCGACTCATATCACAATCTATGTTGCAGCAAAACTGTGACTGCTCCTTGCAGGTTGGCATTTGCAAGAGGCAGAAATTGAGATATGAGTCAGATATTTCCATTCACAAAGATTGTGCAGACCAGCTTGTTTCCTGGGCATGGTGGTATTAAAGAGAAGGCTGGCCCTTCTGTTATAAATCCAGCCCAGGTCTGTGGAGTGTTCTGCATGTCAGGAGTCTTGGTCTCTGTTCCCTCTGAGGGCTCTGCTGCCCAGTCCTCTCCCAGTTCCCCTGCTTTTGAAGTTCAGATGCCAACTAATGCTCCATCTCTGTTTGCCCAGGGTCATTCACAGAGGCTTCTCTGTGCATTCCAGTGGCTCCTTCATCTCTGTGAAGGGGTTTTAATTGTTTTTCTCATTTAGTCCAAATGAGAGGAGGGGTGGCTCTTGAGACTCAGCAGGCACTTTGTTGCTGGACAGACCTGCTTGCTGACCTCCAGCAACTCTTTTCAGTCCTGTTGTTTTAAAGAAAACACATTGTTAATGGCATGAAATAAAGAGGTTGCAGGCCTAACTTCTTTGCTGTCTTGCATCTTGAAAGCACAAGCAGAGAATGTGTATGAAACACCCTGGCCACCCACTTTGACTTGGCAGTGCTACTAACCCCCCTGGGATCCTTATGAAGATGGCGTACTGTGACTTCAGGAACACCGGGTTAGCTACACAATGGAATTTCTAAAAAAAATAAAAAATAATAAGTAAATTTCTTTGTTGTTAGTTATGAAATAACACTACCAAGATTTGTGCCGCCCATCCAGTCTGATGAAGAGCTAAAGGTAGTACATGAACTCTAGTACTGCCCTGGTGATGGAGGTGGGATGAGAAGACACTGACAAACAGAAGAAATAAGGCCTGGCATATCCCTGACTTCCTGCATTATCTTTAGCACCCCCTGATGTCTCTAAACTACCACCGAGGGAATGTGAGGATTAGCCAGTGGGTGCTCAGCCAGTGCCTTGTCACCTTGAGAGCCAAACACAGCAGTTGCTTGTGCCACAGCACAGAGTTTCGGTAGGACTGTTCATACAGGCATCTCTTTGGGACCACCTCCGTGAGCAGCTCTTACGAAACATGACTGTGATTAACACTTGAAACTAATGGCTGAAATGGGCTGGCAGCTTCAAGAACCGCACATGTACAGCAAGACGCTTTGGTTAAACAGCCCATGCCATGACATAGGCTCCACTGCCCCATGACACAAGGCTGAAAATCTCAGTTTCCATGTTCTGCTTCCATAAGATGCAGAGGCATATAGCGTTGCTTCATTAGAGGTACCAAATCCTTTGCTCTGCCTGTAATTTTACAGGACAAACCAGCTTCTTCTGCACTCACTCTGAAGCAAAATACAGAAAATTATATATATATTAGATTTTATGTATGCGGGGTGCATCACATCATAAAGAGCAGTAGCTACCTTTGAACAGCTGCTATTTGTCCACGGCAAAGTAAACACTATAAAAATAGAAGTTATTCTTTAGTGTTTGATGAAACCATGCTCCCCAGACCTAAAGGAGTACTGACAGTCTTGCTTTATTAATATATCTTATTTGCTGGTAATTATTTAAATGTGTTTTTGTATGAATAAGTGAGAGAGACTTTTAATTTCCCTTGAATTCAAAACATAAACAGAAGTGGCCTAGCAAAACACATGAAACCAATAATCAGGTCCATATGTTGTGGTTTATAGACTGGAACTTGGATCTAAATTACAGATTTTAAAGCATGCTCATTTTCCACCACGCCATCAAGGGGCTGAAATAGCAATCATTGTTTATGGAATGAAAGGGCCGTGGTAGAAAAGAAAAGCTACAGTAACCTCATCAGGAAATATGGATCATGAGAGTACTACATCAAAGAAACAGTACTCACTCACTGAGATTTTGTCCGAAGTTTCCACTCTGGGGCGTAAACCTTTATATTCTTCCACAACTTTTCTTATATGAGTAATTTCCTTTAAACAAACCTAATTACTTCCTGAGTAAAGTTGGACCAGTAAACGGGGATGTTCTGAACCACAGATCTGGAAGAATACATACTATTTTCTCATTACAGGGAAAATATGTATCATGATTGTATAATAATCAGAAATGATCTGTACAAAGAATAACTTACCATTTCTGCTAAACAGAACATAAGTCCCATGAGTGAGTTAGATAACATAGTGTTCCTCTTCAGATATTTTTTTTCTCACTTGTGAGTCATTCATTTCTTCCTCAGTCTCTGCCAGCTTCATAATCTTCCAAGCTCATTGTATTTGCAGAACAATTCTTATTTAATTATGTTGAAGAAACCTTTTTTTCCTTGTTTTTAAATAATGTGAAATCAACTTATTTTCTAGCTAGCTCACAACTAGTTATTTTTTTGTTTGTTTTTGCTTTCTAGTTTATTTGTAACACAGTTAATCTTATCCCATTCTTATGACTACTATCAATGCACTGAAAGCCCATTAATTTAATTATCTCCATGAGAAAAAGAATTTATCTAACATATATATGCACATTGAAGATGTATGTCCATACGGATGCATATGCACATATAAACACATTTTCTCATGTATGTAAGATTCATTTTTATTACTAGACTATATGTATTAAATGCCTGATAAGTTCATTTAATTTGACCTATAACCTGACTGTCATTTAACAACATTTATGCTGTCTTAGTTAAATGCGTGTCATTTTAATGGCCACGAGCTTATTTCATATGGATGCAATGCAGGACTGAGCCTACTCACCTAGTTTCAGAATTGCAGATTGATGCCATGGTAGGCTTTTGACAGAAAAATTTTGACTACGGTCACAGTGACTGACAGGTAACATTGACCTGCAAGAACCTGGCCTTGCTCCGTGTATACTCTCCTCAATCTGTGGGAACTCTGACTCTTGAGATCAATCAGTTACACAGCTAAAGGGCAGTGGATCTGTTTAATACTTGGGTTACAAAATCAATCATAGGCAAAAAATGCTGCTGTCTGGAATTTAGTCACTAGGATCACACTTTCAAAAAACTAATATGGGCAAAAGTTAATGAATATTAAGTGTGTGTCTGCCTGAGGACTTGATTTTGCAAGGCAGTGACTGCCTTGGTGGGCTAAGGTGACCTAAGCTCCATATTGCTTTAGCAAGATGTGCCTCATATTCAAGGGAACTTAGTAAAAGCTGCCTTGCTATCTTTGTGGCAAAGAGCAATCATAACAACCTTTGGAGTAGAGCAAGTGGACTGACAGTGTCACCAGCCTTTCACACATTGTACTAAAAAGATTAGTGTAAAGTATGGGCACTAGTGAAAGCAAGTGGCCAGCCTGAAAGAATCATGCCTGTAAAAATAAATGTAGTAACTCTGCAGTTTGAGCGATAGTGTTTTGATCCTTGCCTTTATGGAGTCCATTCTTGCCTGCGTGGCTGTCACAGGGAAGTCTAGTGGTAGCAATTTAAGCGAGGTCTACACTTGAAACTTCTGCTGGCACAGCTCCATGTGTTTGGTGGAGATGAGGGAATTATGTTCCAAATAAGCCTTAAAGTGCCAGCAAAAGTCCTGCTGTTAGTATAGATCATTGTGTTTGAGCAGCTCATATAAACATCATTAAAACTTCTCCTTTCTCAATACAAATTGTATATCCATCTGGAAGTTTTGCTTTCTTAGCTTAGCATTTCCTCATTTGCAAATAAGGACTGTTCAGTGGTGTCAAGCAGGAGTGTATAAGCATTTTCTAAAACAATACGTCAAGAATAATTGTGGACCACCCAACTAAAATCAGTATTACATTTTTTTTTTTTCTCAGAACAAACAGGGATATTCCCAGAAGAAAGGCTAGAAATTATGCCAAGAAATAGCATATTAGCCCAAAGCAGTAATAACAGAGATAATTCTGAGATAGCACATCCTGCATAACTGTTTTTTTCATAACTTCATCCATGTTAAAAATAAAATAAAAAATAAATCCAAAGGAATAAAAATGTTTTCTCCCTACTGAAATGTCTTTCATTTTCATCAGTAAATTTCCAGCTGTTTCCATCATGGAATCTGGTCCAAAAAGGCCATTATATAGGTGAAAAACAAGTTTCTTTCGGCCTGTTTGTTCTGTGAAGAAGCTTATCTAATTAATTTCCGATGCCATTTATCTTCGGAGTTCCTGAAGTGACTGCAGTTCCTATAGAGCTAAATATTCTCTGAGTCTCTAATGTGTTCTTGTTTTTAGACCCACCATTTTGTGGATGAATTCTGGGCTGTTCAGCTATTTAACCATCTGTTATCCTCCAAAATTAGATTCCTAAAATGTCTAGGTGCAGCCTCAGAAATGGTAATGAGTACTTAAAATTCTGCTCTACAAATTTTTTCTCGTTGCAGCCATTTTGTGTTATTATCAGAGGATGTCAGGATGGTAGTCCAAGCAATCTTTTCAGTTTATTGGAATATCATTTACTATGCTACACAGATGTCCAAATACTGCCCATCTGTCAAGGCTTATATTTACACAGCCAGAGAGACTTCAGTGTAGATTCCTTTCTTACTCCCAGTCATTCTGTGTTGGTGTCTGTTTCTTTTTATTATTTGATTTATCATCAGAAATAATTAAAAAATCAATCTGAATAATTTCTGCAGGAGATTCTCAGGCTTCTTCTCTTCTTAAAATTCTGTCAGTCTTCTATTTCTTCCTTGCCGTCTCAAAACAACACCTCTGGTCTTTTCCCACCTTTTTGGAGCACACATACAACAGAACAGGGAAACCTAGTTATTCTCCAGGAGAAGGGCATATGCTAGTTTCAGCATGCTGTTTTGCTTTGGTCCTCATGCAGCTGAAAGCATCTACAACATCTTGTCTTAATTCCACCATCTCTTTTGATTTGAGACCTCCATTCTTTATTTTTCTTTCTGTCTCCTAACTTCCATGAAGTATTATAGCCAGAAGTTTCCCATAGTCTTCATTCAGAAGATGATTTTTCAACTTCTCCTTACAGCATTAGGACCTAAGTAGATGCTTTCTGTATCCTTAGTTCCTGCGTGTCAGGACCTGTAACAAAGGAGCTGGTTTGGCCAACAGCTCTTTGGTCTTCCAAAACTATTTCAGATGACTCACTCTGATGAGAAGTGTTTTGAGCCCGGTTGGCATTCCCCTGCAGCAGGGCTCAGATCAGACAGCCTCCTTCAGATCTCAGGACGCTGATTATGAATGAAGGTTTGTCCAGAGGGTAAAATCAAAGGACACTCAAACTGAACTCTTATTGCTGGCACTAAAAAAAAAAAAAAATGCTTCATAAAAAAAACCAAACACCATAATTTGACTATGTAGGTCTTAAGAGCAGGATGCACTAGGGATGGCAGGGCTGGGGTGACGTGGCCGGGCTGAGGTCAAGTACAGATGTCGGCCTGTGTGCAGGGGCCTGCCCCTTGGCCTGCAGGTCCCATGGCAGGGGCAGTGCAGTGGCATGGCTGTGACAGCCCACGGGCAGGCCCAGGGCCAGCAAGGGGCAGTCATGCTTCGGGACCCTGGCAGGGGATGTTGTCAGAGGAAGCCACTTGATATATTTATGCATTTAATGGATTCATATAAAAATAAGAACCTGTCAGGGCATTAGGGTGTTATCCATTTAAAGGCCCAGCCAGCTAGGTTGGCTGAGTGGCCAGGGCAGGGGAAAGGGACACTCCACAACCAGCTCAAGCGATAAGACAGAAAATGGTACCCTAATAACTGTAGTGGGATAGCCTTATGCTGTTATCTGCTTTTCCTTTTCAAACACGGGTTTGTCATGTTGTTTTATAGAGAAAGTTTTGCTTCAGAGGCCACTCGCTATTTAGCATTCCAGCCTCGTTTTATCTCTTCCGTCAGACACTAGCTATAATTAAGTTCACAGACTTACATTAAAATCCTCACGGGAATCAAAATGGTTTCACCTTATGCTCCTGTGCTGCTTTCTATTTGAGGATCACACAGTGTTTTATCACTGATAATTAATCTTTCCAGGAGCTCTTTGACACAGACAAGAGCTGTTACTGAAGAGCAGTAATTAACGTGGGGAACACCATGCAGCCTGCCAGCACCCACAGAGCAGCGACCGACATCGAGCGCTGCTGCTCTGGGGCGGCTGTGACAGCCTCCGTCTGCTCCTCAGTTTCCCTGCTTGAACAACGACACTTTTCTTGCTGCGAGGCATTCAAGACCTACCAAGAAAAACACTTTAGTCGAGGGCTAGGTACTAAGCCTTTCAGGCAGGCTTTCAAACAGACGCAGATCAAGAGACTTGCTTGACAAACACAGTAAAGCACACCTGCTTAGGAAAGCCATGGCACATGGTGGCTTTCCGTGGACTTGTGCACGCTGAGCTTTGATTTGGCATACAAACACAGGAACCATGGAGTTTCAGTCCACATGAGGACTAACAGATACTTTCTCTGCAAAGAGGTCAGTCACGAAGGCTATGATTAAAAGGACAGTGGCAAACTGCAGAGAGTGGAATGAAAATCTCAGATGAATACCTGTTTGCTCAGTTCAAAGTTGTATGCTCTGCTTTATATATATTGAATATTTTCCAGTTTTATTTACCTGCTAACTTTGACGGGCAGGATACTCATCGTTTTCGTGCTGTGACATTTCATGACATCATTGTCACCTAAGACAGAACATGAAGGGTTCTTTTCTCCCTTTTCCTGTTTTTTCCAAGGTACAGGGGAAACTAAATTAGGTAAACACATCTTTATATGCTAGTGCTGGCACATGTTACAAGAAAAAAAAAAAAAAAGTTGCTTCAGGGGACAAGCAATCTCAAGGCAGGCATGCCAGGAAAGCTGATCTCAAAAACTAAGCCTCAGAGCTTCACAGCTTTGGCTGAGCGTGGTCATTCAGGGCTGCCTGGGGCAGGGACAGGGCTGTCAGCTTGCTCTACACCAGCTCCTGTTTGGATGGATTTTCCTTTTGCCTCTGAGCAGTGTTCTGGCTTTGTCTGGAGCCCTCAGAGGTCTTGGACACTTGCCTGCTGATGTTCTCTGCTTCCTTCTAGGTCAACGTGACTTTGATTTAGCTGATGCTCTTGATCACCCAGGTGGGTAAATCTGCTCTACTTATTTTCCTATAGCATTTAGATCTAATAATAAATCTTAAGTCTGTTCTCTTTTTGTTAAGAACTGGAACACAAAGTAGCTAGTACTTAAAAGTCTACAGGTCAGGGTAGTGCTAGGTTTTTAACTTACATACAACTGGAAAATGCTGCTTTTTTCTGTTTGCTTTTTTTTGTTTGTTTGTTTTAAACAAATCAATGTTTTTGTCATAATTGTTTCTTTAAAACAAAATGATTATGGCTTTGGAAATATATTCCTTACTTCTCAGTTTCTGCCATGATACACAAAGATTTATTGAATGCAGTTCTCTAGCTCTCCAGATACTTTTTTTCTGATAAGTTGAACAATTTTAAGATTTCTTTTTTTTTTTTTTTTTTGGTATGTCACTGGGTCCCACAGATGATATAATTACCAGGAAGCCTACAGTGATCAGAAGACCAACACGGCCTCTGCTGAGTGAGTAATCCAGACAACGAATGGGTCGTAACCGATTTCCAATATGTAGAAACTGTCTCCCATGAAATTTTTGATTATATTTGCTAATATGCCATAGCTGGGATAATCTGTGTGAATACTAGCTGTCTTCTATATATAAAGTAAGCATTTTTTGACAATTACCAATTACTTCCAGTAAGGCTTTAAAGCATGATTGGCCACAGATAAAATTTTGTTTCCTGAAGATAGATCCTCAATAGTTTTCACCCTGGGGAGTATAAAAATGAGTAACTGTAGCTAAAAATGGGTAATTGTTCTACTTTTTTTGCATTATCTCTTCTTTTAGCACAGATGTTCATAATGCTTAATAACAGACTTGAGTATTACCTAGCATTGCTTGCTACAGTGACCTGTGTCAGAAAGGAAGAAAACTGGGAAGATCAGCGAGGACTGAAAGATTTTAGCT
The DNA here is from genome assembly GCA_011075105.1 of Heteronetta atricapilla. Taxonomy (NCBI): domain Eukaryota; kingdom Metazoa; phylum Chordata; class Aves; order Anseriformes; family Anatidae; genus Heteronetta; species Heteronetta atricapilla. Next base: position 134,639,614 of record CM021731.1, on the reverse strand, counting down.
GTAATTTTGAGGATGACAAATTATGACTTTCAATGAATACCTGTTGCTGTTGAAAAACCCCAACGCCAAACAACAATAAAAACACATGCATATTTATAACAGAACATTTTATGACAACGTTGATATTTTACACCTAAATTACACTGAAAGAAATCTCTGACTATCAAGCAAAATGTTTGAATTGGGAAACGCTGGATAACTTTAGCCTACACAACAACCTTCAGTCTTTTCTTGGATAAATATTCACTAAGTTTTAGGTACTTGAAAGTAGTTACATGATCCACATGATGTTGGTTCACTCTCTGAACAAAGGGGGAAGTGTTTTGTGAATGTGCTAGCTACTAAATCCTGAAATGGTTGCATTTTTCCTTCCCACTTGCTTTTGCAAAGAAAACCTTTGTTTAACCTAGACTAGAAGTGTCTGTTGCAATGTACTGTGAAGCCACTGTCCTCTACTTCACTAGCCGTCCTGCCTTCCTTTAAAGTAAGTGGGGAGAAATCATCAAGTCTAGGGACAGTTCACGTAATCCTAAATGTGCATTAGTTCTCAGCCTAACATAAACATTTTAAGTAGGTTATCTGAAGACCTGGAAAACTCTTTCCTCACAGTTACCTTAAAGGTAACACAGGGAAGCCGAGTCAGAAGTCAGTATCTATGGTGATACTGCCCCAGTCAGGTGAGAGAAATTGAATTTTTAGGGACTTCTAAATCTGTTAGAGAGACAGCAGTGGGAGGATTGGCCTACCTGAATCAGCTCTGCCAATTCTTGGGAATAAAGAACTCCATATTTTCCAGACCATTTTGGAATCTCTCCCAGCACTAAAGAGAATTTCAGGGAGTTTAAAAGCAATTAAAACTATTAAGGAAAAACTGCCTGATGTTTCATCTTAATTTCAGGGTTTCCTCTGTGTCTCATTCAGCCAGTATCATAGAGAAGTGAGGCTGGCACAGATGACAATTTTGGTAGAGCATGGTACAGGCCATGTCCTCTACACATTACTTCCCGCACAAGAACCTTTGCCTGAGTTGAAGCACTCCTGTGGGTAGCTCCCAACTAGCATAACAAAATTCAGTGGAAGGGAAAGGTGAAGTGTGGTTTTAAAATCTCTACATATGTTGATTTTAGCCACTCAAATCCTGCTGTTAATTTGATTGAAATACACTCAAACCCGCATACTCGGGAGCACCAAGATGTGTGTGTTCAAGTAGTCTGGTGAGCATCATGTGCAGCGTGGGACAAGGTACACCAGCTACTGAGCCCTTATCCTGTCTCTGTGGTTCTTCTTGATAAGTAATGACAAGCTGGTTTATGGGAAGAACTTTCATACCCTTCAGGAGTCACCCTGAAGGAAAGGTCCTTTGCTTCATAATCTTGCTTACTTCAGACTCCCTGAACCTCAGGCTGGGTTGCTGTCCATTGTCTGGTTTTGCTTGTTTGAGGTATATAGACTGTCTCTAGTCTGCTTTTTGGGTGGGCTAACAGGAAAAGTAACAGTATGGCTGATAAGCTGCAACCTTTGGCTCTAGAGTACCCCTCTGCTTTTCTCCTGCTGACAAGTTGTTGCCTTATTGGAGCTCAGGCTTGCTGGTTTTCACAGAAACAACACATTCTTCAATTTTACTGCAGGAAATGGTGACTTTTATAGTCTGTTCTTTTAACCCTTTGTTCTGCTGTTTCTTCTTGTGCTTACACACACATTTCCATTTGTCCTTCGTTCATATCAACCTCAACATTTCTCTAACAAATTTCCACATGAAGGCTCCTAAGCAGAAGACTGCATTTTACCTGAATTCTTAATCTTGATAATAAATGGAATCAAATTTGCAATTTATTGCTTCTTACGTTATTAGCCTTTGACACATAAAGGTATTTTTGAAATGCAACTCTGCTGGCCAGACCCAGACAGAATTAACACCTGGCTTGACAAGAACAAACCTATTCATGTAGCAAGAATTTGATTGTTTTCCTTCCAAATTTCCTGGTGACCTCAAAGCATTTCAGAGAAGTTACAAAAATGTTTTTTATATATTTATATATAATAAGACTAGTCACTGTGCAAAAGCAACTTCCTTCTCCCTCTGGTTGGAAAGAACACATGAAGGCAGACTTGTGCATCGTGGTGCATTATAAAGAAAAAAGTATATATATTTTATATATGTATATTTGGCAATAATCATTATTATGAAAATCTGGGTAGATTTTGCTTTTTCTTCTGATTCTATCATTCCACCTTAACTAGGAGCAAGAGAGGGACAGTAATATATGTCTGCCTATAAGTCAGTGACCTTTGAGAGCTTACTGTCATTTCAAACACACCCTAAAATATCACCAAAATACTCATATCCACACCTGAACATTGGAAATGGAATTCCTCTTGTTTGTGCATCTTATGCAGTTCATTGACAAATTGTTTATTTAATGGAAAATTCCATTCCAGGTTCTGTGAGACACATGCACAGTGCTGGGGAATGGTAACAGCCTGTTGATTTGTTGCATAATGTGCCTATGCAGACATTTAAGAGCATTTTAAAACTTTTATAGTTCAGCCAAAGAAAAACAGATTGTTGCTCAACCTTAGACAGGTGCATATGATCACTTGAAGCGCAATTTTTTTCTTTCACCGTGACCGTTACGTAAATTAGTTAATTCAATTCTCTCTCCCTAAGTGGGTTTATTACTTCCCAGGATTTGTTCTTGAAATAGGTATTCGGATTTTGCAATGCAACAAATTACACCCAAGCCAAGCATGCACATCCAAGTTTTAACTACAGACATAGATGATAATAAATATGTTTTTTTTTAAAAAAATACAAAATGAAATAATCAGATACATTTTAATATTTTAATATAACTGATTTTATTTATGTATCTTGCACTTATACTAAAGACGTACTGAGCTTGATTCCATTATAAGATTTATTATGAAGGAACAAATCCTTTGTATTTTGAGTTGAAAGTATGACAAAATTTGTCTATCATTTTGTGGGCAAATATTAAATTCTGTATATTTTTTTTTTCAAGAAAAGTGGAATATCTTATTTGAATTTGTGGGTATGGCCTGAAAAACAGTTCCTTGTCAAAAATTGTTTTACATTTTCTGCTAAAAGGTAACATTTCACTTCCCTCAAGAACAGTATATTAATGACTTCTCTACATCTTCTCTTCATCTTTAGACAATGATCTGCATTTAGGAGATGCTTTTGGTGGAGGTGAGTACTTTCTTTTCTCAGGTATGTTCTTTGTTGTTGTTGTTACTCTTTTTCTGAAGTCTGCCTAATTTGTACAAAAAGAGTGGGGAGAGTAGGATGGACTGTGTCCAACTGCCAGCTATAGGAGCTTGCAGGCTGTCCAATTTGTATGGACAGAAGTCAGCTGTGCTTCACATCACCACACCAGCCCACCGCGGTTGTAGCTAAGGAGTGGCCATACTGCCCAGTCAGCCAGGAGGGACCAGGGTGGCAGCCGCTGGTGGAAGGTTGAAGACAGCAGCAGATAACGCCAGCCGTTCCTTCAGCTTCCAGAAGGGAATCTGCTGAAGTTTAGAAATCAGAAATAACAGTGAGGAGAGAGCTGTGAGCTTGTTTTAGCTCTGCTGACCACAAATCAGAAGTGCAGAAAGGCGTGGTTTAGAGATGAGCACTGATGGATATAATATGGTTTAGGCTTGAGGCAGTCAAGCTGTTGTAACCTGCTGTAACTTCCAGGTATAACATCCAAACCTGATACAGGAAGTATTGACAATACTTTATTGAGCTGCATAAATATATCACATCCAAGACATTGGAAATTTTTGCACCACATTTTACCTGGGGTGTTTGGAGGTATATTAAGGACATGAAGTACTCTAGAAAGGTTCTTGCACGCTGAAATAACTTAAAATGCAAGTAGCTTTAAATCAAGACATAAAATTCCACTTGAATCAAGGCTACACAAAAGAAAAAAATATTTCCTAGACCATATCACAGAGCCTCTGAATTATGACTCCTATTGCAGCTGTTTTAGTCATATTTCAGGCTTAGAGAATCATACCTTTTATTTTGTTCTTTCCCACTTCCAGATTCTCCTCTGACATTTTATACATGTGCTGAATGACATGGTAGTCTGCACTTCATAGAGATGAATCTAACTTTGTTGATGAGTCCCATTTTTATGCTGTTGCTTCTTCCTGCTCATAGCAATTGTTCCATTTCTGCAAGTTTTTACTATCTTTATGAGAGGATTGTTTTAGTGTGTTGATTAAATTATTAATGAATGACTTAAGCATCTTCAGTAACAGCCACCTTCCCATTCCCTTGATTTATATTTCTTTGGTCCATTTACAGTTCATGTTTTTAATTGATATTCATATGTGGTATAATGGGATTAATATGTACCTCTATCAATAGCTGAGACATTATTTTCTTAGCAGCTGTGACAGAACATGTCTAATAGCTAATAACTGCTAATATCTTGTACTTAAGGAAGACTGAATAACTGCAGCATCATAATAGAACGAATAATGGGATTGGTAGTTTTCCACTTTGGTGTTGAGTCTTAGGTCGGTACACATGGTTCTGGAATAGGATAAGTCTCTTCTATTAAATAGAATGAATTAGGCAAAGTCTGATTCAGAAAAGCTTTAAGAATGTGCCTAGAATCTATTAGCTGGAGTAGGCTAAATTCATGCTGAAAGCTGAGCATATCTCTAAATAATTTTCTGAATCAGAACATAAAAGTTACTCACAAACAGAAGCATTATGTTTAGCATCTAGACAAGAAGAAAACATGATAAAAGTGCATCTGCCATGCATTGTAGGTGAAAGAAATATTTAAGGAGAGGAGGGGAAAATATTATTTATTTCTGTGACCTAGCTTTGGTTTACCAGATGTAAATTTGCTGCCTGACTATGTGAGCAGTTAAATATGCTACTGACCTGGTTGGAAAAGGTACAGCAAGAGAGGGTCTACTCTGTGTATGCAGAGGAACAGCCCTGGGCATCCTACAGAATCAGACCTCGTTGCTCCAGCTCTCTGTGTGCAATTTGGAAACTGCTACTGCTAATCAAATCCCTCTCTGTCCAGTACACCTCTTCCCATTACTTTGGCAGTAATTAAGACTACATGCCAGCACAAAATCCTAAGGAACATAGCTGAAATCCGAGTACATTTTGCACTGTTTAAGAGTAGAAACTTCATCATGTATTTGTTGAATTCATCATATTTTAGATGAACTAATGTAATGTAATGGTCTTAGAAATACCTGCTGAGGGCACAGAGATAACCTGTTGCCGCCTGCCCAGCCCAGAACACCAGCTGCTCTCTTGGCTATGCGTAACTGCACCGCTGACACCTACAGTAGCGTACTGTTCTTTCCAGCTGTCAGTACTGATTAGCATTAGGACATGCCAGAAATACATGAAATATTTTCATTGGACATTTTTGAGTTCTTCTGTTGTTTCAGTTTTGAAAAAAATCCTTTCCATTTTCTAATTAGCTTTAGTAGCTAGTTATCATTGATACATGCCTTGAGACGTTTTAACTAGTGACAAGGTCCTTTTCTAAATTCACCAGGGGACAAATGAGTAATAGGTACAAAATCCCAGGTTATTACACCATTTACAGCTCTCAGTTCTGCTTGTCCAACCATCTGACTGTTTACTATCAATAGGTGACATCCCAAGACAACCTTTATACCCACCTCTTCCACCACGACCAGGAAGCCACAGTAATTCTGGTAAGAATATTTTCTCCTAAGAAAATCTACCACTGAGCTGTTTGGAGCAGATATGTTGAACAGTTTACTTTCTTACTCTTTCTTTATATATATTTTTTATCATCCCTTCCGTCTATTTTCCTTTTTTTATCACTGCTCCTGAACTAGTGTTTGGAAAGATTTTCTGAGCTTTTGTGATGGCACCATAAAGCTTTTCTGCCTGCCCCAAATGTAGGATGTTGAATCCTAAGTGGCAGGGGACTAATACTTACCTTGTTTGTCCTTTCATTATGAATTTGTACACACTGAATTATGCTAAGGTTCAACTGACATCTATTGACATGGAGTGCATAACCCTATGTACCAATCCATGCCGACATATGGATGTGAGAGGGCTCTGAGGCATGTAACAGGTGGGACTGGGGAGATGGATTTAAGCCTATATTGCTTTGAATGTAGTCCCAGACACCCTCTAAATACAGTGGAAGTGGTACATCAATCCTAGCTAGTACCATGCACCCCATATTTACTTCTGGTATGATTGTGGTGACCTGTGGACGTGCCCTTCCTGAGTCTTGCCTAGAAGGGACCCACTGACTTCCCGCTGCAGGAGCTGCTGGGATTTGAGTCCAAACTTTGGGTTCCTAAATACAACACTTATAAACATGCATGTCTTCATGCTCAGAATGGGTAGCCAAAAACACTTTTCATTATCCAGCTTCTGGGTGAATATGAACGCGTGACTATTTGTGCAAGGCACCTGGCCCACTGCCATGTAGCAGATGGGATTACAAAGGTCCCTCACTTTTCCCTAGAACAGTAGAAAAGAGCTGAAGGAATTACCACTGTTCAGATATTTTTCCAACAGAAATTCTAATTTTTATCTTGCAGGAGGTTTTAATGACTTAGATCTCGTTGATGGGAAGCCCTTACCACCGCACATAGCAGGTAGTATTTATTTGCCAATTCTCCTTGCAGTTTTTTCCTAATATTTATAATTAAGAGCTGTCTAGGTTTGCTTTAGCAGGAATCTGTTTGTCACCAACAGTGTAGCACAAGACTCTGCTATTTTTATTTAGATTAGCCACCTTCCTCAACAAACCACAGCTTTGAGCATGAAGCTCTAGATCTTTTGAAACAAATCCCTAAATGCCTTACATGGCTAAGCCAGCACCTTACAAGATTAATCCCTTCAAATTCGGCTTGGATAGTCCCAAAGCAAGGGGCTTCTGCTGAGAACTGAAAGTAAATGCATCACGTCTATATCTTGACATAAATCATTTGACTGTCTGGCAGTAGAGGATAATGAGCGTACAGTACTGGCCTTCTATTTCCTTTAAATCAGCCTGATGTAGACAGCTAAGGATTACCTTTTTTATATATATTCTTCAGATAATATTCTTCTTCAGAAATGAAGTGGTAGGAGGAGGGGAGGTTAATCCTCCTACCAACACCAGTGCGAGTCAGGATTAGAATCAGAGCTCCTCTCTCACAGAGTCCCACTGTAGCTTCCCAATTTCACGCTGTATCAAATCACACTTTGTTCTCAAAATATGATGAAAGATGTTTCTTGATGAAATTTCACCCTCTTTTACAGGAGAAGAAGAGCATCATTTCAATCATGGTGGAAACACAGGTATAGTAAACAATGTATTCTACAATTTGTTCTAGTTCACCATAAAAAGTAGGAAAATGTTAGCTTTATTAGTACATAAACGATCTGTATGACACTGTTTTCATACTAGCTGTCATGTAACATATTTTCCAGTCTTCTGTTTAATTCTACTTAATAGATTTCCAATGTTTCACCAAACCTCAAAGTTTTGCAAAAACACATCTTAGCAGGGAATATGCTTAAGTGATACTATTTCTGTGCCTCTGATTTATTTTTTTTTTTCTCTCATTTTCTACAGATTCAGGATTAATAGCTGGAGTTACCTCTCCTATAATTTCTGCTTTTGTGATATTAGTTGTTGGATCAATAGCTGCCTACACAGCTTACAAGAACAACAAACTTTGTTTCAAACCACGTGGTAAGACAAAATTGGTTTCCCACTTTCTGGGTTCATTTAGCACTGAAGTAGATGGGAATTTTACAAAAATAAAAGGTAAAAAAAATCAGTGGGAGCAGAGATAGGTCAATAATGAGGGCATTTGAAAGTCTCATCCTAAACAATCTTGGTAGTCTGTAAGATATGTTGATAATTAATATTGTTCATCAAGGACAAGCTAAGCATGCGCAAAGGAATAAAAGGAACTGTGAAACATGAAGTCTTTGCAGCCACAGAGTGTTGTCTGAGCGTTTGTCTGAGCTTTGTGGCCCTGAGCCCACAGATCAGCCTCAGTCGCCCAGATCAGTCTCACCTGGGACAGCACCATATCCCCTCTGGCCAGGGCCCCCATTTCAGCTCAGACGTGGGTTTTCTGTCCTGTTCTGGTCTACATCTTCAGTGTGTCTGCCCCAGCCCTGGTCCTGGATTGCTGTTGGGTTTCTCAGCTTGGCCTTGGGCTTGGCTGGTTGCCTTGTCTCGTCCTGAGGATCAGTGGATTGTCCATAGGACGCATTTGTCATCACCACCCCACTCTGCTCACTGCTGCTAGGTGCAGTGGGGTGGTACCCCACTGGTCAGGCTATGGCCCAGGCTGCCCTGTGAACATCCATTTTGGGAACAGCCCCACTTAGCTGCAATGTAGGTCAAATTAAACTTCTAATTTTAGTTCTCTTTTCCATAATGGGACTAACAGCTAAGACATATTTATCACATATTAAAAAGTCCACCAGATTTTTAGGACATGAATGAAATGCAGGATGTATACAGACAAGTTCCATAGGCATTCCTGGCAGATCCAGTATCTCCAGTATCGGGTGCTTCATAAAGCCTCATCCAGAAGAGTTTTGCTAGACTGAGGTCTGCTAGAGATGCCACAGGGAGCTGTGGAGGGGCCGGGTGCTCCCTGGACAGTGCTACACAGAGGACATTCATCTGGATCCATGGGGAATGTCCTCAGCCACAGTAAGGCCTGAGGATGCCCTGAGGGTGGCTGGTCAGGGACACTGAGGCTTGTTCGTGCCCTGAGGGTCCTGTCAGTTTTTTCCTCTGTTTCTGTAGCTGGGGTGTATCTGAGGCATGATGAGGTAATCAGTGACCCACCTGCCCTCTGAAAAGGGGAGTGAAATAGAGGAAAGGGAAAGGCTGCCCATACTTCTCTAGGAGTACAAGGTTCCCCCTTGATGTCTCAAAAGGATGGAAGCAAAAAGAGCATGGAAAGCAGCTGATGTAGAACTGGCAAAGGATATCTATAGCAGAAATGATGACTGTTCAATCTTCATTTTTTTTAGGTGGGGCTACGGTATAAGCTGCAGAGATGAAAACTGTCTGCTGATGACGACTCCTTTGGTTGGCAATGTTCAGCCCATTTTTTTTCTGCTTTATAATTCTGACAAAAATATCTCTGATGAGCGTTTTGTTGACACATCGCAATATTGTTTGACCTGATGTTACTCTTACACCTTGAGCTTTACATCATCAAAGATGTACTTAAAATGTCCAGGAATAGTATTGCACTATCTGATGTGTATTCATAAATGCTGGATAAGTATTTTGATTCAGAAGTTATTTTAAATAACACAGAAATCAAGTTTAATATGAGCTTAAAATTTAATTTAAAGGTTTTGGCTTTGAACATTTGAGTTACGAACAATTTTTTTCTAAATTAGCCAAAATACTTAATCTTTCTGATAGAACAGGACTAAGGAAATTGCCATTTCCATTCATACATTTTGGATTTCTTCAGCATATTTCTGTATTGTCTGTAATGTTTAAGGAAAACTTGAAGTAGTATAAAGGATTAAGAATTTTAATGCCTCTATTTTGTAGCTTATGTCTGAATTCTTGCAAAGTAGAAAGAGCTATACATGGAAAAATCATTCTTAATTTTGAAATACATCATGAAAAGAAAAGAAAAATACATTGATGAACCACTGTTTAAAATAACAAAAATTATAGGAAAATAAGTTGATTTTATTTATTTATTTATTATTGAAATGGCACTTAGCTCTTCTCGGGAACTAGAATCTGCCATAAATTATGTTTATCGTTTATCTGCCTCCTCTAGGAGCCTATAAAGGCAATCTGGCTTTTTGTTTTTTACTTTTTTTTTTTTTTTTTTTTTAAGAACCATATTATTAATAATTTCTGTAAAGGAACACTATATTCAAAGGTTTTGGAATCATTTAGAACCTGTCTGTGTCACTTTGTCATATAAAATCTAAGTCACACCAACTTTTAAATTTCATACATATCCTATAGCAGAGATGTGGTAGACGCTTTCAATTTCACTAGCAGTGCTGTTTCATCTTTTCCCCTTTGTTCCTGATCAACCTTACTGTGTTAACAGATATTCTTATGTAGACAAAGACTATCAACAAAACTAACACTTTTCCAGTTTCTCTGTCTTCATGTAGCTAACTGAATCAAAAACTAGCAAATGAATGAAAAGTAGATGAAAAGCTGGCAAAACTAGTAGTTTACTGACATAATTCTACCATACAGATATTTTAGCTAACTTAAAAGCATAGAGGAAATCCATGTGTTTTGTCTTCTTATACGTGAAGGATGCTTTTTCTTACTAAAATTGCATGTAGATTGCATAAACATGATTTTGTGTTTGTTAAATTGTTGAGAGAAAGATGTAATCTGAAAAAGTACACTTTTTGTAAAATTAAATACTATTTTGTCTACATTATACTTGAAATTGTTATGTTGCTGAGGAGATTACCAAAATCTTTATTTTGATCCCAGAAGTAAGAAATTATAATGTACATCAGTTTAAATACAGAAACACCTTGACAACACACGAAGCAATGAGTAATTCTGTGGCTCACTTTCAACTTATGAATGGTAACATATTTTAATATGGGTTTCAAGTAAACATGCTATTTCTTTAAAAATACATTTTTTTCCATGTTAATATTTATTAAAAAATGATATATGTTTTTTCCGGGTAGACATAAAGTTTTGATTAAGAAAATATTAAAACATTTTGTACTTTCAACACCAGCTAATTGTTAACAATAAAAATATGTATTTTCCTTCTTTCTCTTGAAAATTTTCAATAAACACATACAGTGTTTTACCCAAGATGATGTGAGGTTTTTTGTTTGTTTGTTTTGTTTGTTACTTTACGGAATATATGCTGGCTGATACCTTTTAAATCCAAGTCGATCTGTGACCTACTGAAGACATTAGGGGGGAAAAAAAGAAACAGCTTAAGAATCTTTTTTTTCAGGATCAGTGTCCATGGAAGGATTTATAGGCATTATTAAGAGCATAATTTCTGCTTTTGAAATATTATTACAAGTGATTTAATTTTGTTGATTGTATTTCTAAACCAATTTCTTACTCAGTAGAAGTTGTTTTGTTATTATTAGAAAAAAATCAGATTTTATTACAGAGAATTTGAGCAACTACCATGAACTTGAATTAGACAAAACCCTGACCAAATGTTCACCTTCTGAAGCTCTTTGGTCAAATGACAGCAACATGCCACCAATATACTGGTGTGCAGGCACACTTTTCAGTGATAATTTTCCTCTTAACTAGCTAATTATTTCATCGGTTTGGTATTTATGTAGGGAAGCTCTAACATATTTAAATCTCAAGGGAAAGGAAGGAGTATAAACTAGTTGTTGGATAATCAGCGTTCTAGCTTGTATTTCTGGGTCTGCCATTTTAGGTCTAGCATATGCTATAAAAATGTTGCTGGTACCCAAGCAAAACAGAAAAACATCTGGGTTAAATTAACAGCTTAAATTAACAAGAAATTGATTTTGTTGATTATAAAGTCCCCTAACTGAAATAAATCTACAACTAGCAATAGGACTACAGAGAATGTCTTCAAGTAGTGCCAAGGGAGGTTCAGGTTAGAAATTAGGAGACATTTCTTCTCAGAAAGAGCAGTCAGACATTGGAACAGGTTGCCCAGGGAAGTGGTGGCGTCACCGTCCCTGGGGGTGTTCAAGGGAAGGTTGGACGTGGAGCTTAGGGACATGGTTCAGTGGGTGACATTGGTGGTAGGGGGCGGTTGGACCAGATGATCTTGGAGGACTTTTCCAACCAGAATGATTCTATGATTCTAATGTTAAGTAAGCTGTCTATGTAAGCAGATGATCAACACATTTCCTGAGATTTTTGTTTCTATTGGATAAATAAAGCTTCATTTCCTATGCATTTATGTCCTTTCTTCCTAGAACACGTCTGCCACCACTACCAGAGCAATTATACCATCTTTTTTAGGATGATTCCCATATGTGAGGGAACAAACACTGCAACTTGGACAGTGTCGTAACTCATCAGTTAACACATACAAACTGTTGAAAATAAAGGTTTTCTAGCTGAGTGGCACATGTAATTTCCTCAATGACACAGTCTCAAATCACCACCCTCGGCTAAGTAATCACTGATGTCCACTTTGACGCAAAAATGTCTCTGCTGAACCAAATCAGCCCAAAATTACCTCACAGAGATACTGGGTGGTAGAATTACATAGACAGGGTTCAGTTTGGAGCTACTGGCAGAAAAATACGTGTTTTTTTTTTTTTTTTTTTTTTTTTTTTTTTTTAATGTAAGTTTATATATAGATACGCGTATGTCACTGTGAATAGCACAATCTCAAAAGACATGTAGCTGTTGACTGGGTGGCCAGTTAGCAGCATGCAGGTATCCGCAGGGGCTACGATGGCTTCAGAGAAGCCGAGGGGAGCCAAGACCCTCACTGCACGGCCAACCCACGGCGATGCGGCAAGTGCCACCTGGCTACCGTCGGCCACACCGAAGTCTCTGCACTCATTCTCTAAGTGCTCGTTTCCACAGCCGGCGACCTTAACCCCCGCAGACGGCTCTGTTTTCCCTCACAAGGCTGCACAGGAGGGCAGAAGAGGGCCGGGCCGGGCACAACGGGGCGGGAGCGCCGCGCCGAGCCGCCGGGGGGCGCCGGGCAGGTGCGAGGGCCGGGGCCGGGGCCGGGGCCGGGAGCGGCGCTTCGGGGGCGCCTGGTGGGGGCAGGGGGCGACAGGGGAGCGGGAGCGGGATCGGGCTGGGCCGTGCCAAGCCCCGCCGCTCACGCCGTTCGTCTGCGCAGGGAGCGCGATTCGGCCGCCGCCCCCGGCGGCTAATTAGCCAGGAGGCTAATCCCGGCCGGCCCCGCAGCCGCAGGATGTCCGGTGAGTACGGCCTCGGCCCGGCCGCCCGCCATTAGCGGCCCGGGGTGGGGATGGGGGGTCGCCATTTGGTGGGGGGCGAGCCGGGCGGGCTGCATGCGGCGGCAGGTGGAGCGGCCCTGCCGGCGGAGTCGCGACATGGCCGCGACATGGGGCCGCGGGTGGGTGCGGGAGGGGCTCGGCGTGGCCCGGCTCTACCGGGACTCGCGTTGTGGAAGGAGAGGGGTAGCGAAGCCCGTTAGGTGCGAGGTGCGGCGTCCTCTGCCTCGTCCTGCCCAGCGCTGAGTTGCCGGAGATTAAACAGATCGCTTAAACAGTTACTGATATTTCATTTTTCAAAGCCAAACATGACTGTTTTACAGCTATTATTATGCTTAATTGCATATTATAACATCGCTGCATTTGATTTTTCACAGAGATAGTTTACAGTCCGTTGAATAACACACTTGCAAGTTCTCAAAGTGGAACCTAACTGTTCATAACTGAAAGATACTTAATAAAATACATGCTAAATGAGAAACAAGTCTCCTCTCTGTAGCCTTCTGAGAGAAGTTGTAATCCTGCCGAGTAAAATTCAGTGTTGCTTTAATAGAGAATTCAGTTTGGGTCAGGCCGGGCTTTGTTAGACCACAAGAAATACTGCACACCATCAAATGGCAACGTGTGTTGTGCATGGAGTCGCTGGCCGTGCCAGCACAACGCTCATCAGTAACACGAGCATCTCCGCTACTGGACCCAGACCAAGGAACACGGGAATTAATATTGCCAGCCATCGCTTGATTGCTATGGCAGGAACCGCCTCTTTGCTGAAAAATTGCGCGGTAATTTCTGTGGGAGGTCTGGCATAGCCTTTCACATCGTTACTCATTCTACCTACTTGTGGCAGAATACGTCTCCCTGCTGCTGAAGCTCCAGGTGTCAGCTGGAGCAGGGCTTTCTGTGCCAGATGCTTCTGAAGGCGGTTGTGCTAGGTCAGCGAAGCCAGGAGGCTGTGACTGTATCTCTGCAGAAAGCCTGACCCACCTTTGGGCAAACGCCTCCAGGGAAGATGCACAGGGACCTGGGTGTGGGAGGAGGAGTAACAACACCACTGTCACAGAAGACGGGGTGGGCAGGGGTGGCCATGGCCTGGTTGTTGCAGGTTTCAGAGTGGGCACAGACCCGAGCTGTAACGTGCTGGCTACACAGGGATCACATCTTTAGTGGGGGGGTCAGAAAGGAACAGCAGATGGTAATTGGGAGGGCTGTAAGAAAACAAGCGGCCAATGTTGGTTAGTACACAAGGCAATACGTATGGGAGACATAACCAGCCTTTTGGAGATTTTTAGCTCTTTTTATGTACTCTTATGTATGACAGCAATGTGTTATTTAGCGTGTGCCTGCAGGAGAGTTGGAGCCTACAATTCTCTGTTTTCTATGGCAGCTTTGGAGTGGGCAACTTGACAAATTTTTTACTCCAGCAACCACTGCTAGAGCACATTTATCCTTTCTCTGTCTGTCAGAAGACAAAAATATGTTTACAAAGCTATGTCTGTTGGGTTATGAAAGAAACTACTTAAACTTGTCTTGAAGCTGGCAGGTACGTGTTTCATTCAGTGCTTATTTTATGAGCAACTTCTGACTCTCACTGGAGTTTGTTGGTTCTGTCTTCCCTTTTTCTGTGATCACCAAAGTGAGAACCGCTCAGTCTGCTTGCTGGTGCAGATTCCAAGGCTTTTCTGCAGCCCTACAACTGGTTTTCAGGCCTGTTTAAGAATATTGCCTCTGGCAGTTTTGTCTGAGGCACTGCTATGAGTAAGTAGCATAAGAAGCTGGTGATCTTGACTAAAAAAGCTGGAACACATTGCGCATAAAATCACTCTGCCTATTGTAGTGATTCACATTACTTTTGCTGTCTTTTCTCTGCTGCTATCTGCAGCTTGGGGGTGGTCTCTAAAATAATTCACCACAGTTATTTCCTTGAAAGTCTCTGGTTTCTTCTGAGAAACTTTTGCCAGTGCTGGCAATGTTGATATCTAAACTTGCAACTTCATGTGCTGTGTAGTAGTTTAGATAAGAGAAATCAGCAGTCATAAATTCATACAACATAAGTTTTAATGTGATTCTAATCATACACTTACTTATAATTCACTGAGAGTCAATGATATCAGCCATAGGGTTCCACAGCTTGAAAACAATTTGCTTGAAAACTCGATACTCTTCACACTAGGTGTTTTCTGTGAAAAATCCTATTGTCATTCAGCTCAAAGAACTGAAAATTATGCATAAAGCTGCCCTTGACACTTTAAAAAAAAAAAAAAGGAAAAAAAAATCTAGTTGCAGTACCCACACCCTTGGCTTTCAAACTTAAAGATCAAATATTGCTGCTTTTGCAGCTTGGAATCAGTGGGTGAAGCCCTGTGTAGGTTAAATTTAAAGCAACATTATTCTTTCTTTAATTTAAATGGAGATTTTTGGCAGAGTTTAGTTTCATAGATCTTTGTGCAAACCTTATCAGTAGTTTCAAGTTGTAAAAATAGAATCATAGTGACAGTTTCAAGGAATGGTCTAAACAGGGAAATTCAAATAACACTTTTTTTTTCCCTTGAAAATATGGATTAGATGAAAGAACAGGTAATGAATTATAAAGTCTTTTGATTTTAACCCCCACCCGTGGATCTTTAACAGAGCAACTGGTAACTCCACATCATTTTAAAATAGCTAGCATATGTTTCTGTTTGATTCAGTAACATTTTAATGTTGCATGGTTTCAGCCAGTAGTTTGATTATCAATTTAATTACCTCTGTAATGGTTCACTATATTAAGAAGGCCATAAAATGCATCCCAAGCTGATTCTCAGAAGACACGATTGGTTTCTTTACTTTACTAAGCATTAGTCAAAATTTCTTAGAAGCTGTGTTCGTTCAGCTGTTTGCCTCCTTGTTCTGACCACAGCTTTCGTCTGAGAGATACTGGCATGAAAGTATGTGTAAGATGTGGTAATTTGCCACACCAACTTGCTGAACACTTTGATGAGCAGCTTGTTTAGTTTTAGGTGTATTATATATGTAAATATTTGGTTTCTGCAGCTAAAAGAATTTGCAGAAGCAGTAAGGAGATTATGTGCTCGGTTTTATGGTTGTTATTTAAAACAGTGGTTTTAAGATTTAAACACCTACTCTTTTCACAGTTTGTTTTTTGTACTAACCTACCCCCCACGTTCTTCTCACTAGTTGTTTTATTACTTTTTTTTTTGGCTGGAGATGCTTGTTGCCTAACACAAAAGTGCCTTTCTTTGCTGAGTATTCATGTCTTTGGAGAATTAAGTTTATTGCTGAAGTAGCCTTCAGCTTTTGTGTTGTTTTTGTGTGTGCGCGTTGGTTATTATTATTTTTTTGGATGTGAGCTTGTATTTGTGTAACCTTTTGGAAAGCTGCAGCAGGAGCAGCTTACAGCTGTCCTTCCAAACCTCTCCATGTAAGCACCAGTTTTCTGTTGTTTTCTGCAACACCCATAACTTGCTTGAGCTGTTGTGATAACTGGAGGTTCAGGTGTTTCCACAGAGAAAGCTCCTTTTTTCTTCACTTGCTTCTGGGAATAGTGATTTAAAAGGTTATTGGAATTTGCTTAGCTGAGGGATCTGCAAGCTGTTTTATGTCTGGGTGGACGATGGAGTATTTTGGCTAAGTTGGCTCTGCCAAAAGTGTCGAGTGTCGCAGGGTCCTGCAGTGGTGTATGAAGAGTGCTGTGTCTGTGCCTGCTGAGAGTTCGGGTCTGACAGGCCAGCACACAAAGGGTCTGGGTTTCCCTCTGGGTTTGGATGACATGGAAATGAAAGTGCTCGGCATCTGAGGGCTCAGGCCATACTTGATGACACACCTCCATGTTAGGGCAGAGGTTTCAACCTTTGTGTTTCGGCAGCCTCTGAGGTCACTTGTTGGATGCTCTGCTGCTGGTTTTGCCAGATTCCTTCTGAGTGTCTCACACTGAGCCTGGAAACTGTGTGACACCATGTTTTGTTTTCGTTTTTTAATAGTTTATCACAGTTGTTCATCCCTAAAAATGATGGTGGTTTTATACAAGCAGTTCAGGACAAATTCCTACCGAAGCTCTGTAGCTCAGTGGAATTCCCTTCATCCTGTGTGACCCAGGTACCTTGTTCTGGTTAATTTTGCAGCCTAGAAAGCTGAGGTATTCCTTCATCTCTGAGAGATGCCCCTTACATTACTGAATTTTAGGTTCTGGCTTGCCCCAGAACACTGATAATGGCTCTATTGGAGGGCAGAGCTGAAGAAGCAGCACCTGGTGTTGCAGGCCCAGTACCTTTACAAAATGTGCTCTAGCTAATACTGTGCAGGAGTGTAGCTTGCTTTCTTTTTTATTGTAACTTTTTTTCCATATGCTTTTTGACTCTGAGGAACACAACTAATTTTCTGGGAGTTTCTTAAGGTAAGGATAAGTAGAGATCCCTAACTTTGGTGGGCTTGCCAACCTCAGCAGCAGTTCCTTTGCATATGTCAGTAGGTACCAGTTGTTCAGTCAGCACCAGTTACTCTAGTACAAAGGAAATAAAGCAAAGAATAATGCCTGGTAGGTTGATTCAGTGAGGTAAGGGAAAGAAAGGTATTTCAGGTTTGTATTTAACTTTTTTTTTTCCTTAGCTTTGGCACTGTATAAACAGGAAAACTTTCTTTATCGGTTGTATTGTTAGGTACAGTGTTATGTTAGATAAATGTACAATCTAAATATTTATAGATCAGCTTGTTTGATTTGCCATTAGGTTTAGGCAACGTGACCCAGAGAATTATTTGTTTAAGACTAGTCTGAAAACTTCCTACCTAGTGTTATGTAAAACAGGAAAAAAAATCAAAAATGTATATTCTCCAATTATGTTTATTGGATTTTCTATTCAGTTCTGTCCTCTGGGGGAATTCAGGCAAGAAAAGAGCTTATCACAGGAGCTGCAGGTTGCTATAAGCTGTAGCCTGTTGGTTAGCTGGAGGAGGGATATTGTAGAGCCAAAAGAGCTTATATTAAAGCTGTAAAATGACTCTTCTGAATATTTGCTTGCAGTAACAGATCAAGCCTTTGTGACCCTCGCTACTGATGATGCTTATTGTCAAGGAGCTCTGGTTCTTGGACAGTCATTGAGGAACCATACGACATCTAGAAAATTGGCAGTGCTAATTACACCAGGGGTTTCCAGTGGGTTGAGGTAAGAATTCACATTGTTTTGGAGATTGATAATACAGAAAAAATAAGAAGCAACATGAAGGATTTTAATAGGCTTCCTGAGGGTTTCATGGCATTATCTGTAGAATTTACCAATTGGCTAGTGATTTCTGAGGGGAGTCCCAAATAATATCCATGAGACGATTGTAAGCCTGGTAAGAATTCACTTGCAGAAGTAGAGCTTGTGGCTGGAAGTTGGTTCTCAAGCTCATAATTGGGAACATTCGCTGAAAGTTCGGGAACTAGGGTTTTAGTGTCTTGCTTTTAATCCAAAGTAAAGGCAGTACTGTTCTTTTATTGTTATTTTTTGTTTGTTTCCTCCAAGTGTTTTTTTTCTTTTAGGAAGAGCAAGATACCTACCACCTCTGACATCAGAACTCTCCAAATACATCAATGGCTCAATTTCAGATGACTGATCTTCTTAAAATATTTGTGCACTGCTATCATGATGGGAAATATGTTTCTTTCTGCCCTTTTTTTTAATCACTTTCCAGTTTGGGATGTGATTCTACAGGCACGACAGAGCTGTGTGTACAGAAATTTATTAGATCTGTTGGATCTGTTGAACTCTAGCTTCGATTTTTGGAGGACTGTGTTAGTTGTTAAAAAGGAACATGACATGCCACAACTACTCAAGCTCTTAATTCTGCTGTGGCTTAGGAAGCATGCAAGTTCCCAGTTTCTGTATGCCATTTGAAAGTATTAGCGTTGCAGCTGGCTCAAGAAACATAGAATCATAGAATCATAGAATATCCTGAGTTGGAAGGGACCCTTAAGGATCATCAAGTCCAACTCTTGACACCGCACAGGTCTACCCAGAAGTTCAGACCATGTGACTAAGTGCACAGTCCAATCGCTTCTTAAACTCAGTCAGGCTCGGTGCAGTGACCACTTCCCTGGGGAGTCTGTTCCAGTGTGCAACCACTCTCTCAGTGAAGAACCCCCTCCTGATGTCAAGCCTAAACTTCCCCTGCCTCAGCTTAACCCCGTTCCCGCGGGTCCTGTCGCTGGTGTTAATGGAGAAAAGGTCTCGTGCCTCTCGACACCCCCTTATGAGGAAGTTGTAGACTGCGATGAGGTCTCCCCTCAGCCTCCTCTTCTCCAGGCTGAACAGGCCCAGTGCCCTCAGCCGTTCCTCGTACGTCTTCCCCTCCAGGCCTTTCACCATCTTCGTAGCCCTCCTCTGGACACTCTCCAACAGTTTCACGTCCTTTTTATACTGTGGTGCCCAGAACTGCACACAGTACTCGAGGTGAGGTCGCACCAGCGCAGAGTAGAGCGGGACAATCACCTCCCTCGACCTAGTAGCGATGCCGTGCTTGATGCACCCCAGGACACGGTTGGCCCTCCTGGCTGCCAGGGCACACTGCTGGCTCATACTCAACTTGCTGTCTACCACGACCCCCAGATCCCTCTCTTCTAGGCTGCTCTCCAGCGTCTCATCGCCCAGTCTGTACGTGCAGCCAGGGTTTCCCCGTCCTAGGTGCAGGACCCGGCACTTACTCTTACTGAACTTCATGCGGTTGGTGATCGCCCAGCTCTCCAACCTATCCAGATCCCTCTGCAAGGCCTTTCCACCCTCATTCGAGTCCACAACTCCTCCAAGTTTGGTGTCATCAGCAAACTTGCTCAAAATACCTTCTATTCCTACATCCAGATCGTTTATAAAAATATTGAAAAGTACCGGCCCTAAAATGGAGCCTTGAGGGACCCCACTGGTGACCGCCCGCCAGCCTGACGCAGCCCCATTCACCATAACCCTTTGGGCCCTGCCCGTTAGCCAATTGCTCACCCATCGGATGATGTTTTTATTTAGCTGTATTTTTTGCTCCTTTAGATATACATAAATCTGTTTATCCAGGATTTTTCTCACAGATAGGATCTGTGATAACAATGAAACCTTCCTGAATGACTGTTAAATACATTCAACCGGGTAGATGTTATGTCTCATTTTTTGCATTTCTTCCTGCTCCCTCTAGCTTCACTGGGATGAGACCCCTCCCCCCCCCTTTTTTTTAAACCAAGGATATCACTTTAAAAAGTTTGTCATTGAACCAGGTTTCTAGAAATCTGTATCTGCTCTTTATTCTTTCACAGTTAACTTCTGTCCCTTGAAGATCAGGTGAACAAACTCTAATGACTCTGGAATCTCGATAATCAGCACAGGCTTTTCTGCTTCTGTGTTTATATGACATCCAAGACTTCGTAGTTAATAGTGTAATGTAAATAAATAAACTGTTTAAAAGACTTTTTTGTGCCTTGAAGGAAAATTAGCTACTTTGATATCACCTATTAAATTCATGTGAAAGAGATGCACAGAGGAAAGATGTTTCTAAAGTCTCATTTGAGATGACTTACAGTAGTGAGCAAGCATATAATTTTCTGTTTGAGAAGGTGCAACTTTGGAGCTGCTTTTGCCCGGGCATGATAGGTGCAAACAACTGCACTGACAGTGCCTGACACATCCTCTACTATGCACACATAACACAGTATGCTGCTTTCATTAGAGACAATTGTGCAGGTGTGAAAGCTACTTTAATTTCTGTTGGTGTTTCTATAGGAGACTGACTTGTTTTCTCCTCAAGCAGGACCTGTCACTTTCGGGATGTGCTGGCATCCCAAAGTGGATGTGCTGCTCTCTTAGTGGAAGAAGCGATGGTTTATGGCCTCATATCTGTCACTTCAGCAGACTGTTTACAAGGACTTTGCACTTTTGATGTCTTTTTCTAACCAATCAATCTAACCTTTGTTACTGTCATAGTAAATGTGCTGTGTGTCACTATTTTCATGCCAGAAATGAAGTCTGGTGAACCTCCATAAATTTCATTCTTTTCCTCCACTGTAGGTCTGCCCTGCGCAGTGTGTTTGATGAAGTCATCGAGGTCGATGCGCTCGACAGTGCTGACTCGGTCCGTTTGGCTCTGTTGCAGAGGCCAGAACTGGGTATCACCTTCACTAAGCTTCACTGCTGGACTCTTACTCATTATAGCAAGTGTGTCTTCATGGATGCAGACACTTTGGTGAGTAGAGCAGGAGCTGTGGCAACATTTTTGTCTGTCTTAAAGAGCTGCTCTGGGCGTGGGATGCTTCCTTGTCTTGCAACCTAGTGGCCTACCAAGTGACCAGATTTGCTGGGGGACATACGGTCACAGAAGCTCCAGTTGGATGTTTGGCAGTGCTCATGGTTCTGCTGGCTGCAGAGAAGTGGATCCTGTTTCTGAGAGTAGCCTCAGGACTGTCCTTTATGCAAATTGGCTTCTGACAAATGTTTAGAAGAGATCTTTCTCATATACTTTTGCTTTGACTTATTCTGGTCAGGGAGGCAGGCTAGTTATAAAGTGGAAAGGGGAAAAAAAAAAGCCAGAAACATACTTTTTTTTCATATAGAGATTAAAAAAAAAGACTAATTTTGGCAACAGTCATGTCAGCCTTTCTCTGCACTTAAATGCTTCATTTTGAGAGAGTGGGATGCATTTTGATGTAATAATCATAGAATCATAGAATATCCTGAGTTGGAAGGGACCCTTAAGGATCATCAAGTCCAACTCTTGACACCGCACAGGTCTACCCAGAAGTTCAGGTTATAGTTGCATTAGAAACCAAATTAAATTATTCTCAGGGAGTGAGGGGAAAAGTTTATGATTTCCTGTTTAATATTAAAGGAAGAAGGCAAGCGCTTGTCTGTGTTTTTTAATTGAATTAAAAAAATAGTAATCGTTCTTCTACTTTTCACAGTGGTTCCCTTGACAACTGTTATGGGTGGGGTGCAGACATTCAGTGACTGCACAGCCATCTTTCCACCAACTTTAAAACAGATCTGGGCCTTAACCTGATGGATTTTTCCCACTTCATTGTGAAGCTTTGAAACCAAACCAAAGCAAGACTCTGAGCTTAACATACATTAGAAAACCAGTAAAAAGAGACTTTTTTTTGCTACCCCTTTAGTCATGCTGTTGCTAAGTCAAATGATTTGGATTCTCAGCTGTGTTGCAGTTACTGAGAACAATGGATTCTGAGAAAGTGAGCTAAGAAATAAGGAGACTACGTGTTTTCATGGTATGTTGTAATATTTAAAGGGACCTTTTGGAGGGTCTCTGAGGTTTATGAAGTAATTTCATAGGGTTTGCACTTCTGTCAGTTTGACTTTTGTCATGGGGAACCACAGTTAATGTTACCTTATTACATAAAAAAATAAGTGCTGGCCACAAACATGTTTGGCATTGTATCTCCTTTTATGCTATGCAAGCTACATACTTGGTCAAAATAAACTGAATTTGTTACTACTGATTTAGATATTCTTGTTCCAAAAACATCTTCTGTAACAACTTCTTTTCTACTACTTTCTCCAAGGTGCTTTGCAATGTTGATGAATTGTTTGATCGAGAAGAGTTTTCAGCAGCTCCGGATTCTGGCTGGCCTGACTGCTTTAATAGTGGTGTATTTGTGTTCCGACCGTCTTTAAAAACTTACAACCTGCTGCTCCAGTTTGCTGCCGAACATGGCAGCTTTGACGGTAAGGCATAACAGAAGGGCAAGGCATAAGAGCTGAAGTGCAAGAAATCAGATTCGTTCTCAATAAGCCATTTTTCTGTAGCTTCCATGCTATCTGGCAGAATGGAGGAAGGCAGAAGTTCTCCAGGCTTTAAGTAATTACGCTTCTACAAAAATTTATGGTGCAGATCTTTGCTTCTTACACTGCATTTAGGACACATTGACTTACTGCAGGCTGTGATTCCCAGAAAATTGTTATGAAGGGACATTGTGTCTGAGTCTCGCTCGGTAAGTTTTAATTTTGCTGTCTGATTTAGGAGAGAGAAATATAGCTGATCTTCTGCTCTGAGGGAGACCAAAACCCTTTCTTAGTCCTCTCTTCATATGTTACGATAGGACTCCACTTACACTGAAACTGCATCAGAGTGGACCAGGTATTACTCACTTGCACCTACTCATGTGGCTGTATTGTCAAGTCAAAGCTGCAGTCCCATGAACATACCAGTCTCACATCCATCATTAGACATGAAATTTTGATGTAAATTTGCATGTACTTATACATTATGCTAATATTGTTTTACATATGCTTTAGGGGGTGATCAAGGCTTGTTGAATAGCTTCTTCAGCAACTGGGCAACAGCAGATATTGGCAAACACTTACCTTTCATCTATAACTTAAGCAGCAGTGCTGTTTACACCTATGTTCCTGCTTTCAATCAGTAAGTAGTGATGCTTTTGGCTGATTGTAAATCACTGTAGCTTGCTAACAACAAATCATTTATTACAAGAAAGTGAGAGGATAATGCTGGCATATTCTGTTGATTTAAATTACAGCAGTAAGAAATGACATATTATGTAAAAATTGTGTAATAGAAGCTTAAGAGCAATACAAAAGCTTCTTATATCCATCTGTGGGACAGATGGAGTCCCAGAGTTGGCTGCTCTGTCTCAAAAGTTGCTTCAGAAAAGTTTTTCCCAAATTTGCAAATATGTAAATTACTTCAACGTTAAGTTCTGACAGCTTTACTATTAAATTTGTTCCCTTTTTTCCTAGTCAGTTCTATGGGAAATAGTTGGGATT
Organism: Heteronetta atricapilla; assembly: GCA_011075105.1. Lineage (NCBI taxonomy): Eukaryota > Metazoa > Chordata > Aves > Anseriformes > Anatidae > Heteronetta > Heteronetta atricapilla. Next base: position 134,615,917 of record CM021731.1, on the reverse strand, counting down.
TTTCTTTCTTTCTCTTTTTTTTTTTTAATTACTTAGGTTCTTTCTTGAAACTGAATTTGTCCTGGCAATTACATTACCTGAGACAGTTCTGTTAGAGAATCTTTTCTGGCAAAAGTTGTTTTTAAGATTTAAGGTGTCATGAATTGCTGTCACAGGTGTACAAAGCATTTGTTTTGGGGGATGAACTTAGGATGATGTTTTTATTAGTCATTTTCATAATGAGATCAGTGTTAACCAATTCTGTTGATTTGGTGTTTGAGGTGGTATTTATTTGTGAACAGGGCATGGAGGAGGACTGGAGATGGGACTGCATGTGCCTTTCAGTTTCCTTCATGAATTTTTCTACTGGAATTAGCAGATGGAAGCAAATGGCAGTGTAGCCTTTGTTTACTATAAGCTATGTGAAATACCTTAATCTAAAAAGATAAAAATGTTAATATATATACTCATATTCAATGTGTTGCTGTTATAAAATGTCAAAATTACCTCACCAGTGAGAGTAAGCATGTTTCTTTAGCAATGTATATGTGCTAAAATTATCTTTGATGTTTAGATCTGTATGTTTAATTTCTACAGTTTTGGCAGAGATGCCAAAGTAGTTCACTTCTTGGGAGCGACAAAGCCCTGGAACTACAAATACAACCTTCAAACAAAGAGGGTTATGCACGATGGCACCACATCTGGGTCTTTTCATCAGCTGTCATTTCTTGCCCTCTGGTGGAATATATATAGTGCCAGTATACTGCCTTTGTTAGAAAAGCTTCAAAAGACGGAACAGTCAGAATCTGAGGAACGCAAGGTAACGATCAAGGAGTTAGTGGGAATGTACTGGAGTCACAGCAAAATTCTGAAAACCGCCTTCTCCAGAGGAAAGAATTACATGGGAAAACATCTGCTGATTGGTAATAGCAGTGACAAGCATCTAAACTAGCAGTTTAGGAAGGACTTGGGGTACCATGGCTTTACAAAGGTTTCTTGCACTTGCCTTCTTAACTGAGGAGGAGTTTGTATGGCAATGTATGTAAATATGTTCTGCAAATTAAATGCAAAATATGGGGCAAATTAGACAGAGAAGGTGATCATCTGGCTGTGAAACAGACTTCTGACTTTTTGAAGCTAAGCTGACTTAAACCATCAAACTAGGCCGTGAGCTGTAGTAAAATCTACCTTTTCTGCTACGCATTTTAATTTGTTTTATGAGAGTCTTAACAAATCAGATTTGCAGAGGCAAAGTTAATTACATTGGGGACGTTATATAAGTTAGTTGTACATCATCAAGCATTTACTGAACTCTTTACTCTTTTTTTCTAATCAGAGGAAGTACAGCTATGTATAGTTTTCATGAATAGAATAAAAACCTGTTGATCACAGAATCACAGAATTTCCAGGTTGGAAGAGACCTCAAGGTCATCGAGTCCAACCTCCAACCTAACGCTAACAGCCCACCACTAAACCATATCCCTAAGCTCTACATCTAAGCGTCTTTTGAAGACTTCCAGGGATGGTGACTCCACCACTTCCCTGGGCAGCCTGTTCCAGTGCCTCACAACCCTTTCAGTGAAGAAGTTCTTCCTAACATCTAACCTAAAACTCCCCTGGCTCAACTTAAACCCATTCCCCCTCGTCCTGTCACCAGGCACGTGGGAGAACAGGCCAACCCCCACCTCGCTACAGCCTCCCTTGAGGTACCTAAAAAGAGCGATAAGGTCACCCCTGAGCCTCCTCTTCTCCAGGCTGAACAAGCCCAGCTCCCCCAGCCGCTCCTCATAGGACTTGTTCTCCAGGCCCCTCACCAGCTTCGTCGCCCTTCTCTGGACCCGCTCGAGCACCTCGATGTCCTTCTTGTAGCGAGGGGCCCAAAACTGAACACAGTACTCGAGGTGTGGCCTCACCAGAGCTGAGTACAGGGGGACGATCACCTCCCTAGCCCTGCTGGTCACGCTGTTCCTGATACAAGCCAGGATGCCGTTGGCCTTCATGGCCACCTGAGCACACTGCTGGCTCATATTCAGCCGACTATCCACCAGCACTCCCAGGTCCTTCTCTGCCTGGCAGCTTTCCAACCATTCCTCTCCCAGCCTGTAGCTCTGCTTGGGGTTATTGCGCCCCAGGTGCAGGACCCGACACTTGGCCTTGTTAAACTTCATGCAGTTGACCTCAGCCCATCGGTGCAGCCTATCCAGATCCTCCTGCAGAGCCTTCCTACCCTCAAGCAGATCGACACACGCACCTAACTTGGTGTCATCTGCGAACTTACTGAGGGTGCACTCGATGCCCTCGTCCAGATCATCGATGAAGATATTAAAGAGGACCGGCCCCAGCACCGAGCCCTGGGGGACGCCACTAGTGACTGGCCTCCAACTGGACTTGGCTCCATTCACCACGACTCTTTGGGCCCGGCTATCCAGCCAGTTTCTAACCCAACGAAGCGTGCGCCAGTCCAAGCCAAGAGCAGCCAGTTTCTTGAGGAGAATGCTGTGGGAGACGGTGTCAAAAGCCTTGCTGAAGTCAAGGTAGACCACATCCACAGCCTTTCCCTCATCCACCCAGCGCGTCACTCTGTCATAGAAGGAGATCAGGTTCGTCAGGCATGACCTGCCTTTCATAAACCCATGCTGACTGGGCCTGATCGCCTGCTTCCCCTGCAAGTGCTGCATGATGACTCTCAGGAGGATCTGCTCCATCCTGCTGACAGGCCTGTAGTTTCCCGGGTCTGCCCTCCGGCCCTTCTTGTAGATGGGCGTCACGTTTGCTAGCCGCCAGTCGATTGGGACCTCCCCCGATAGCCAGGACTGCTGATAAATGATGGACAGTGGCTTGGCCAGCTCCTCTGCCAGTTCCCTCAGTACCCTTGGGTGGATCCCATCCGGCCCCATCGACTTGTGCACATCTAAGTGCCGTAGCAGGTCACCAACCAGTTCTTCATGGATAATGAGGGCCACATCCTGCTCCCCATCCCCTTCCACCAGCTCAGGGTACTGAGTATCCAGAGAACATCCGGTATTGCCGCTAAAGACTGAGGCAAAGAAGGCATTGAGCACCTCCGCCTTTTCCTCATCTCTTGTAACTAAGTTTCCCCCCACATCCAGTAAAGGATGGAGATTCTCCTTAGTCCTCCTTTTTGTGTTGATGTATTTATAGAAATGTTTTTTGTTATCTTTAACGGCAGTAGCCAGATTTAGCTCCAGATGAGCTTTGGCCTTCCTAATTTTGTCCCTGCACAGCCTCGCTACTTCTTTAAAGTCCTCCTTAGTGGCCTGCCCACTTTTCCAAAGCTTATAAACCCTCTTTTTCCTCCTAAGGTCAAGCCACAATTCTCTGTTGAGCCAGGCCGGTCTTCTTCCCCGCCAGCTCGTCTTTGGGCACGTGGGGACAGACCGTTCCTGCGCCATTAAGACTTCCCTCTTGAAGAGCGCCCAGCCTTCCTGGACCCCTCTGCCCTTCAGAACCACCTCCCAAGGGACTCCACCAACTAGTGTCCTGAGCAGCTCAAAGTCAGCCCTCCAAAAAACCTGTTGATAAACAGATGCTTTCTTGGAGCATTATAAACTAATGAGTAGAACCTGCTCCAGGGTACCTGCTTTGGCAGGGGTGTTGGACCTGATGACCTCCTGAGGTCCCTTCCAACCCCTACAATTCTGTGATTCTGTGAGTAGAAGGAAGATACGATCCTATACAGACGTGACAATTTAGGTCACTCTTATGCATATATAAATATTTTGTTTTATGTCTTACAAATATTAAACTATTACCATCATTAAATGAATTGTATAGTGCCATGAGATCAGTTGGACAATTATCATCAAAGCTCCAGAGAGGAATTTGGTTTATAAACCTCATGACAAATTGGAAAGCAGAAGAAGGAATGGGAAGGTTTTGATCTCATATTTCAATGCATTTTAATTTTTTTTTTTAATTTAGCAGTGAAGAAATAGTTTAGCTACAGTAATATTAAGATGAAAGGATGTGTTAGGTTTCCCTCCTGATGATGGCAGCATACTCTTTAGTTCATAAATCTAAATTGCAGTATGCTCTGATACTGGGACCGCAAATTGTTTGACTGTATTGATTTCAATGCTGAAAACATTAGAAGTGAAGCTGTTGGAAATAAGATACTGATTTCCTGCAAAATTTTATTTCGGTGACAGGATGTTCTTATTTTTGTTAGCATGCTTTCAATGGAGTTGAAATTACACTGAAAAAGGTTGACCCTTCTGTGGCCAATTCACTGCAAATGCCTGTACCTCTGGAGCAGACATATGAGATGCGTCCCACGGCTCGTCCACCTGAGGAACTCAGCTTTGAAGCTGTAAGTGTGCTGGATATTCTTATATGCAGTAACAAAGTAAAATGATACTAAAATAAGGTTTTGATTTAGGCTTCTGATCTGGGAGATTATAGCTTCTTCACTTTAGCTGTCAACCATTGAATTTTCTTGCTTTCATGAGAAATAGTCTCAAGAATATTTGTTTTCTTTAATCCTTAGTCATGTGCTCATGACGTACCTGGAGGCTGAAACAGTTCGCATTGAATTTTACAAAGAGATTACGTACTGAAAGTTGTTAGGTCCTTAATAAAATGTAATAAAAAGAAGCTTTGTTACCAAAATAATCTACTGAGTATTAATGTTCCTGTAAATAAATAAACTTAAAGCTAGAATCCTTTTATCCCTCTTGTGTAGATTTTTTTTTTTTTATCCCTGAAGTGCTGACTCAGAAAACTGTTTCCCAAATTTCAATGGTTTGGGCAACAAGGAATATCTTGTGAAGAATTCACTGGTGATCATTGCAGAGGTCCTGGTAGTTCAGTCACTATTCATGTATTTGGGTATTTCTGTTGCACTGACTGTCCTTATTTTGTGTGGGAATTTAATTGGAGATAATAGAACAGTGTTTCTGCAGGTGTAAGTCACTCTGTGTGTATGAGAAGCCATGCTATAGCAAGGTACAATTGGAGGAAAATAAAATTAATGTTGTAGTGTCTGCTCTTGGGGACTATTTTCTGTTACGGTGAAGACAGTTTTTATTATATTCAGCACTTCAGACTATAGTTACTCCATAAAATAAAGCTGTAGTCTTCCCTTCTTTCTTTTCCACCCTGAGCGTGGAAATGCTGAAGGAAAACTGCAAACATTCTGGTCTTCCGACTTAAGGATAATTTATTAGCAAGAATGTTTTATCTTGGGTCTGATGCATCTGACCATTGCAAATGCTGAAGTTAAATAAGGAATGCATTTTCAAGATGCTCTTTTGGGGTGAAAGATAACAATGTTCATTTAAGTTCAAATGTGAGTAATACTTTTTTATTATTATTTCAATACAGTAAGATTGATTTATCGGAAGATTGTATTAATTTGAAGTGAACAACCTGATTTCTTAGTTAGGAACACCATCATTCCCTTTTATGTTGCTTAGCTTCAGTAGTCCTGTGAGACTGTTCTGCCTGTGGCAAAAGAGACCCCAGAGTGGGGGCTGCCTACTCATTTATGTTTCGATATGTGACAAAGGCAAATACTTTGGTAAATATTTGGGGGAATGCCTGTTTTATTTCTCTTCTGGAATACATTGTTCTGTTCTTATTCTATGCATATAAAAAGCTTGAGTTGCAGAGCAAGCTAGAATCCTAAAATGAGATTTGTTTCCCATTTAAGTTTGGTCTTGTGAATGTCGACATGTACTGTAAGCTAGTTTTCCAGGCTCTTTCTGTAGTCTCTGAAGAGTGCCAGCCACTCTTGAAACCATCTTAGGATGAGATGAGCTGCCCTCTGGAGGTACTTATGCTGGATTGATTATAGTAGGAGCTTAGATTCGGTGCCATTTTGATAGCTAAAGCTAGGTGAAATTAATTTTGTCCTTGTTGATAATATTTCATGATGTTTCTGCCCATCCACTGCTTTCCTCTGTCCCAAGACTGAAATCCACTTGTATTGTATGCATTCTCGTGATAAGGAAACTGGGGAAAAAACTTGTTCTCCTAATAAAACTTCAGTGGTTGTATTTTAGCAACCTGTATGTGAAGTTGAACAATGTGATCCCAACGTCAATCCCTCTGAGCCTGACAGACCTTCAGAACAACTTACTTTTCATCCTGTGCTTAAGGAAACCTCAGAACTGGTACACGTAGCTTTCTGCATTGCACTTCGGTTGATAATTGCATGCACGTCTTTGCTGCCAGCATCATTTTGGGAAATACCTACTAACTATGATGCGATGTGTGAAAATATTTCAGCTATGTAATTAATTTCTTAACCTCTTCCAATACAGGGGTATGATCCCTTTTTACCAGTTACACTTCTAGTTTTTAAGTGTCTATTTTCCAGTGCCAGCCTGGAACTGTCTGGTAACATAACAGTCAGTGTTTTTTTGTCATGCTTTGTTTGTTGTTTTCACCTGTTGAAGTGATGTTTCCAAGCAAGTGGAAGATGATGTACTGTGAGTCAGGCATGGAGCCTGAGCTACAAGGCCTTCCTTTGTGATCTCGCACTGCGTTTTTCTGTGGGCAGTGTGACAGCAGTACCGAATTTGGCAACAGTGGAGTGACAGGGTGTCAAGGAGTTGGATCTGGTGAGATGCACAGCACAGACATTTTCCTACAGAGGACAATGGGTAGATCGTGAAACATTATAGTGAAATTCTTTAAGAAACAAATTGGTAGGAGAATTTGTAGCTTCTGTGCAGCAAGGGTGTTTGGACACTAGCTAAAATTACTAATTTATGAAAACATGTTGATTCCTGTTCTGCTGTTAACTTATCCGAGGCTGTTAGTAATTATTGCTAATGGTTTAAAACAAAACAAACAAAAAGGAATCTCCTTGCATTACTGCAGATATGTGTATACACAGCCTAAGAATTAAATAGCATGAATTAAATATGTATATTTGCATATATATGGAGCAAGCATGCTCTTAAGAGTGTTAATTGATCTTTAAAGTCATGTACACATTGGGTCCCAGGCAAGGATACATAGGAAGAGTGTAGTTAACTTCAGGATATAGTATCACGTTGGCTGTGCCAAATACCTTACCGGTTCTGTGGGTGCAAGTCGTGTGTAAGTCCGGTGCCCCAAACTGGCAGATATAATGGCAATTCCAGGGCACTTAGAGCCTAATAGCTCACTAATTCCATTTATTCAGTTATTCTAAAGCATGTTTATAACCAAATCTGTGAGGGCTTCACTAGAAGACTGTTCAGGTTGATTTTAACTTTGTAACATGAGTTGTTTACCTTTGAGCTTCTTGGAATAGTACTGAAAGCAGATTTTCAGTACCTGTCTTGATTAACCTCGGTCATATTTCTTCTTTATTACTGGTTATAATTGTTGGGATGTTCTACTTTTACTAACATGGTCAGTCACAGGCACGTTTGTTCTTTTATTTGGTTGAAATTATCATTAATAATATATCTTACATTTTTGCACCTATGATAACTTGATCTTGAACCATGATTCAGAATTTTGTAGTGTCATTCCAAATTAGTCTCACATAATATCAGTCTCTTGAATTAATTTAACATGTAGTTCATGTCTGGTAAATAATACTGATCTCAGTGAAGATACAATAAAATGCATGGCCAAAGAAAACTTATGTCCGTATGAAAGCCCCATGATGAAATCTCATTGTATTGTTGCTGAGTGTGCCAAGCTTTGAGTTAAGAGAAGCAAAGTAAATGCTTGGTGTGTTCACAGATGCTAAGACAACGAGATCACGTTATCAAAGCAAGCATGAGTGTTCAAATACCGTTTGTTTTGTTGTTTGCTTGCATGTTTTAACTGCAACTGTGTAAAGCAGAAATTTGACTTTCAAGCATTAACTTCACAGCACTGAAATAAGAACAATCAAATGACTGTTTTCCCACTGTTCTGCTTCTTCCTGCAGAATGAGGTTACAAATTCTGTTTCAGAGCTCTCCATTCACCTCAAACCAGAAGAACCGAATCCTGAAGATGAACGGAGAAAATGGGAGGAAGGGCGTATGGACTATATGGGAAAAGATGCTTTTGAACATATAAAAAAGAAACTGGACACATTTTTACTTTAAGAAGAAGTGAACTGTAATGACCATCGTCTATAAAGTGCAACCTTGAGCATTTGGATATCTTCGTAGTTTATTTGACACCAAAGTTGAGGGAAGATTAACAGATAGAGACTCTTGTTTGCTTTGTGTTTTTTTTAACAGTTACGTGTGCCTTATCTTTATTGTTCTCCAATAGTGCCTTTTGAGGTATAATGGATGATACCTTCTGAGTCTGAAACTCTCGGTTTTATCACTGTTCCCCATTTAGTATTGTGCAGGAACAGTTGAGAGTAAAATATGTTGGAAGTTGAGATTATTTCAGAGTACTTCTATCTCTTAGAAGAGGCTTCAAAAACTTTTAAAATGAAAGCCTTTCTCTTGAAAGCAAATTAACAAGTCCCAGGGCAACCATGGTGTAGATTTCATTATACGAGAAAAGTGAGATGAAATTGTGCCCTCATACCAGTCTATAGCTAAACTTTTTCATTTAAGTATAATTAAGTTTGAGTAAGTTCAGACTCCATCTGAGATCTCTAGTGGATATTATCCCTGTTTTGTATGGAAGCTGCTCAGGTACCAGTGCGATGAAGAGTAGTCTTAAGATAGACAAGATAATGTATGTTAACCTTTTATGTTCTTGCTATAGCATACTGGCTTTTGTTTGTTTTAATATACATTAGCTTTACTTGTGTGTTTAGAGTTGCATAGTTAGAGGAAGAAATGCTGACTGACACTATGGTATAAACCTTCTGGTGCTTCATATTAATTTGTTTACAGTTACTCCAGACTGCAGTTGACAAAGGCATTCTTCTCATTTAGCATAGTTGCTCCAGTTTGAATGCAACTGCAAACACAATTAGTACTTGTTTTAGTAAATAGGCCTTTTAAAAGATCTTTCAAACAATAGCTGTGTGTTGGAACTAATAAATCTGAGTGAAGATCCAGAAAAATGTACTGACGAGACTCCTTTATATTAAGTAATGAGGATTGCTTTGTGAATTTAGGTATTTAAATGTGACTAATCTTGGCAAGTTTGTTTTAACAAAAAAGAAAAAGAAACACTTTGAAAGAAAGAAGCTTGTCAGGCATGCTAATATGATAACATATTCAGCAGCATTATATAAATAACTGTGTCAAATCTTAGAATGAGAATTCTGCTCTGATGATGGGAGATCTGAGACATGTTTTAGTCTTAATCTGTCACCAATTTTGGTACAGATAAATGTAATGAAATAATTTGGGGGTTTTGTGTAAAAACCAGTGGAGCAAAGTTACACAGCAGAGGGATTGCCATAGATGCTAGTGAAGCAAAAAGAGGGGTAAGAGGGAAGGAAATGGTGTTTTCTTTTTCTTCTGTCAAAAAGGATGGGAAGAGGGGGGATAATTTGCACAAATTAGGAAAGGAATTAGAGTAAAAAGGTTCACTAAAGGAAGAATAGTGATCTTTGAGTATTTTAGAATTACGCTATTGCAAACATTAGGTAGTAGTTACTTCTACTTTTGTGGGCTATTTCCAGTTTTATCTAGTTCTTTTTCTCATCTATTCTAAGTATTCTGAATGTGGGAATTGTGGGTCTCTGTCTTTGGTGGGTCTGTTGAAATTAAGCTTCTAGTCCCAGTTAGGTGTTTAAGGTCTCTGAAGTTTAAGAGAGAGAGATGTCCAGAAGATAAATCATCTCAGTTTCTCCAGTGATCATAAAGGGACCCTTGATAAGTTGCCTTCCCATGGCAGGTAACCTTCACACGTTAACGCAGGCAGGCCGTTTCTGCATCTTGTTCTGTATGGCCCATCACAGCACTATCACTACACTGCTATGCAGTGTACTGAATGTAGTCATGTGGCGTTTGATATACTGAGCTCTTTCTTAGTCACAAGTAACTGGTGCACCTGAAAAAGTACTCCATTTTATAATCATTTTACAGTTACTGCTAATAAACTTAAAACAGTTTTAAAAAAAAACATTAATAGTCAGCAATGCAAACTCGTGCTTCATGCAACTGTACTCTTACGGTAACTACTAGACCTTACTGGGAGCATACTTAGATCATGGGAAAAATTACTGAGGTGAAATGACTAATTGAAAGGTTTCAAAATAGGCATATCAATGTCATAAAAGGAGCTGTTTATGGAATACATTTGAAAGTGTTAAGATATAAAATGGTATTGTGTATGGATTATACAGTGTTTTGCAAAGAAATGTAGCAGACTAATGTCATGGAAATAAAGCAGAAATGGAGAGTACCTGTGAAATCATGTGCTCATCAGATGATGCATGGTTAAAGATTGTTTATGTTGTGCCAGGGGGTGCTGTTTGTGACTGACTGCTTACTTTTTTTTTTTTTTTTATCTTATTAAATTGCTTTTGAAACATTAGTGCTACCAGCTGAGCAGAATTGAAAAGTGTGAGGTACAGTTATTTCTATAGGCATACATAATCATAAGCTTTAGAATTTCTCTTGAACTAACACAACAGTAGTTGAGTTATTATGTTTCACAGAAAAAAATACAGCTGCTAGTTAAAAACCTTGCCCGAGTTTTGTCTTCACACAAAAACTAGTTGAAATAGTTACAAGTGCTGTGGCATCTTGGTGGATTCTAGCTCAGTACTGCTGTCACCAGAGGGTGAGAAGGGGCAGCCTTTTCAGTTTATCCAGAATTCACCTGTGCTGTACTTGGGGCAGCATCCTTGGATCTTTATGGACATCATTGTAAAACTGTGGGGCCACAAGCAGGTTTGGAGGGTGTTACGTGCAGCATGTTGCCATGAACCACAGGGTTTGCTACGTCAAAGCATAGCTTGGAAATAAAACTTACACCAAGCCTCACCCAGAATTTCTTCCATATTAAGGTATGATGTAGCCCCAGGTACTTTTAAGGTAAAGAAAGTCAAGAAAAATAGACTTTGTGGTAGCACCATTCATCCCTGAACAAGACACATTTTCACTTCAGAAATTTGGAAGGTGCTGTAGAACCAGCACTCTGTCTCAATGAAATGCTAAGGGGAAAGATGTCATAATTAGATTAATTAAAACCACCATAGATCTCTTAATGTCTGGTGTGTGTGGCGTAAGCGTGACTGAAAGTTTTGCCAGCATTGTTTAAGCCCTGGTGACCTGAGAAGCAGCTGTAAGGGTTTTGGAAGGCCAAACTCCGACCTATCTCTGTGTGGCAGACTTGACATTTCAAGTGGACAACTTGTATTTGAGTCAAAATATGCTGTCTCCTCTGCTGTCATGGGCTTAGCTATTTGCAGCAGGACTTAGGAGGGTAGTTTCATGTGCAATACAACAATTTTATTGGGTGCTCTTCATGTAAAAACAGGAGATACTGTGGGTGTGCCACAAGGAAAATTCCTGAAAATATTGGACGAGTGGGTTAACGGGTTAATGCACTTCCCAAGCCTAAGGGAAAAGGAGATTGTTGTTCTTACCTGGTGTCTTGTGAGGACCTTTCCATTTGGTTGTTCTGGGGAAAAAAAAAGAGTTTTGTCTATGTAGTTCAGTCTGCTCACATCAGTTACGTTTTGTAAGGCTGATATTTAGGAGAAGAAAAAAAATCATTATTTTTCTGCCTTTAGATTTTCTTGTCCCTGAACGTGAGACTGGGTCATTAGCAGGTGGCTTTATATGTTTACATGCTTTTGAAACTGTCTGCCTGTTCTACAGAAGTGAGTCTGCAGCATGCCTATTTATTCTGTGATGGATTCTGTTGCTTTACTAAGCTAAACTGTTCTGATTCATCTGACTTTAAAAATAACATGAGATGGACCTGGTTCTCTTAATTCATACCTCTAATGATTTTACCATTCTGTAAGAGTGTTTAGGTCAGTGTCTGAAAAAAGTTGTACCTGTTTCCTTTTTTCCTTGGTTTTCACTATTGTGAGGTTTGATTATTTTTTAAATCAGCTATAAATCTGATAAAATGCCTAGCAGTCAACTCTAAATAGCCTGCAAAAATATGTCAGTTAATACTTCTCATTGAAATACCTTGCATTTTTAGTATATGGATTGCAAAATGCTTCAGCTGAAAGTCTGTTCTTCCTGAGCTGTCTGGCTCATGAACAAGTAGTTTATTTGATGCTGAGTTACAAGGGGCACTATGTTACCTCCTGGTATAAATTTTGCACTTTTAGTAATTGCATATCATAATTATAGCAAAGGTACTTAAAAATAATGCTATATATAAACTTATTATAAAGCATCATAAAAACCATTAGAATACTTGCAGTGACATACTATGAATGCAGGAAAAGCACAGTTGCAAGCCTTTTCCTTAACTTTGCTTTGGCTGTTGCCAGGATCCTTTAAACTCTCAGAAAATGGAGGGGGAAAAAATAACATTCCTAGAGAGCCAGGGTTCAACTTGTGATTATTTTAATAATTTTCCCACTTCGGGATGACAGGACATTAACCACCTTGGAGAAGTGTTTGTTTCCATTTACAAGACTGTAGAGGGATGTGAACCGTGATAGATGTAGGTGGTTTTCCTTTAGATGTGTAATACCAGATACAGGTGATTTTGTTTTATTTTAGACTTAAAGAACTGTAATTTTCAAAGCCTGCCCATATTATTAAATATTTGGAACCATAATGATTGCTTGTGATTGCTGGGTACCTGTATTTTCATTTTGAAACCTCCTTAAATTCTTTGTGTTTTAAGAACTTACAGCTTTTAGACATGTGGCAGAACAGAAGCCAAAGTAATTCACAATCTGCAATATCCCCATTTTCCTGAGAAAAGTCACTTTTTTTTTTCCTTTCAAACATCTTAGTCATGTGGCACATTAATGCAAAGAGAAAATAGGAGTTTTGCAGAGTTGTTCAGAAGTAATTTTGCAATTAAAACATTCTACAGAAATATTCTGAGATTCATTTCAACACTCTGTGTGTGTGTGTGTGTGTGTGTGTGTGTATTTTAGCCTACAATCTGTTGGGGAGCACAAGTTTTTGATTTCACTTCTTCAGTTCCATCACTCATTTACAAGAGTTGTTTCCCTCACTCTCCCCCAAATCCAAGCAGGAGAAAGTTTGAGTTCAAATTCCTTTTCTCAGTTCGTCTGTTACACAGCTATTTGTACTCTCAGGTGATGGGCTCTGGTGAGTTATGCACTGGCGTTCCCCTGGGTCACAGCAGAGAGCAAGTCAACGCCTCTGTGGTATTTAAACACAGTGAAGTGAGTTATTTTAGAAGCTTATTGTCTCACTGTTGTGAGACTCAACAATTACTTGGAGTCAGTCTAGTGTAGAGATCCCAAATGTTATTTAATAATGATCAAACTATTTAGATGAAAGTCAGCTTCATACATCACGAATGTCAGACATCTGTACAGCTCAGCCACAGCTCTTTCCATAAAAACAAACTTCTTTTGTTACAGAGCTGCTTCCCTCTGTGTGGCATCTGTATTTAACCATATGCAGGCACATTCTCCTGTGGTTAACAGTGGCTTGGTGGTTTGCCAGTTGTCTCAGATTTGCCTAATAGGTCAGTTTATGTGGTACTTCTACAAAGGGAGAAGCCGTGACAAAACAAGGGAGAGAACATGTCATATATTCCTTTCTTTCTATTATTCAGAAGATAGTTACAGGTATTTTTTTAAAAAAGTATCCGAGTTTATTTTTTTTGTATTATTCAAATGCAAATGTGTTACATTTGACCAAAAAAAAAAAAAAGCCTTTTATCCATTAATGCATTTTCTGTGGAAGCATGCACCCAGGACAACTCTTAAGCATGGTGTTGGATTCAGCTGCTTTAGGGGGAATGTGTGTTTCCCAGGACATAGGAATAGCCTGCTCTCCTGCAGAGCAGGCTGCTGGAGGGCATTAAGTCAGAGATCTGCAACCACTCTATGGCCATAATCTGCAGGAAACAGGTAAAATAATTTACCTAATAACTTCTAATAATAACAAAATCTAAATAATGTCTATTTCTGGTGATAGTTTACCATGCCTCTGCTGTGAGGTGAAGGGCAAGCTCGAGTGCTGGATGTGCTATCAGCCCGTTCAAATGCCCTCTGCTCCTGTTGCTAGCTCTTAGCCTGCCTTTGACCATGAGCCAGAAGTATTCACACTGTGCTCAGAGATGGGTTTCGGGGGTTTTGATGATGTACTGGGCTTCCCGCTCTGCCTGAAGGAGCTTGGACCTGTGCTTTCATGCTGCCTGGCTCCTGGTAGACCCGTTAGTCCTGGCCCAGCCTGTGACCAGGCAGGTTCTTGCATCTGACCGGTTGGGGATGGGGAGGAGGGTGCTGGAGTGATCTGAGGGTAAGCGTATGCTCGTGCTTTACTGGCAGCATAGGTGTTACTGGGCAGGCTGGGTTGACTCTAGAAAACAACTTTTACCTTTGATCCCCCCGAGCAGCAAGATTGTTCCTCCATCTCCAAATCGGCCAAACTGGCTTTAAAGCACAGGGGTTTTATGCTATTTTCTTTCCTTGTGAATCCAGCTGCTCTGGTTTCAATCCCTGTCAGCCACAGAAAAATGTCTTTTGACAAGTTCTTAGCAAGGCTAATCTCAATTTAAATGCTATCAAGCAGTAAGAACAAATGTATTTTTAGATACTTCTGTCAAGCCCGACGTTGATCTGTCTTATCAGTTCATTGTCAGATTAGCCCTTTGATTTATGCAGAATAATATCCGCATAATTTGCTCGGTGTCCTTTTAGAGGAAAAGTACTAAGGGGAAATAACGTGAAGAAATGTCCTTTTTCCTTTATGGAGACTTCTTTTGGTGCTGCATCATGGTCACAACATGTGCTCTTCAGACCAAAACAACATCACGCCTTATCACACTGGAGATGTGCACATGGGGCATAAAAGTCGGGAGCTTTCTTGAAAACACCTTGAAAAGCGTGTAATTCCAGGCACACGTGCTGTCTTGTCCTGAGGCTGGTGAAAGGACTAGAACCTGCTGTCACAGCTTGAGAGCTGCACGCTGCGCTGGGATTACCAACCCAGCAGTGCTGTGCTGCCCTGGCCTCCTTATCTCCTCCCTGTTCTACAAGGAGAAAAATGACACACAGGTGACCTTCGTATTGAACAGAGCAGCACTGGTTCTGCAAGGCTGATAGGTTTAGGGAAACAAGTTACCTGAAGCTCCCTTGTCGCATTTGAAGTCATGCAGACATTTATCTACATGGTCGGAGTGAACATACAGTGCTCAAGGCTTAGAAGTTTGAATATCAGTCTCTGCCACACAGCTTTTTATTTTTTAGCAGAAAATGCAGGAGCCTCTGCATAAAAATTGGAGTTGACACAAAACCCCTGCAAAAACATGGTTAGGATTATATGTTGAGAGATGATTTAGTTAACCAGAGAGCAGTGAGAGAGGATTAGACATTTTAATTCCCCACCTTTCCCTAATGACTGTACAGAGTGCTGACACTTGTTTGGCTTGTCGAATATGACCTATACAGTGAGGAGATTAGTGTGTGCTGTGGATTTTTTAACACGTCCTGCTGAAACCAAAACACCGTCTTCCAAAACAAAGCACATTTTTCATGGAGCATATTAGCATGAAACATATGAAATCAGGAGCATTACCGTAGAAGTGGGACATGCAGCTTACAAATTGGTCTCGCAGATTGTGAAATTTAGGACTATCTTGTCCAGGCAGCTGGATGATGATTTTCAATGCTCTTACACGGGACATGATTTAACAACATGGAAAAGGTACGTCAGTAGGGATCGCTGTGGTTTAGCGTTCCAGAAGAGCTAGATACTTACCTGCTGAATTTGGGATTGTAAATTTAGCTACCTACTTTTTAAAACATACTTGCAGTTTATTCCTCTGTTTGTCTTCTCCCCGCTGGGAATTCTTACACAATAGATAAATGAATGCACACATAAAGCAATCTATTGCTGTAAATTTAAAAGTTTTATTTCTTAGAGGACAGTGTGTTTTCATGGTTCCAAGTTAAATGTATAACTGTGCTTTGTATAAACAGAAGCAATTAAAGTTTAATTTCGTCATCTATAGTTTATTTGAATTTAAAATCAGTAATGAAATAAATTTTGGTTCATTTACCTGGATATTTGATCTAGAATTGTGCATTTGAGGCATTGATTATACGGGTGACTCATAGGCGAAATATATTTTGAGCATGTATATATATATATATATATATATTTAAGTATAGGCTTAGTGAATTTTTGTAAGAGAAGGGATTGAACAAAAAGCATCAAGAATGTCCCTTTCAGTTATTACTGTGTAATTTGTCCCCGTCTCTGTATGACTGTAGTCATGTGAATGTGAAAATTAGTACCTTTTCTAAGCTATCTCTACTTTGATTTTGGTATTAAAGTATGTCTTTGTTGTTTTCTTTATCGCACCAACAGAAGGGAAATGTGCCGCAGCACGGCTGCAGCCACGGCTTCCATACGTTATTGTAAGGAGAGAGCTGCTGTGGGACTTGAGTCAGTGTCCTGCGATGCTCTTCTACAGCCCTCCCTATTCTGTTCACTATGGTATCAAACAAGGGCTCAGTGTCAGCCGAGAGAGGATTTGCCTCAGAAGGATCTCGTGAGAGATCAAACAGCAGTGGAGGGTCGTGATGGGTTACACCGTCCCCAAAACACGGGCAAATTCGTCCTCCAAAACAGGCTCCAGAGTCCTCTGCCTGGAATACCGGAGTCACATAATGAGCTTTCCATGTGGTGCCCCCTGTAACAAAAGCACATTTGAACAGCTTAGTGGCAGTAGGAGTCAGGGAGGTCCCTGGAAGGTTGGTTCAAGTTTTAAGTTACTTGCAAGCTTCCTTCATGGTTGTCACATTTGGGGAAAAGGCTCTTTGGGGAACCTGGCAGGGACTCAGAATTGTTTTCATGACTCAAAGGCACACCTGGGCTATGAGTATTTGCAAGGCCATATACACTAGGTGGATACTTAGGTCTAGTATTTCAGGTGCGGAGAGCCTGCCCTTTTCTTGTGCCCCTTTAAAACTCTACGCCCCTCTTTCTGGGGAAAATGAGAACGTATCCCCCATTTCTCAATGTAGATACTGGTAGATGGCTCTTCTGCAAATTCTGTATGTCTGAGCCAAGAGCAGCATCCGGGCAGGAGCTGATGCAACAACACATTTCTGTGTCCATTTTCAAGCACTTCTTCAAATAGGGCATTAATGGCAGGCCATGAAAACAGTAAAATGTGGAGAATAGTTTTTAAGTGAACACCACAAATGCAATCAGTTTGCAGCTTCAGAGCTTGTATTTTACTAAGCTCTTTTACCGACCACTGGATAAGTGCAGATCTTGTGAAAAAATGACAAAGTAAATGCAGTTCAAATTGGGATTTTCCTTCCCCCCTCCCTCTTCCTTTCCCTGTGTTCCTCTTCCTGTGTTTAGAAAGTGCTACACTGAACACATTCCAAGAGGAGGCAAAGAAGAGCCCAGCAAGAAGACAGCTATTAGACACTACATCTGAAAAAGGAGAGGAGAAGAAAGGGGATCTTCACTGCCAAAACTTTAAAATGTGAGGGGAAGCAAATAACAGCTATTAAAGCTCAGATAATCTTTTAGCTTAAAATCTTAGGTTGCTGTCTTGCCATGTTTCTATTTATTTTTACTCTACAATTTCCACTTCCTGCTAAGCTATGGTTCTACATTTCCGTGCGAGGATGATGTCTCAATGGCTCTGAAATGTTTTTACTTAAATCTTAGATTTTTTTACAAAATCTAACAATTCTAAAGGTATCTCCATTTTTGAAATCATCGGAGAAAGGATGCAGAGCTGGATTTCACAAAAGAAAATGGCTTGCTGCTGCTGCTGGCTTACGGAGGACAGGTATTCCTCAGCTCTGTTTGGGTGGGTGCTATCCTGCTGGCAGGGATGTGTTCCAACACCACCTACTTTTCCCTGTCTTGTGACTAAAAGTACATTTTTATCTTATGACAAGAATGTGAGCATTCTCTGTCATATCAGGGTTCCCCAAGCATGGGTTTTGGGTCCTATGTCTTCGGTTGCATAGCATAGATGCTTGTTAGAAGGAGTTAAATAAGTACTCTCTGGGCTGCCATATGCATTTTTTTTCCCTGATCAGCTGTATGACTGTGATACAGCTAAAATGACTGACCATTTCATAGACAAACAGGAGATGGACAGATATGAACTCCTACAAAAGAGAAGTTTGTGATCAGTGTTCAGAAAAATCAAATCAAGTTGCTCTTTAACAACTGAGCTGAATTCCTCACAACATATCTCCTAAAGCAATTGAGAGTAGAGTGCTTGAACAGAATTGTTCTGATTTTGCAAAAATTGTAATATCTATTTTTCACAGCTGCAAAGAATTTCTCGGGTTGCAGAGTGGGAGAGAGCCAGGCTCTTGTTAGTTCATTTGGAAGAACAGAATCAGTCTGATTGTAATTAACCTGTGTTGGTGAGCTGAGTAAACAGTGGGGTTACAGAGGGATCAGGGAAAGAAAAAAAAAAAAAAAAAGGAAAAAATAATTAAAAAATTAAAAAGGTGGTAGAAATCAGCATTGATGGAGCCAGCAGGGATTTGGGCCCTATCCAAGAGGCAAGGAGGGATACACAATTTACTACTGAAGTATCTCTGATGGAATTTGAAGAATGTGTGTGAATTTTAGGGCAACATGTTAATGTAATATATCTAAGGGAAAGAAAACCTGCTTCTTCAATCCAAACATCTCTCAAACCCATCTGGTAACAATCAATCAATTTAATGAGCAGAAAGAAATGGGCTATCACTAATAAATTTTATTGTGCTGTGGTAGAGGAAAACGCTCTTTAACATACAGCCAAAGGATTCTTCTGGCTTCAGTGAAGGGCTTAATTTATGGATCCTGACATCAAGACATAATGCCTTCATATTCAGCCTGTCCAGCAAATACAAGAGAGCAGACATTAAATACATAATATGAATGTGATATACCTTTCAATGGGCCCAAATATAATGAAACTTAAACGGACTTTAAAAAGTCTGTCAGCCTAGTAAGAAGGAATGGCTGTCAGAGCAAAGAATCAGAATTTCTATCCTAGCTGAAAGTTGAGCCAGAGAGTAATATTTGATGAGCTAGCCTTTCATATGCAGAACATCCCAATGTTTTCAAACCCCTAGCCATCAGCAGTGTTTCAATGGTAAAAACTGTAGAAAGGCATGCATGAGAGCTGTAGCTGTGCTTTAGTTTCAGAGGAAGACAAAATAAAATCTGTATCATATCTGTGCCTGTATTGCAGGTAGTATAAGCTATTAAAAACTGATCAGTAGAGCAAAAGAGGTGTTAATAGCGTGACATCCACGCTGTATTTCTTTGGGGGTGCTTTACTGGAAATTAACTCTCTGGTCCTGTCTGCTCAATATCTGACAGTGATGAGAGTGTATTTGTTATGATACTAAAAGCTATTTTACAGATAGTTTGCTTAAACTAAAGTTACGGTCTTCAAGTTCATTCCACAGTGCAAACCAAAGCACAATGAGAGGATATGCTCAGGGTGGGTTGCTTGAAAAGCATGCTTCTGATCTGAAGTAAAATTGTGATGTAGACAAACCTTGTACAGCCTCGGGGAACAACAGGTGAGCAGGAGGGGAGGAAAACAGTACTTTAGCCTGAAAAAGAGTTCTTCAAACTTGTCCCTTGGTGGTGTATGAATTTAACTTTTCACTAGGGAAGTGCGGTGTGACTCCTCTAGCAGCGGTTTTCAAGGAGTCTGTGCAGTCAGACAAAGCTGCTTTCTCT
Source organism: Heteronetta atricapilla (assembly GCA_011075105.1). Taxonomy (NCBI): domain Eukaryota; kingdom Metazoa; phylum Chordata; class Aves; order Anseriformes; family Anatidae; genus Heteronetta; species Heteronetta atricapilla. Next base: position 134,596,215 of record CM021731.1, on the reverse strand, counting down.
GTATGGAAAAGAATACGTATTAAGGAGATCTCTAAGAATTGTGATAGACTTTTGTGATGATGGGGAGGGGGGAGGGGCACGCTCCCTTTGCACGCTTACCCACCAAATTTAAAAATGAAAAGTGGGGCTGGTAATAGATCCAGGGAATTGTTATTGTCACTATGTATTAATCGCGTTATTTAAAGTGCTCATTTGAAGCGCCCCCCAAGCGTGGTAGCTGCGCCTTGAGGTGAGCGCGGCGGCGGTTGTGGCGGTTATTGGCGGTTTGGGACGGTTGTGGCGGTGCCGCGCTGCCCCCTGGCGGCGCCTTCCCCCTCCCGCTCCGCTCGGCGGCTCCTGCCCGGCCCGCAGCCGAGCCCCCCTCTCATGGCCGCCCTGGCCACTGCCCCCCGGCTCTGTGTGGAAGCCAGGCCGGGGGCTGCGGGGCGTGGGGAGGCGCGGGTGCTGCAGGGCACCCCTACAGGATCACTCCTCACCTCAGCGCCTGGCTGGCCTGCTGGTTACAGCACTGACCGGGGACCTAAGTTGAGTTTTCAGACTCAGACTTGTAGGGCTGTGAATGTCTCATTACTCAGCTACAAGGCAGAAGATGGGCAGCTGCAGAACCACTTCTTTTCTCCCAGTTCCCATGCAGCATCACATTAAGTCTTTGTTGCTTTCCTCCATGTTTCCTGTCAGCCGAACTCAATGACGTCCTGCCTCAGAGCCATGTTCCTGTGGCATGATGTCAAGGGCACTGACCTCAAGTTTAAACTGGCAGTGTGACTACACAAAATGGTGTTGCAATCCTGGTATGTGTTTATTCATGCCAACAAGAAAGACTGCAAAGTTCTCAGTAATTATCCTGATGCCCTTGTGTGTTCTAGCAGAACAGTCTTGTCTGTGATAGGAATAGAGAAATCTATTCTGAAATATTTGCAAGTATGAGTAAGTTTTGTAGTTTTCAGGAGTTTACTCAGCAGGTAGACTCTATTAATTTTTGAAACCGTCATAGTATCAGAAAGTATCATGAAGAAAACGTAGGTAAGTTCAAGAAAGAGCACTCAGTTAACACTTTGATGTAAGAAAGATTTCCCACAGGGCTGCATAACATTATCTCACCACAATGTCAGCACTCAAAGTACTTCTTAATCAGCCAGGTTCTTGTCAGCATACCAACAGCTGAATTTGAACAGCTGATGTTGGTGGAATACACTAGCATTTTGTAACTATTACCTAACTGTAGTCTCACAAGAACTAAGTAATTCTCTCACTTCATAGATAGGGCAAGAAAAATCAAAGGGGCTCATTCAAGTTTCTAAAGGAAGGTGAGTGGGTATAACCTAGTCCTTTGGCTTCTGAATTTTTCCAGCTGTGCAGGATGAAAAAGCTAACAAAAATGTATAGTGATGATACATAGCACCACCACTAATTTGTCAGCTTTACAACTACTCTCACATCATTTGCTCACAGAAGGTATAATTAATCTCAACTAACTTTAAATTAATATAAGGGGGATTTTTATATCTGATATGGGCAGTCCCAGCTCCCTCTTTAGTCAGTGGAGAGAAGCAGGCACTTTTAAGTGTGGCTGATCTAACCTGCTAATGATGTGCCCAGATGTGCTAATCATGAGGTGAATCACTGCTTCTGTTTGGTCACACATATGCCACCCTCCATTCTGAGCAGGAGTAAGGACTTAGCTACCAGCTGCTAGCCCATTCTATTTTATGCTTTAATGGAGGGTGACATCAGCAAAAATTGGGTGCTTGTTGAAAGCTAGGGAGAACATTACAGCTGCAGTCAGCTTGCCTAATGCCACAGCTGAGAAAGAACAAAACAAATAACATAGGGCTATTGAAAACAAACAAGCTACTCCTTAAGATAAAGACATTATGTGTGCTGTTCCTTTCTTTCTTCAAAGTTTTTCTTTCTTCAAAGTAAAGCTGATCCTGAGTGCTTTCACAGCAAAAGCAATAGAGACACAGCAACAACATGGATTCTTAAAGCTATGCTACTCAGGAAGCAAAATTCTTCCCTCAGGCAAGGCAGGATAGCTAGCTAACAGCTCAGCCATTCTGCACCTTGCAAAAGTTTAAAGCAAGAAACTCCAAACGTAGAGATGTTTTTACATGCTATTTGAAATTAGTGGTCATTACATTATCTCTGATCAGCAGGAGGGTGCAAATGTTTATACTCACTGTCCTTTTGGTGCCACCGCACTGCATGCAAAACCACACCACAGTAGTGAAACATGAACTCGTGCTCGGAGTGCTGAGCTGTTCCCTGCAGTAGAGGCAGCAAGGTGTGTCCGTCGATTACCCTGATAGAGAGGACGGAGGTCACCAGTCTGTTCAGGAATTTCACCCTGCAGCAGGAGTGTGAGCGGTATGCACTCTGCATGCATGCAGAATTAGGATTTCAAGTATTATTTCTAGAATAAGCTAGTGTTTAGCTAACGAACCCTGACATTTTTAATTGTGTAGAAAGGTGGAGGCCAGCAACTAGTAGTTAATAGCAGCTTATGCAACTGCATCTAGTTCACACATCCCAGGGAGATAAGTTATCATTAATGTAATTTTCCTGGAGGTAAATAAGTGATAACCACAGAGAAGGCAAGGGTCACTGCTTTTGATCTGACTCCCTGAAACTGAAATCACCAATAGCTCTGTGAGCTTAGGGCTGTGTAAAAATAGTGCCACTTAGTTAATTGACTGACAGTTGGCTTAGTGACGCAACACAAGAACTTTTCTGCTGTTTGCTTAGAATGTCATAGCCACCCAGCCTTTCACTTGTTCATTAGAGGAGTCTAACATTGATGCTACCAGTTGTTTACTTCTGAGGAACTTCTCCATTACTGGCACCCAAATACAGGCTGTTTGCTCCATATTCCCTACTCACAAAGAACCAGGTACCCCAATATGGGAAAGGGTGTTTAGGCATTTTTAACAGGACCAACCAGCTTTATGAATGTATGATTTTTCATATAAAAGTTATTTTTTTTTTCTTTTTTTTTTTTTCTTTTTTAAAGTCATCCCAGTGACCCCTGTCAGCCAGGTTCCCTTTCAGTGTTATAAAACTGAATTAGCTAACTGATCCTTGATAACACGTATTGTTTTCCTTTGCCTTTCCCATATAATCAGGTAAGATGGGGAAAACTAAGCAGAAGGTTGCTAGAGAACTAGCAACTAATGGAATTTAACCCGCGAGTGTTAGGATGTGTGACATATAGTCAGCTTTGATCTAAATCAAGAAAGGAGAGCAAGCATGGTTTATGAAGCCACTTTTGTACCTGTCCTGAGGCAATACCCCTCCAGCCAGGTGAACCACTGTTGGGAAAACGTCCATAAGGCTTGTTGGTTCACTGATAACAATGCCTGCAGGCAACGCTCCAGGCCATCTAACTATTCCTGGAACACGGATCCCTCCTTCCCAACCTCCCATTCCTTTTCCACCTGTAAGAGGAGAAAAAAAAAATTATGTATATATAAGAATGAAAGAAATATATATATATATATATATATAAGAATGAAAGATACTAGACATTTATTATGCATGTATGCTTAGAGGGTTTAAAACTTTCAAAATACTCAAATACTTTTAATGAAAACATGGAGAACAGCAAAATGGCTACAATGCAAGCTCCATTCTTCAAGAATAAGCTGATTACTTATTACTCACTTTATTTTACGCTTCTTTGTGTGGTATATATAGAAACCCAATGCAAAGCAGCATTTTGGGCATAAGAGGAACAATTTCACCTTCTGATGCCTGAGAAGACATTCCAACCCATATTTTTAATTGAATGTCATGTTTGAGAATCTCCACACTCCCTAAAAAACATGCATATCCATTATTAGTAAAAAGCAGTATCTGACTCTGTCAGTGAAAGGTTGCAGCCCTCACATGGTGCTCAAGAAAGGGGGATTAATGCAGGGCAAGCTTGGTTGTCAGACAATCCTAAACCAGAGGTAGCTGAACATTACAAAATGATTTCTCCAATCCTGGAGAGCAGTGAGAGGAACTATGATAATGTTTGATTGCCCTCCAAGAATTTACAATCCCAGGGATGGTATGACGTGGTCCCAAGTGCAGAACCCATGTGGTAAACGGGGGAGCACTCTAAATGTTCTGCAGTAAGGAAGACCTCCCACCTACATTTCTATTGATGTGAAAAAAATCCAAAAAGTCTTTCTTACTTTTTTTTTTTTTTTTTCTGCATTCCTCTAATCTTAATCTTTTCCTATATTTTTTTTCCATGCGTTGGTTATCTTATAAGTCAAAATATTTTTTTTGAATGCTACTTCAAAGTGAGAAAGATTAATTAATTCCAAATGTCTATTCTTAATGTCAAGGGTGGGGATATTAAGCCAGAAAATCCATTTAACTCCATTAAAGCCAGGAATCCATTAGCCAAGCTGATAGCCCATTCAGAAAATAATAATAATAATAAAAAATCAAAGTGTGAAGCTCAAGTACCTACATGACATTTGCTCTGTTGTTCATCCTATCTAGGGTAGAAATGCCAAGACATTGCAGAAAAATCTTGTAGAGAAATCATCAAGCAAAACTAGAAGCTAGTGTATTAGTTCAGTTAATAAACTACCATAAATGGTAGATTAAACTAAACTCTGGCTTTTACTATGGACAAGGTGTGCTCATAGTTAGAGCTGAGAGGCAAGCTTCCCAGAGCTTGGTTTAAGAGGCTGACAAAGTGGTATGGTGGATTATAAAAAGGGCAAGGCCACCTACTTGTGCAATAACCCTTGTGCTTTGTAGGATAATGGTTTCTCACACCTAATTGTTTACTAACATCTGTTATTATGCATATGCATGGCTCTTCTTGTTTTTAATATCCTGTTAGCAGTAATAACACCTTACAACAGTGAGTTCTACAGATATTTATGAATTAAACTAATTGTTTGTTGCTTGTTAGTTTCAATGGAATGTCCCCTCTTCTGTTGTATGTAGAGATAAATATGAATAATCCCTTTCTGTTGTTAATTTCTAAACTAATATCTATCTCCTCTTGTCTCATCTCTAGGCAGGCATGTTTTCATCATTGTCCTCTCATTGAAATCACTATCTAATCACATTCATCTTTCATCTCTTGTTATTCATGTACTTATGTTAGGCTAGCAGAAGTGAATACCCTAGGTTAGACACAAATTAACCCATTGGCTTTTTTTTTTTTTTTTTTTTTTTTTTTTTTTTTTTTTTTTTCATCTGTTACTGGTATGGAAACTTCATATCCAGAACTGAAGGCTAATTTTGCATTTAGGACTGTTACTGGATGTCATCTAAGTGCTATCAAAATTTATTGTGTGGCTTATCAAAGAACTTACTGCTAGAGAACGCGCATTTTGATGCTCAGCAAGATCAAAGCACCTGAATCTTCTTTTGTAGGGAAATAAGCAATGGGAAGAGTTCTCAGGCTTCATTATACAGTAAGTGCCAAGCTGCCCAAGATAACAGAGTGGCTTTTCAGGTCTTGGAAATCTGGAGAGTTATCTCATGGGTTCAGACAGCTAGAGGACTTTCAGAGGATTTCAGTCCAGATTAAGGAATCTCATCAGATCTGTTGTCATAAGAGCATTATGGGTTTGGTCTCTAGCCTCTGCTGCACTGACATACACTTTGATGCAAACTAGCACTGCTGACTTCACGGTGAAACACAGAGAAAGGAGAACAGAGCTCATCTAAGGGAAATTGAGGAAAAACATAAATACTAACAGCAGTGGGCTTTAGAAATTGTTTTCTTCTTTGCTTTTCAAGGAGGAAAAAAGTTTATTTTCTACAAAATGACAACAGAGATGGAAAAAGCAAGTAGAAGGGAGTATTTATGCATTCAGGAGAAGGACCTGGGGGTGTTGGTTGATGAGAAGCTTGACATGAGCTGGCAATGTCTGCCTGCAGCTCAGAAATCCAAATGTATCCTGGGCTGTAGCAAAACAAAAGTGGCCACCTGGGTGAGGGAGATGATTCTCCTCCTCTTCTCTGCTCTCATCAGATCCCACCTGGAGTGCTGCATTAACCTCTGGGGCATCCAGCAGAAGAATGACATGGACATATTATGAGTCCAGAGGAGGGACCCGAAGATGATCAAAAGGGCTGGAGCACCTCTTGTACAAAGACAGGCTGAGGGAACTGGGGTTGTTCAGCCTGGAGAAGGGAAGGCTTCGGGGAGAACCCTGGGAAGAACTTTCTAATACTTAAGGGGTACCTACAAAAAAGCTGAGGAGGGACTCTTCTATCAGGGAGTGTAGTGATAGGACAAGGAGTGATGGTTTTTAACTAAAATAGGGTAAATTTTGATTAGATATTATGAAGAAATTCTTCACTCAGAGGGTAGTGAGGCACTGGACCAGGTTCCCAAGAGAAGCTGTGGATGTCCCATCCCTGGAGGTGTTCAAGGCCAGGTTGGATGAGGCTTTAAGCAACCTGATCTAGTGGGAGGTGTCCCTGACCATGGCAGAGGGGTTGGAAGATGACATTTAAGGTCTGTTCCAACACAAACCATTCTGTGATTCTATGATTGTATGATTCTGTGATTTAGTACTAAAGCATGAATAAGTGGAGAATAAACACATGGTAGGTGGGTTGAGTGAGAATGACCATGAAAAATTTAAGACCTAAAGGAGTAAGACAAAACAAAACAAAACAAAACAAAACAAAAAAAAAAAAAAAGGAAGGAACTCCAGAAAGGCAGATTGTAATAAAGCTACAGGACTGATAAAGGAGGTCTCCTCAGAGAAACTGTGGGGAAAAATATAAAGAAGAATTGGCGAGTCTTTAAAGAATCGGTGTTAAGGGCAAAAGTTTAGGTTTTCATATTCCAGTGGAAAATTAGGAAGTATAATTAGGCAATTCATGTGCTTTTTTTGTGGATTTCAAGTCCAAGAAGGAGTAATACAAGAGGCAGAATCTTGGTCAGGGTATTAAGGGAGGGTTTATTTTGTGGGCTCTTAATGATAAAAGCAGAAAGGACAGAACATGTAAAATGAAAGTTAACTAGTGATGAGAAAGAGAAATGAGAAGTATCATGATGGAAATGGAGAAAGTACTAGTTGGTATTCAATGGGAATCAAACAAACAAAAACAAAACAGGAAAGAAAACTGAAATATTAAATGATTTTAAGGATGCTTCTGTATGAGACTTTAATACAAAAACCTGGCTTGTTATCAAGTAACAAACATAGTTTACCCTATCATCCATTAGGCAACATCAGAGCCTTGACTAAGGGCAGATGTTTTCACACAGTCTAAACCTGATGAATGTCTGGAGCATTCATAACATGAGTTGATGAAGATTTGCTTTGTTTGAGTTGTGGAGATTTGTTGAGGTATCAGACTGGAAAAAGGCAAGCTGTGATGTCTATCTTGGAAAACAAAACAGAACAAACCAAAACAAATGGTAGTAGACTGCCTGAATAAATATTGTAATCAATAATCATATAGCTTTTAAGCATGTAGAAGGAAATTAGCATATGAGTATCAGTTCTGCCAAGATGAAATCAAGTCAAATAAAATAATGTAGATTAGTGAATAAGGCAAGAACTTCTGCATAATCTGCAGCAAGGAAAGGTAGATACCAGGAAACAAACAAACAAATAAATCTAGTAGTGTTGACAATGCAAATGAGTACTTGGGGAATCACTGAAGGTCTTCAAGAATAGATAAGACAATGAAGCTGTCAGGAGCAGTTTTGGTGAAAGACATCTTGTCTAGGGACTGAAGGATGACTAGCTGATGCCCTGACATCACTCCAGCCCTACTAACTAAGATTTTCATTCCAGCATTTTGCTTTGTAAATATCTTTGTATAAATAGCTGGACATACTTTATTCTATCATTTTATTTTTAATAGTTAGTTTATACATGCACATGCTGCCAAGATTTTACCTTTATAGATCCCATTCCATCCACCCAAGCGGGTATTTCCTCTGTGAGCCTCTACAGATCCCCCATGATCAGATGCAAAATAAATGAATGTGGTATTCTTCAAGCCTTCCTTGTCAATAACATCAAGAAGCCTACCTATAAACAAAGCAAAACATCATAATTATGTCCTGAGATGCAGTCAGATTTTTAAAATTTTGTGAAGACACACATTCCATTGACCTCAATGAGTTCTGTAATGAGCTACCACAAGCAATGCAGAGTAATCCTAAATCATGGGAGCGATAAGAGCCCAACAGAAAGCTGCTGAATGTGTCCAAATTCTGTTTGTGGAAAATAAATTATGTTTCTGGAAAATAAAACTGTTGTGGTTTAACCCAGCCAGCAGCTAAACACCACACAGCCATTCACTCACCCTCCCCCCTCCCTCTCTAGTGTGGGGGAGAGAAATGAGAAAAAAACGGAAGCCTGTGGGTTGAGATAGAGACAGTTTATTAAGACAGGAAAATATAATAATAATAATATGCACAAACAAGTGATGCACAATGCAATTGCTCACCACCCACTGACTGATGCCCAGCCTATCTCCGAGCAGCCCCCACCCTGGCTAGCCACCCCTATACATTGTTCAGCATGATGTCAGATGGTATGGAATACCCCTTTGGCCAGTTTGGGTCAGCTGTCCTGGGGCTGTCCCCTCCCAGCTCTTGCTGCACCCCCAGCCTGCCCGCTGGCAGGACAGAGCAAGGAGCTGAAAAAGTCCTTGGCTTAGTGTAAGCATTGTTCTGCAGCAAGTAAAACATCAGTGTGTTATCAACATTAGTCTCATCCTAAATGCAAAACATAGCACCCTACCAGCTACTGGGAGGGAAATTAACTCTCTCCTAAATAAAACCAGGACAAAAACATAAAACCAAATAGAAAATAAGTTAAATGAATGCTCCTTTTATTCAGGCCTCTCAAAATATTCTGTCAGCTCTATGCTGTAAATTCTCAGAGTCAAGGACTCTCCACTGTGTAGCCTCAAGCATCCTGAAAAGCTTAAACAATAGTGCTTCCTCGTCACAGAAAAATGCTTTTGTCTCACTATGAACTAAACAGAGACTCTGAAATGAGGCTTCATACAATCAGCCAAATCTCTGGAAATCAGTGGCAAAAACTCTGCGGAGTGCAACTCAGATCTAAATTCATAAGGAATGTTTTCAGTACTGACACGATAAAACATTTATACCGAGTATAATTTATCTTTGACTGCTTTTCCCAATCACCCACTGCATCAAAATATGATCACTACAAACAGCTTCCATTGCTACAACAGAAACAACAACAGCTGACATGCAAGGAAAAAAACAAGAGCTAGTGATGGGGTTCTGTTCTGCTTTACAGACTTCCTGCCTGCATCCCCTTGGTCAAGATAGTAATTGCCCTTAACAAAAACTAACACTTACCTCCAAAAAGGAATTTAGATTGAATCTAGGCCTCTTGGTTCTGAATTACAGCCCAAATTTCATAGCTTAGGAGACTTTTGTCCTCACTAGCTGCATCCTGATTGGCCTATGTGACACATGTTCCTTACACCTTTGTACTTCTGCTATTCTGGTCTGCTTGAGTAGCTTGTGTCTGCATTTAGTTGGTGCCAAAAATTAGAAGAGGAGCATGACAGAGTCCTCTGGTGTGATCAGATCTTGCAGAGGTGCTCAGCCTTCCAATCACAAGCAATCGGGCTCCTTTCAAAGCAAAATTTTAAAAACATGTTTATTGGAGGTAGAAAAGGCTCAGGGAATCTGGTCTGGAGTGCAGCAACTAGAGGTGAATGGTGAATATTTTGTCAGTATGGCCTTCACTTTGCACTAAATGTATAAAGAGCTATTGTTCTCCATACCATTGAAGTGAAAAAGAACTACTAATCGAGGATTAGGTATAAATCTGAGCTGTGAGTGCTCAGATTTATGCTTTTAAATTTAATCAACATTAAATGAAACATCATAACTTTTTAACTTGGCATTTTGGCTTGGAAGGAATTCAGACTTCTGCTGTAAGGATTATTTCTTGATAAACGGAACAAGTATACAAGTACACAAAAGATAAAGGGAACAAGTACACAAAACAACCACAAAACAACCTCATCAACATCACCAGTTATGTCTTTTGAGACTAGACAGCTGCAGTAATATCATACATTATTATCTGATTATCTGACTTCATTTAACACTAGAACACAGAAGTGTGTCAAATAAAAAGTAGGAAGAAAAAAATGTCACAAGAAAAGCCTTTTCAACCTAAGAAGAAGAAAGGTGTGGTAATGAAATGGCAACCTTTGGAGCTAACTGTACATCCATGGCAAGTTTTTTGTCATATATAAATAGTGAGTTCTGTGACCACCCCTTCAATGGGGTGTTTCTTTTCCACATTCAAATAAATAAAGGATTTCCTTCAAGCCACCACTTACCCACTACCCAGTCCATCTCCTCTACATTATCTCCATAAAGTCCATGTCTGCTTCTTCCCAGAAACTTCTCCATGGTAATCAGAGGAGTGTGAACATGTAAAAGGGAAAAAAAGAGAAGAAACGGTCTATGCTTGTTTCTGAAATAAAAGAAAACAACAGTAGTCATTTCTCTGCAAACTATCACTCAGAACAAAATATAATAGTAATATGTAAGTAATATGTAATAGTAATATTGTAGTGACTATCTCACTAAAAGTATGATTGGGGTCTGGAGCAAAAATTTTGGGTTTTGACATCTTTGCATTTTTGAGGCTTTAGGAGACAGAGGGTATTAAAACACCCCTCAAAGATTTTGATTTTGTATGAAGACCAAAACAGTAATGTGATGTTTCTCTTATTCCAAATTAAATATGTGTAGAATGTTAGATAAATAAGCACAAAAGTTCATAGCCTAAAGACTGATACGCACACAAAGGCAGGGAGAAGAGGACTCACTTGCTTAAACCTAAATACTGGTGTCACTGAGTATCTGAGCCCTCCTTGTGAAACCAGCAAGGTATGACACTCAACCCACAAGGAACTGTATTCTTTTAACATGGGCAGCTAGAGGCCAGGCAGGATATTCTATGAACCTGAGGATATCTTCTATGAGGACATCTATGTTCAAAGTTTTATGGAAGAATTTTCTCTCACCCCAATTTCCCTTTAAAAAGGAGCAAACAAAAAACTTCCAAGCCCTTGGAGAAATAATATAATCTTACTCAGGGATATGCTCAGGCTTGTCACATAAATATTTCTAAGAAATTAGCAGTTAGTTTAACTCTAGCTGATAGTACTGTAAATGAAGGCCACCTTGGGAAAACAAAACAAAATTCAGTATTGGTCTCCTGCTTGTAAAATATTAACTTCATATGGAACTTCAAATGACAGTCCATTCATCAGGCTAAAATAATTTTCCTATTCCTATGAATAGGAATTCCTAGTCCTTGGTCAGGACCCCTTTCATAACAAATCATTAAGGCAACAAAATCATCTCTTCCTTTTCCTGAGTTGCTGACAAGCTATGTGAAAGATGAAGGACAGCAGTTGGTTGCTGACATGTAGGGAGATACTAGAAAACAGAAAATTGTTACTTGCCAGCACTAGGGCACATGGTGCAGCATGCCAGCTGCCTAACCAAGTGGTGTATGACACAGTAATTATATTATTTAGAAAATCCTTAAGAGGCAATACAATTTTGTTGGTTACCTTTCAATGAATGAAACTGCCTCCTTCAGCATATTAGAAGTAGTTTTTTCTAGGTTCATTGGTTGTTCTGTGATATCATGGTTTCTCATCAGGATACAGTTCCAGTACTTGGTGAATCCATAGCTGGAGAACCAGGAAAGGAAATACAGGAGACCACAGATGGCCACACATATGATTATTTTCCATTTTACCTGGAATAAGCTGGTAAGTTTGCCAATCAAAAGTGTAAGCACTGCAAGGAAGATTATCTGTGAGTGAAGCCAATATGTATCTTGCAAAGACTTGGCCAGTTCAGGATCATCTGTGCCTTGACACTCATTCAAAAGGGTGAAAGGCATACCATAAAAATAATCGAAACCATGTTGTAAAGGGTGATGGCAGTGATCATGGGGGGATTCGCAGTTCACACCCATATGCCACTTCCCTGCAAATTTAAAATAAAGTTATTAAATAAAATCCAACATTATTGCTCTCATGTGTTTCTGCCTGTATTTCTAACAGGTTGGCTGCACTCCTCAGTTAAGGTGCAGCCAAGGGAGGAGCAGGTTGGAATAGGACAGGCTCTCTGGGAGCAATCATACTCTGACACTCTATCTGAGCAGAGTATCTGTTTTTCCTCACTTATCTTAACAAAATTCCATACAGGGCAATAGTCCAGCTCAGCCACCTCCCTGAATAAGTACCAATATGGTTGCACTATTTGGTGCTTATTATTTTTAAATGATAATGTAGCCATTCATTAATGGGTGGTGTGGCGGGGAGAATCCCTTTTGCCAAAATAAACAACTAAGTGCAAAAATATGAGCTAATTTACACACAATTTCTATTTGACCTTCACTTTCAAGAAGAGATTTCAGGAAGAAGTTGTACACATTGGCTCTGTGTCTATATTTATCCTAAAATGAGTAGCAAAAATAGGCCATTCCAATTATCCAGTACAATTGGACATATCAGAATATGTCATGCACTGATAATGAAGCTTAATGAAGTCATATTACAGAGCAGTGTAATTATCCTGACATTGAAGGACAGACAGTCTATGACCATGGGCTTTGGGCCTATTAGCCATAATTTTGGAGAGCTCTGAACCAGCTCTGTGAGCCTGCATATGAATGTGTTTTACAGCATAAGCTATAGCAGCCTGCAAGGAGCTAGGAAAGATCCCCTCTTCGCACAGGCTCCTGTGAAGCTTGTACATCACTAATACTCATTAGGAACTACTGACACCTCAGTATGCTGGAGCCAAGCAGAGGCATGAAAATCACAGTCATTACAATTAAGCACATGACATATTCAACTACCTCAAAAAGAGCTTAAGAATGAGAGGTGCTTGAAGGACAAATCCTTTAATCACTGTTCAGGTGAAATTGGCAATTAAAGGGATTTCATTTCTTGAACATGGATTCTGATCCAAAAACCAATGAAAGCAATGGGACTCTCAGCTTTTTTTTGGTCTCACTTTGCAGAGTTGCTTTTTTTTCAGAAAATTAAGGTATTTTTAGAGTCTGTATGATAAGCAGGATGCATAAGTTATACCAAATCTATCCATCAGATATAATTAAGACACTGTAGTGTCTGGGTGCCAACTGACAGACATTTTCCTGCTCAAAGAGATCACTGAATATCTCTGTTGGTTCTTCTAAAGCAACCTGTACTGGGCAAACAAGATTTTACTTATTTATTTATTTATTTATTTTGGATTTATCATATATACTCTGTTGACACTGGGGGTTGTGAGTGGGATTCTAAACACCCTGCTGATTTTTAAAGTTATGCGTACAAAAACTCTAGTTTAACTGATCTCGGACATTTTGGAAAATAAATATATTTACTGAAACAGCCTCATTTGAATAACACCAATGAAAAAGTGGCAAGTTTCCCCATCTCATACCTACAAGTGCTGTAGAATAACCTTGTCGGTGCAGTATTCTGGCAAAAGTAGTTTCATTTGGTGGGAGCCCCCCAGAACACCCATTCCAAAAAAGAACACGGTATTGTGTATTGGATGCCATGCCTAGAGAAATACAACAATCTTTAAACTAAAACAAGCCATACTTAAGATTTTCAGTCTTTTCAGATCATTCTTGCTAATGAATAATATTCAGCTGCCTAAGTCTAGTACCTTTTTATTGTACATTCAGTATACTGTAGGGCATTTTGATTGACCCCCAGAAGGATATCCCCTCCAAGTCCCATGCTGTAAATGCTAGTCTAATGCAGATACCTCAGCTGGAGTGTCTAAAATGGCACCACGATGTCTATGTTTGAACATTAGGCAACCTCTTAAAACCAAAGTTATATCAAAATATGATGTTAAAAAGAAAGAAATAAGCAAACAAACAAAAAGAGACAAAAAAGGGGAAAGTTTATGTAAAACAAAAGATTTACAGAATCATGGGTACACAGTTCTGAAATGTACAGCTCAGGATTTCATTTCTCCACAAAGCCATCTTCTTTAGCAAATCAGAATCAGATCAGATGTATGCTCATGATTACTGGGAGATAACATGGCTCAAGTTTTGTCTTGTTTTTAAAATATTTGTTTTAAAACATTATTGTTGAGAATGATTCCACTGTCTAACAGATTTCATTATGAAAATGTTTGTCAGGATACTCAAAATATTATGGTTTGTTTAACATAATTTTAATACCACCGAACATACGGTGTTCACACACTTTTTTTTTTTTTTTTCGTCATGTTTCTACCTTTGAGTGCTTTGTGCTGTTTTGATTTTTTTCTGTTTCTGCGTGGTCATTTAACTGCACTAAATGTGCTTTATGTGGGGCTTTTCCCATACAACTCAATCAGTGAATCTAGTCATCTTGATTTCTGCCCATCTCACTGACGCCCCATATTCTTAGATTAACTAGCCTTTATTAAAGGATTATAATGGGTTTATTTAAGGGGATTTTTAATAGCAATAATGGCTAGACAAACTGCAGTCAACCATTAGAGAGAGGCCCAACCTGATCTGATGGGGTATCTGCCAGTCAGGAAGGCTGCTCTGCTTGGAGTACAGAGAGAAGCTGCAGCAATGTGCTGACTAAGTCTCACTCCTTCCTTCGCCAGGCCATCAATGTTAGGGGTCCTAAAGAGAAAAATCACATCTCTGATAAAAAATGTATTATGAAGAACTTCTCAGTGTCCTGGTCCTTCTAGTTTTCCCAAGGACATAATCACCAAATTTACAAATTCCTCTTTTTATCTACAACTCAACTAGGAAAATTGTGTTATATATTTTTGAGATACCTTAACTACTTTGAAAAGTAATTTTCTATATATATGTGTTTTATTTTTTTATATATATATATATATATAAAGGTATTTCTGGTCTATCCTGTATCAAAAGCTCATGAAGCATAGTGAAAAAAATTCTACTAATAGAAACAGAACACACAATTTGTGAGACTAAAATAGGTTAGAATAGGCAAGGGATATATATATATACAAAATCATTCAACCAATCAGCCAGGTTATATCAAGACTGAAATGTGCAATAGGGAGAAATAGATCACATCATAGACTGAGCTGTCGTTCTGTAACAAGCCTATTGGATTTGTTAGCTGGCATTATATCCTAATCATGGTCCTTAGCATTTCAACCCATGAGTTGTGGAAACTTACAAATTATACACATGCCTGAAAAATATAGGGCATGTGCACATTTACAAAATTCTGATGATACATGCTGAAAATTGGAAGTCCAAGAAAGTCACTCAAGCATGCTCGTATAATTATTACTCCAATAGAAATTACTGTAGAACATTTATTTTATACATCTTTGAAAAGAAGTGTATCTAGATAAACTAATCCATTAATAAGGAGTTTTCTAGTAATGCCATCAGTGACGTGCTTTTTTATTTATTTTTTTTTAATTTTTATTTTTTTTCCCCTACTAAAATTCACCAGTAAGGGGTCAGGTAATTTAATTTGTAGCATGCACTCTTACCTTATTGTGTCATTGCCATAACAACCCACATCTCCAATACCAAGATCATCAGCCAGTATCAGTAAAAAATTGGGTTTTGAAAGATTTGATACACAAGTTCTTGGAAACAAACCTAAAATGAGCCAAATGCTTAGGCAGCTCCTGAAGTTAAAAATAAAAAGGTTAATATTAGAAATCTGCTTGCAAGCTTTAGAATGTAGTTTAAATTATTACCTGTTAAGTATTATGAAGACTTTTTAGATGCAAAGAGCTACCAAATACTGACAGCAGATGGAGCTCCTGAGTATTTACAAAACTTGATTTCTCTTGAAACCAGTATTATTTTTTCCCATTTGCACAGAAATATTGTATGTACTTTTCCTTCTTGACATTTGCACCGATCTCATCAGACATATATTAAATGTAATGCACCATATACTACATATGCCACTAAACCTCCTTATCCTCTAAGAATAGGCTAAAAGGCCTTGAAAGACCTACAGTTCTAAATCTATATTTTCTGCTCTTAGATTACCAAAGTTTTGTTTTGTTTTATTTTTTTTTTTTTTTCAATCAGAGATTTCATTTTCTTATGTAACACTTAAAAATATAGGAAAGACCCTTAGTGATACCTTTTCTTACCACTGCATTCCCTGGTAAACTTCATGGCTTCCCCTTGTGTGCAACAGGTACACAGTTTGTTATATAATTCTGGTTAAAACAAAGGGAAAAAAAAAAATCAGAGCCCAGCAGCTCTTGTGATCTTGTCTGTGAAGTTAGTCATTAACTACCTTTCATTACCACAATCACATCGCCACTGCCAGTGGCTGTGACAGAGGGGTACTGAACTACTAGGGCTTAATCATGCACTCTCCGAATTCCTGAACACGTATGAGCAGAGCCCTCCTGAACTGACACTGCAAGGTAGGAGAGAGTACTTCTGAGGACACACAAGGTCAGATAGCACAGTATGCAGTTTTACAAGACGCAGACTGCTCTTATCTGCCATTGACTTCAGGGGCCCTGGTGTTTGGCAAGGAGGCTAAATGCCCACAGCTTGAAACACAGCTTGAAACAAGTGTTAAAGATGCCAGTTACTAAATACCAGCACAGAACTTCACTGAAAGGAAGGCTTCCATTAGGTGGCAAACAGGAGGAAGTGATAAGTAAACTAATACCTCACTCTATGTAATATCAAACTATCTTTAAGGTCCAGGAAAAGAAGCTAATCCTTACTGTGACCTTAGAAACTACAAAGCATGCATCAAAGAAGAGCCCACCTGGAAACCAATAATTAGAATTTAATTCTTAGGGAAGGGACTGTAACACTTAGGTTTGGATGCCGTTTAGTATATTCAGGGAGGTGCTTCTATATGAATGTTACTAAAAACTGTCCAGAAACATAAATATCATTCTGATAAAGAACTTCTAAGCTTAATAACATTTGTAAGTTTACAAGCAGGTTTTTCTACCTGCCACCTCTGTGAACTCAACCTGGACTTTAAAAGCCTAGAAATAGCTTTTAGGTTTCTGTACTGGGTCTGGCTGGGATGTTACCTTTCCCTGCAGCAGCCCATACAGTGCACTTGTAGCTAGAACAGCAGTGGTATCACACTGGTGTTGTGTCTGCTGCTGAGCAGTGCTGGCACAGCATCAGGACTTTCTCTAGCCCTCCTAGGGGGTGGGCCAAAAAGTGAGAAAGAAACATCACCAGGGCAGCTGACCCAAACCAACCAAAGGGATATTCCATACCATATGATGTCACACTCAGCAATAAAAGGTGGAAAAAGGAAGAAGAGGGGAGGGGTGGGCTCTCCTTGTGAAAATATATGTCCTCCTCCCGAATATTGTCAATGTGCGTTGAGGCCCTGCTTCAAGGACATGGTCAAGCACCACTCATTTGTGGGAAGTACAGAGTAATTTCTTTCCCCTGCACTTCCACATAGCCTTTACTTGTTTTATTATTCCATTTCCTCCTCCCTTTTCCCCTTTCCCTTTTTTCCCTTTAGTTGAATTGTTTAATTAATAATATTTCCTTATTTTTTTCCCTTTAACTAAATTATCCTTATCTCTACCCATGAGTTGTTCTTTCCTTTACTTCTTCCCCTCCTCATCTCAGGAGGGGGAGTGAGAGAGCGGTTGTGGTGTTCAGCTGCCTAGCACGGTAAAACCACCACAGTTTCTAAATATTTATTTTTGCCTGGCAAGGCACATTTTCTGAGTGGAAGCAGTTTCCTATGCTTGCTGAGTACAACTAGTCACTTTGGTCAAAGAATGGCTTGAGGAATGCACTCTATTTGCTTGTGAATAGATGCAGACCAAGAGATCTGCAGAAGATGTTGCACTGGAACCATTCAAACAGACACGCAGATGCCAGGGATAAATTGATTGCACTGGGACTGGCATACCTCATCTTCATGTTGTACACTGATGTAAAATCAAGAGTGTTTTTTCTCCATGAAATGAGATCACAGTATGAAATATCCAGTCCATGAGTAATCTTTACTTTGCTGCACTTCCTTCTCTTCATCTCGTGTGGGTGTCGATGAGCTTCCCAAGCTGGTGCAACAGCTCTTGCCTTCCACTATGTCCCCACAGGTTCACGTGGCACAGCCAGCTGGTGACTGCAGTTGCATTAGTGGTTAGACAGAGATTTTGTAGAGTGTCTAAAGAAAGCTGAGAATTACAAACTGAGGAGCTGCAGTGGTAATATTAAAAGACATTTGAATCTTAATACTATTGGCTGGGTCAAGAGTAAAATTAGTGCTCCCTGATTTAATACAAGCCATTTTATGAACACTACCCTGACTGAAGGATTAGAAGAAATACCAAACTTGTTAAAAAATCAATATAAATATACATATTCACCTTTTTCTGTTAGGGGCTGATTTCTTCTAAAAGCAGAGCTCTCATTGACATTGCTGGGAGTGTGATGAACACCATACTGGGGCCTAGGGCTTGTGAAGTTTCCCTAGCTGTTAAACAAACAAACAAACAAAACAATGTAAGGCATAAATCTAAAAAAGTGCTGTCCCCTAGAAATCAGCACAGTAACTTACACAAATCCAAGAAAAATGGCAAATAGCAGTTTCCTCTGTAAACCAGTAAGCCACAATAAACGGACATCAAGTCTAATAAAAAAGACCAGCCCCTTTTTTTTCACAATGTGGAAAACAAATTATTCTTCTTGCTCTCAATTATTCTTGCTCCTTGGTTTGCTGAGCAGTCCTGATCCTCTAAGATGTGCGTGGGAGGAAGCGGGACTGGATTTACTGCTTTTGCTCTTAATCTCCCTTCCCCCAGTTTTGGACACAGGAATTGCTGGGATGCCTGCCAGGAGCAGAGAGCGAGTGGGACTGCCGCTGAGGTTTCACATGAATTCCAGGCAGAGTACAAAGTCTTTATTCTTGAAACACTGGCACAACATGGCCACCTTCTTTTCTAGACTCCCTACCCAGTTAATTCTGTGCAGCTTTGTGTAAAGCCTAGCACTGCTCTATTTTAATGCCTCCAAAGAGATGCCACAAATAATTGCAAAACTGAACTCAGAGCCTGTGGTTTTGTTTCCTCCCACCCTGCTTTCTGGCCTTCCAGGCAGGATAACGGGATTAGCTTGTCCTCCCCCTTTTCTTCTTTCATGTCGTCTTTTATTCTTCATGGCACTTTGAGGAAAACTAAATCTCCTGTGATACTGAACCCACCTGAAGATATTAATAATTGCACTGTCTTCTCCTGCAACTGTTTAGTATTCCTCCTTCCACGCATACTTTGGGAAGTTAGCTCTGCTGTAATGCATTTTACCCTTCTAAAGGTCTTGAGCAATCAGAGAAACTCTCGTCTGTTCATTTGTTGACATTTCAATCCTCCCAGTCTCTTGAACACTGTGAGCACTAAATTTAACTCTGCACTCAAGAGAAGTCAGCAGAAGTCTGTGAGGCAGAAAGATGAAGCAGCTTCACCTGGCAGGTTTATATAACACATTGGCACGGATGACAGGTTTTTTTTTTTGTTGACCTCCTTACACACATGACTCCATTTGGTTACTGTTTAAGATTGCTCTTGAAAATTGTCTCTCTTGAAAATTATGTCACGATTAGGGAAAGGTGTGTCTTTAAAAGTTGCCAATAATGTAAGTATTAAATTACATCTGTCTTTGGTCCAAATTATGACTAAATTTTTATTTCAATTTTCTAGACTCTTTCCATTGTTCTGACCATGTGATCACTACTGAAGATGTGCCCATGCTGCTGCTGGCATGTCTTTAAAACAAGGAAAAAATAATGATAATAAATAGTGCTTTGAAATTTTTCCCTAATAATAAAACTATGTCTGGAACTGGAAGCTGCTTGTACAGCCCTTACATCCTGTTACTCACCACTATGTTAGTTACCCAAAGCAAAGGTAACACCTATGATAACTTACTGTCTCCAACAGAATTAATTTTTAAACCAAGATCTTTTATAAGGAAAAAAAAAAAAAAAAGGTTTGTAACAATGAAGTTTCTCAGTTATGTTTCTCTGCATTCCCAGTCCTGAAGTATTTCCTCCTTTTCAGCTGTTTTTAAACTGCACCAAAGTACAGGAATTTGTTGTTTCCTCACTACTCACTACTACTGGTGAATTCTCTGCCAGCAAAAACATTTGAGTTTTTGTGTGCTTTATATGGCCTTTCTGTTTCTCACGTCTCAGTACTACTAGGAGACACTGATATTCATATATTCCCTTATAACTCTGACAAGTTTTCAGAGTGAACTTGTTGTAATGAAGAAGCTAAATATTGAAATGACACAAACAGAAATTTGTAAAAAAAAAAAAAAATTCTATGTAATGCTTATGAAAAATACTGAAATGATAAGAAAACTGTTAAGCAACTAAACTGTCTGAACAAGTAAAATGCTTGCAGGGACAGTCATAGGAGAAAAAAAAAAAACCCTACAAACATTCACTTTCCATTTACTCACTTCAAAGTCCAATTTCTCTACAGAGCTTTAGCAGCATGCTTATGATAAACTCTGACTTCATCCACATACTGCAAAGAACAGTCAAAGATACAGTTTAAAGCACCAAAATCTCTGCAATTTCACTGCAATCTTCGGTGCAAACAAAGTCATGTGCCTCCTTCGAAAGTCTGGCTAGGATCACATCACTAGTGTTTTTTTGTTGTTTGTTTGCTTGTTTTGTTTTTTGTTTTAGCTAGTATTGGCATGATCCATTTTTACAAGTTACAGTTTGTAAACATAAGTATACTGCTGCCAAAGATTTATGAGCATTCATACCAATATAACTCAAATGAACCGTGTTTTGCTGACTGACTTTGAAACCCTGCAAGCTATTTATCCAAAACATTTTAATTGATGTCTTTTATTCAATAAAACTGCTGTTTGCCAAGTTAGTAGGCACCAAGGCCTCCTTCTGTAGAGCAAAATGCTTCTCTCTCTTTTGTCAGTATTGCAGTTATACCAGACTTCAGTGTTTGGTACTTTCTACTATCTGTGATATGTGTTATTGTCACTCAACTAAAGCTGCAGATCTATTCAAAAAGTTATTTACAGCTTCAAAAAGTGCTATTTAAAGTTCTAGTTCTATTCAAGTTCTATTCTATTCTTCTACTCAAAAACTTATGTACAGCTTGATGAGTATCCTTCACAAACTCACAATTGTTCAACGTCTCAACAATATTCTTGGAAAGATAACAGAAAAATACAGCAAGCAATACTGATTCAAACTGCTATGTTCGATAAGTATGATTTATAGACCACAGGGCACGACTGCAAACATGTAGTGTTCTATGTAAGTTCAATATTTCTTACTGTGTGCCTGCTCAACAGTACACACTAGGCTCTCTGCAGAGTTCTCCAATTGTCTTCCTTAAGCAGGCATAAATTTGTCAGAGTTTAGTCATATACCTCTACAGTTGTCTCTTACATGTACATTTGGAAACAAAAAAACCCACAGTATTCATCTGTTCAATTCCTTTACCACAAAAGACAGGATTTCCTTTAGACTTCTGGCTAGTGGTGAAGAATAAAGGGGAAAATCTCTACTCAACATTACTTCTCTTTATTTTCATCCTTTTTGTTTGCCAGACACTGGAAAGACCTGAATATTTTCTGAAAGCTTGTTTAGCAGAGGACTTAGTGCCTCAGGACATGTTACCAAACACTCATCTCACAAATTCGGTGTGCTGTCACCTTCCTTATCACACCAACAGAAAGGGAATGTCCCACAGCAGAGCTGCAGCCATGGCTTCCAGATGACATTGTACAGGGAGAGCTGCTCTGGTACTGGAGTCAGTGTCCTGCGGTGCTCTTCTATGGCTCTCCCAATCCACTCTATCACAGTGTCAAAGAGGGGCTTGGTGTCAGCTGACAGAGGTTTGGCTTCAGAAGGGTCTCGTGAGAGGTCAAACAGCAATGGAGGCTCATGATGGGTCACACCTTCCCCAAAACACGGGCAAATTCCTTTTCCATAGCAAGCCCCAGCCCCAATTGGATGAAAGACTGGGGTCACATAATGAGCCTTCCAGATGGCTCCACCTGGCAAGAAAGAAATCTTATGGCATGACTATACCACAATGGAGGAAAATGGAAAGTGTCTTCAAGTTAAAGTGTCTTCAAGGGGCATGACTATTTACTACAAATACTTCTTCTCATACACCCTGGCTCTCCCATCACCACAAATCAGATCCTCTGCATTGAGTACTGACTTTGAAGATGGAAAACACTAGAAGTATGAAGACAACAACATCCATCTTCCAATGCAGTAGTAGACAGCCTCTATTCCCACCCCACTTCCTATAATACATGTCCTTTATTGCAAATCTCTCTTTGCTGTAAGACACCTCCAGCTAGCTAGAAGTGCTGGTATATCATGTATAACAATTTCAAGAATCTCAGATATCAGTACAGATCTATCATAAAATAAACCTGCCAATTTGCAAAGCAGCCAACAGGAGGAGAAACTGCATATTCTGCAATTAATATGGAACAAACATTTACACTTACTGTCCTTTTGGTGCCACCACGCTGCATGCAGGTAGGACCCACAGTAATGAAACAGGAACTCATGCTCTGATGTTTGAGTTCTTCCTTGGAGTAAAGGCATCAAGTTTTGTCCATCAATCACCCTAATGTAATGCGAGAAACATACTTAGGTGGGGACAAACCTGACAGAGTGAACTGTGTACTTATTACTGATTTTACATTAGCTGCACTAGTGCTAGAGACAGCATACAGAATAATTTGTTCATAGATTTAGAGCAGCCAGAAGATTGTCAAGCCAGTATTTTAGATACTTATATTTTAATTAATTAATTTAGTTTCAAAATAGCTAGATCAACTCATTCCATTTAGCAATATTTAAACACCATGTGGAGTTTGCTCTACTGGAAAAATATCCTCTATTCAGAAAATCAATACTGATTTTGTAATTGTTTACATATAGCACATTTCAAAGGACCTTTTAGAAATCTGTTGAACAAGAACGGGTTTAATCACTTTAAGAGAAATCTAAAGTGGAATCTAAGTGCTCATAACTGAGGTCAGTCAGTACCAGAAGAACCTCAGCCACCGATTCTTTCATGAGAGATGCCGAACCTGTTTTTGAAAGAAGTACCTGGTCTTTTGCAGGAGCAGCTCCTCGGGCAACATGCATACCTGTGGGCATATCTGGGGTGATTTGTTCTCTAGTTTAAAATTTTAGACTAGATTTGAGACTAAGGGAATGTTTGTGGGATCTCCAAGGATGATTAAAAAAAAAACAACAACACTGTAATTATTTAGTAGTTAGGTCTTCTACCAATTTCAGTTGTTGAAAACATCTCCCCACCTGTCCTGTGGCAATATTCCTCCAGCCAGATGAACAACCGTGGGATAAATATCCATCAGACTTGTAGGTCCATCGATAACTGTGCCTGCAGGTAACACTCCTGGCCATCTGAATACTCCTGGCACACGAATCCCTCCTTCCCAGCCTCCCATGCCTTTTCCCCCTGCAGTAAAAATCAACATACGGCAGTTCACAGGAAAACTCGTGAGGAAGAACTCACAGAGGAAGTACTCACAAGACTGAAGAAATATTTGATATTCTGTTTAAAAGTAAACAAGACTTAAGAGTTAGTATCCTACTTTAATAAATAGCTGTAAAAAATCTTGTTTTTGTAGCCATGGATTCCCTTCAAAATCTCTGTCCTTAACACTTACATTTCCATATGCCTTATACGTGTTTTGCATTTTTGAAATTGAGATTTGGACCTGACTCTCCTGATGCTTAATGCAACATCTCTGAACATCTGAGAAGCAAAAAAATCAGAACATATGAAACCAAGTCATATATACATTACTTAAAATGGCAGGAAAACACCTTTCTCCAACTTGCTACCAGTATCTACTAACCTAATAAAACATACTGATGCTAGATACATATTAAGACAATATTTAACTAACTCTGAAAGCAGAAATTTGTTTTAATTAAGATACTCAATGTGTCAAAAACACTGTCTTTGCTAGATCCCATCAGGCTTATGAATCAGTCTTAATATCCATAAAAAGATGCAATTTATCACCAAAGACAGGAAATATGGAGTGAGATAGAAGATCTGTGTACTAGTTGAAAGCCCTTCTCTTTTGCAAGAGCCATAAACTCCTTTGCTCGGCAGCAAAGCATCCATCACATGGGAGACAAAATTTCATATTTTTGACCTTGTCTGTGTCCTGTGGAGAGGCTCAAGAAGGTTTTGAATTGGAAGAAACCTGTTTTGTGAAAATAAACACATCAGAAGTTTGGACAAGAAGTAGATGATTCACTGCTGGTATCAGAGCCTACACCCTGAGCACACACTCTCACCTGTTAATGACAGGACACAGGATGAGGTGATCTGATTACACAGGACTGCTGGGGTAGGTGGGAGAATATGCAATGAATGCATACCCTTTTGGCTTGAAAATGCTACCACACTGCTGAGCAGGTTGAAGCATAATTCACAGCACAAAGATTAGGAGGTAGAGAGTGAGGTCTTTGTAGACCACTGAAGTCATTAAGATCTTATTTATGCTAGTCACTGATTCTACATAGAGTATAAAAGCACACAGGGACTACATGGTTGCTGCAAGTCATAGCACAATGTGCCCTTACCCTATTTCATAACAATTAGGTGAGTAGCAATGATTTCTGGAAGGTAATGAGAAAAGAAACAAGCAAATAAGGAACAGTCCTATTGGAGGTGGCAAAGGGGAGAGGAGAGAGATGAAGGGAACTATCACATTTTTTCAGTGACTTTCATTTGAGAACACCAAATAGTTTACAGGTATCAAACTATACAATCCCTTTATCAAGATGTGTAATAATGCTTGAACTTTACTAAAAGAAAAGGTAACTTTAACATTAAATTACCTCTGAATGTCACCTGTATTTCAAGCTAGAAAACAACATAACTCACTCCAGCCTTGACAGCTGCAGACAAGCAAATTCATTGTTTCTTTTTCTAACCTAGATGTAAGGCCATAATGAATTTTCTACCTTTATAAATACCATTCCAGCCACCCAGCTGGGCAGAGCCATCCTGAGCTTCCAAGTGTCCTCCATGATCAGAGGCAAAGTTTGTGAACGTATGATTTTCCAAACCTTCCTTGTCAAGTGAATCCAGAATTTTGCCTTAAATTTAAGAAGAGAGACAGCAAGTTTCCTATTAAGCAGTTAGAAAGATTGCCCCACATTTATAATGTTTCAATAAGAATCTTTTGCAATGCACTATGAGAAATCTTTAACAGCTTAAATTGCTGTGGATATTTGGTTTTATTAGTTCTCCCGGTTTACAGTACACAGGTATATGTATCTGAAACAAATCCTTCATCAAAAATGGACTTACCCACCATCCAGTCTATTTCTTCTACATTGTCTCCATATAAACCATGATGGCTTTTCCCAAGAAATTTTGCTGTGGTGAAGAGAGGGGTGTGAACGTGTAGAAATGAAACAAAGAGAAGGAATGGTCCATACCTGTTTCTTAAAAACAACAAAAAATGAACATAATTTTTGATGCACATTTGTAATATTTTGAGTTTTCATATTCATCCATGCACAGACACAATGGGTCTATACTGTACCCACACATAATGCACCTCATTGATCATAGTTAATTGTTTTCTTGCATAAAATGTAGGCAAGAAGGATAATTTCCAGCCAGATTATTTTCAAATTCCAATGTGTAAACAGGCATAGCATTTACACAGTGCTTAAATGAGTCAGTTGACTGGCTCTGATGCCTCTTTAATTAAATGTAAATGCATGCAGTCTTATGTTTACTTTAAGATTTAAATGGCTTTTCTAAGATGGCCTTTTATGTTCATCAATACATTTGTTTTCACAGATTTTAAGAAAATAATAGTTATTCTCTTTGTTTTCCAGAAAGACATTTGGAACAGTGAATTGTTTATCAGTAGCTGTGCAGGCCAAAGAGGAACTTGAAGCTAGTAAATGAATGATCTTACCCTTGGGCTTGTTCAGCCTGGAGAAAAGGAGGCTCAGGGGTGACCTTATCGCTCTCTACAGGTACCTCAAAGGAGGCTGTAGCAAGGTGGGGGTTGGTCTGTTCTCCCACGTGCCTGGTGACAGGACGAGGGGGAATGGGCTAAAGTTGCGCCAGGGGAGGTTTAGGTTGGATGTTAGGAAGAACTTCTTTACCAAAAGGGTTGTTAGACATTGGAACAGGCTGCCCAGGGAAGTGGTGGAGTCACCATCCCTGGAGGTCTTTAAAAGATGTTTAGATGTAGAGCTTAGGGATATGGTTTAGTGGAGACTGTTAGTGTTAGGTCAGAAGTTGGACTCGATGATCTTGAGGTCTCTTCCAACCTAGAAATTCTGTGATTCTGTTACCCAGTTTCCTTTTCAAGTGTCTGAATGAATTGAAAATGGAATTCAAGTGTTTTGAGATTTTTACCAAGATTCTGTGCATCATGCACCTTTTATCTGTGTGTTTTATAAGGATTACGAGAAAAAGCAAAAATGAGGCTTGTAGAGTGAAATATAAAAATCAGCTGGTTAATCTTGGAGTGAATTAACTGTGTACAGATTACAGTGTATAGTGAGATGGTCTTGTATGACTTGGTGAAAAGCCATCTCATTTGCTGTTACTTCCAAAGCAGGCAGTTGCAATTAAAATTTATGTCCTTTGGGTTTTTTAATAGGGAACTTGGATGACAGTTTCAAACTTATTAAGATATAGCTATAGTTATTGTGGAAAAAAAATACTATTCCAAGAGTCCAGAGTATCTTCCCACTTTTAAAGAAAACTACAATCATTTACCTTTTGATAAATGACACTGCCTCCTTCAGCATGAGGGACGCAGTCCTCACTAATCTCATCGGCTGCTCAGTGACATCATGGTTTCTCATCAGGATACAATTCCAGTGCTGCACAAACCCATAGCTAGAGTACCATGAAATGAAGAAAAGGCAACCCACCACAGTAAAACAGGCAATTATCTTCCAGTGGATGGAAATCAAACCAGTCAGTTTTCCAGTGGTAAGAGTGATCACAGCAATGATAATTATCTGACTGTAAAGCCAAAGTTTAGCTTGAAGGGCTACATCCAGCTCTGGAGGTTTGTTTTCTTGACAATTGTTCAGAAGTGTGAAAGGCATGCCATAAAAGTAGTCAAACCCATGATTGAGAGGGTGGTGACAATGATCATTGAAGGATTCAGTTTACACCTTGATGCCACTTTCCTGAAAGTTTTAAAGCATGACAGAAATTAGAACATTAAGGTGGACAACTCAAAAGCAGCCCAAGGTAGCATTGTAAGCATCTGCCTGGGGATTAGGTGAGTCACTCCCTCTTTCAATGTAGTATTGAGGTGCATAAGGAGGCAAGGAGAAATCAGTGCTTGATCAGGTGAATGCTGTATCATAATGTGCAATCCCCAAGTGGTCGTGCAATAAACAGAGAAATCTGCAGGGTGGTCAGCTAGTGAAGTGGTGAAGGTCACATAGGGATGGGATTTTAATCACCTTTTAACGAGGATCAGGGGATTACAGTACTTTAAAATCATCATCTGCTTTATTACATTTGCTTCCCAACTTTCAAATGCTTTACTTGCAACTTAATTTTAATATCATGTTAAAATTTACTAGAAGATCCAGTAAACTTTTTGCCTACATTACCAAACATTTTGATCACCAGACTCAGGAAGATGATTTATAGACTCAACCAGGAAGACTTCACTTCATTAGTTTGTGATTCAACACAGCCGTATTTATTTCCAGAACTTAGAGATGACTGAATTTAGCACACCTGAATGCCTTCACTTTAAGGGACACAGTGCTTACTCTACTTATTAATTCATGCTAAGGCAACAATTGAAGAAGCATCTATCACTTGAACAGTAGTAAAAGCAGAATAGAAGTGAAAAAAGACGCTTTGCCAGTCCATTTTTGAGTATTTGGCAAAAGAATGTTGAAACTTGAAAGTGCTGAAATCTGATCAAAGTCACAGACAGGAAAGTGCTCCAGGGCTGTGTTTCTCTGACATCTTTGCATCTTGGCTTCATCTGAGGGAACTGCTACGATACCTTGATTCTTTGGAACCTCACAACCTCACCTGTGAGACACCACCTGCTCTGTGGGTACAAGCTTTTTTTTAATTTCTTTCCCCATCCTCTTTGGTTTATTTGCCTCTTGATCCCTAAAGGCAGGTGAAACACTGCTTTATTTGCTTTATTTGACTGCTTTATTTGGAACAATCTCTATGGTAACAAAACTCTCTCAGTGGACCAACCATTGAAAAGTCTTAGGCCAAGTAAAATAAATTCTCACCCACTATAATCATGAGTCAGGTTTTAATCCTTCCTGTTTCCCATACCCTGTAGAGGCATTCGTATTTTCTTAAAACTCTTTACACCACAGTATTTTAAGTTTTGGAAATACAAATTGTTGTCTTCTCTCCTCAGTCTTTTGGAGAGTATTCATGGGCCATTTGGAACAATTACAATCCCTAAATTCCCTTCATGTAACCAGGTCAATCTTCAGACTCATGCTGAAACATTTTCACATACCTATCAGCCCAGTAGTATAGCCTTGTTGCTGTAGAAGCTTGGCAAAAGTTGTTTCATTTGTCGGGAGCCCTCCTGATCCAGCATTCCACTGCAGCGCTCGGTACCGATTGCTAGAAGCCATCCCTGATGGAAATAGTTAGGTCAGTCCTGCCAGCCTCTTTCACTCTGCTTGCTGGGCTGCTCCTGTCAGCCCCAAATCAGGTGCTTCACCTGAAGACAGTAGAGTGCCTCACTCTGCTAAGCATATCTTGAAGGCAGTCACATCACGTTATCAATAGTGTGCCTAAGTGCTTCAGATAGTCAAGAGTTATCCATCAAAACAAATACTGCTTGGCACCAGATTTACCATCAAGCTAAGAATTAATCAATAGTGACGTTATATAATAGGTTTTATTTTCCGCCTTTCTGAGCAACTGTGCTAGTTTAGTCTCTTTGCTCTTAGTCTAAAATGAGAGGTAACAGTAGCATTTCTCTGTTTTCGGGATGTTGTGCAATGTTAAGTGATATACAGTTTACCCAACATACAGATTTTGCATGTAGGTCTCCTAAACTAAGCATATAATTTTGCTGTCTGTTTCCTAGTGAAAAAAAAGATATCTATAAAGTTCTGCAAAAGATGCCTCATGTAGGTGAAGAATGGATCCAACACTCCATTTTCACTGGAGTTTTGTGACTTTCTGCATTATCTTGGCTACAAACTTTCTCACTTCTCTTGGGAGCCCTGTTTCAACCCCTTACCTCTAACCATCACCATCAAGAAGAATTCCAACAGTTTGCCCCAGGTTGTGTTGTAATAAAGACATGACAGATACTAATGCTAGCATTTCTCCATACATATCTATTTTCATCACATAGTGTTCCTGAATCCTACAAAGTAAGGCTAAAGGTCTCTCAGCTGGTGAGGCAGTGGTTCCCATTCAGAAATCACATATATGAAGTCATAGCCACTGACAATGTACTTCCCAACTCAGGGTGAGGAAGTAGCTGAATTCTTCTCTGTTCCTTCTTATTGGTTATTGTAGTACCTCAGCACTGTACATAGAAATTTGCAATTCAAAATGGGCCCGACCTGATCTGATGGGGTATCTGCCAGTGAGAAACGCTGCTCTGCTGGGAGTGCAGAGAGGAGCTGCGGCAATGTGCTGAGTAAGCTTCACTCCTTCTCTTGCCAGGCGGTCAATGTTTGGGGTCCTAAAACAGAGTTTCAATTTCAATAGAAGCAAAGTAACCCGAACCCTTGTTTTAATAATATATTTCCAAGAAGAACTGGAGATTTTGATCTTTTTCTTCAAAAAGTTATTTTCTGTATACTGCATGAGTAGTATAGTAACAAAACTTGATACAGTGGGTGAATTAGGTTGTAGCCACTGGAGAATCCATTCCTGGGACATAGCCATAGAGTACATTTGACGACATTGAAAAGAAATCTGGCCATTGTTAGTAATGTTTAGTTTGAAAATAAAACTGGAAAGATTTATCTAAGGAGGGTGTATTTTTCTATTCAAATGCTTCCTGCAGGTTGCTTTTGTTAGCCCATTTGGACCCTGAATTTCACAGTTCATTAAATCAGAGAGTCTCCCAGAGTATTTAGAGTTATTGGATCCAAGATTTTCCATTCCATGCTTTTAAACACTGTACTTATTTCATAATACACTGGTGCATCTTTGCATGTAACTTTACATTTAACTAATATTATAATATTTTATATTTTAACATTTCACACGTAACTTTATGTGCTTACATTTGTATGGGAGCCTAGCTCGCATACATAAATAGACTACAACACCACCAAAGAGGTCTCCTGATTATTTCACCACCAGCAGAAGAGGACAATGGACTTCCATAAGCCTATTCCTCTGCACAACCCCACCACCATCATCTGAGGGAGATGAGCACAGAGCCTGACAGCAAAATGGCTGTACACCATTCAGATGGCATGAGTTGAGACTTGTAAAATAAGCTCCCAATGCCCATTCACTTCTGCTTTGCCTTTAAATTTTGAAAGAATGTAATCACCACTTTTGAAGGAACTTAACCATGCCATGACTCCTTTGTGTCAGCCCACATGAGTCTAGATTGGGGTGTATTGGAAGAGACAGCAAGCAAATGGACAAGGGATTCTAGAAAAACAGTGGGTGGACAGAGGAAGGCTCAACTATGTACAAAATGGAAAGAAATTCATGAACAAGAATGACAGAAAACCTTATTACCAAAACAGGTGATGGGAGAATTAGTACATTGAGAATTGGGGGAGAAATTCTCAGAAAGAGCTTAAAAAAGAATAAAATGAAAATATGATTTTTTTTTTTTTCTTTCACTGTATGTTGTTTACTTAGGCCTCAATCCTATGTGAATGCATACAACAAGGACTTAAATGCACAAAATCCTGAATTACCAGTGCCTTGGCTTAAGAATGTTTCTTATTTTATCATTAGGTTTAATTAAACAAGATATTCTATGCTATATATTGTATTTTTATATATATACCTTATATATATACTTCTTACTTTATGGTATTGTTCCCATAACATCCTGCATCTCCAATGCCAAGATTGTCAGCCAGAAACAAAACTATGTTGGGTTTCGAGACCATAGTTGTAGTCAAGCCAAATGTGTTCCAGAGTAAACTTGAAGACAGTGCCAACAGTAGGCATCTCCTGAAACACAGCAAAGTAACTTTTAACATATGGGACTTGTCAGACTGGAACAGTGCTGGGAGCTCCTCTGGCAGCAGATCTGCAATATGATAAACAAAACAGTGGGAAACTCCATTTTCCAGCCTTACTTTCAGTGGGAAGCAGAAGGGTAGAGTTTTACTGCTTTCACTTCTTCCATCACTACCATCTAGGTCACTCGAGTCAGAGAGGCTGCAGTAGCTTTTCTACTGGCATTCCAAGATGCCAGCAACCCTATACCAGACAATTATATTTAATATATAGCAAAAAGATAATTTACATTTTTATACATGCATACCAGACTTACATAAATATGCCTGGAATATCTGAAGCTACATACCCCTCCAAGTAAGTACTGCTAGATCAACAATGTTAAGACCTAGTCCTGGACTGATTTTTAACTTGCACACTGTAATTGCAATACATGCTAATTTTGATGGACACAGGTCAGCTCAGTCTCTCCTGTAAAAAGACAAAATTGTTTTTTTGTCTAAGATTCACTGAGTGTTTTTGAATAAACAAGAAACCATCACCTCTAGCAGGTAAACACAACACACAGGATTTTCTATAAACAAACAAGACTGAGCCCTCCTAGCCGTAAATAAGTAACCAGCTGGTTACTACAGGAATTCAATCACTCAGGAGCAAAGTTCTAGCTGTGTTTTGTACAATCTACTACTCTTTTAAAACAGTGTTTTACAGAATTGTGATGAGACATTGCTTTAGAAACAGCATTGGTATTTTCAATTTCCATGCTTGAATTAATTATTTTAAGCAAAGGAAAATTTCCTATTTGCCAATGCACCATTCCGTAAGAGCTACAGAGCATCGTACAGGTGTAATGAATCCTTCCAGAGTGCTAATACATTCAGTTAAAGGTGCAGGAGGGGTGTCCCTAAAGAACCCTGTAAATAAGCAGCCTCGACAGCCAATTGCTGTCACTCGGCCATTCTTCCTTCCATGCTGAGGACAAAAGTGGTGATTCCTATCTTTTATACATAAAAGAGAAAAAGAAATCAAATGATGAAATCCACTTTTAATTATGTTTGCAGCGGCATCCTAGCATTGTTTTCTCATAGTGTTAAGCGCTGGGTATTTGCTGACCCCAGTGGTAACCCTGCTTGTGGATTTAGATAGGGTCAAGGACAAATTCCATGCCAGGTAACCTACTACTTATAAAGTCCATATCATAAGGTGTCAGGTAGCATTACTTTACATTATAAAATAACCATGCTTAGAAATTAAAGTGATAATCTTTTAATACTTGGAAGAAGATTGCAAGAATGTTTTGTTACTGAACGCTCATAAAACTCAAAAGTAATAAAGTTGAAATTAAGAACAATATAAAACATGTGCACACATATAAACCTTTTCAGAACTACCTACAAAACTACCCATTAGATTCTGGAAATTATGATATTAAAGACACAGTCAGAGAACTCCACTTTGGGAGAGAGATCTTGTTTAAAACATAAAGACATTATTCAAATGGTAATGAAATCATTTGGCTGCTAGTATTACAAAGTGATTTTACAGTGTCACTTTAATGAATTAGGTAAATGCACAGCATTAAGAAAACACAGGCCACTATTTATATATTTTTATTTACAAGACTTAATATGGATTTACACCATAGATGATCAACTATATTATCTTTACTGACAATGACCTTTCAAGCACAGGTTAGAAGCAATTGGCACAGGCAACCAGGTGTTGAAAAAGGCTACTGAGCTGCTAAATTTTGGCTTCAGTACTCACCTTAGAACAGTCAAGGAGGAATAAAAAAAAAAAGGGGGGGGGGAAGGGGGAGAGAGAGAGAACATCAATGACATGATTTTTAATGGAGTTGAAATTCCTACACAGAGGCTAGGAAGGAAACAAAGACAAAGCAAAGCACCAGAAAAAATGATTAATTTGAACTCTGGGTTGCTTGGGCCAAAGGTGGGCCAATAAAACAATACAATTTTAATTCTGCCAAGTACAAACAAATACATGCAGGAGGGAGACAGGAATCTGTTCACCTGAATAGAACAGCAGCAATGGCTGCGTAAGGTAGGGCTGCAATCATCTTCTGGTAGGCAGCTATCCTGAAAATAAGTGCACAAATTGAGTACAGTCACTACTGTGATGTTAGAGAAAAGCAAACAAACACCACCAAAACCAAAGAAAAACCCCTCAGTCAATCTGAGACAAAAAGACAATTATGTCTTTTTACAAGAGAGTTACTAGTGAGGTGATTTTACCTCAAAGACATAGCACTGATGGGAATCACACTGTTGTTTTGTTTTGGTTTTGATCAAAAGGTCAACACACAACGTTTAAAAACTGGAGAGGGGGCAGAAAACAACATATAAACAAGAGTGGGGAAAGATGTTTTATACTGAATGAGAAAAAGAGTTTAGTCAAGATCAAAACAGTAGAAGATTAATTAGTGCATAAATTCATGGGGGCAGAAAACAACCTATAAACAAGAGTGGGGAAAGATGTTTTATACTGAATGAGAAAAAGAGTTTAGTCAAGATCAAAACGGTAGAAGATTAATTAGTGCATAAATTCATGGGGCCAAAAAACAAGTCGTAGCTCATCAGTTTTGCTGAGACTGAGCCAGTTTTTGGAAGGAGAAGCATACAAATGCATGCCTGTTTTCTGCAAGCAAGGTAATTTATTGTTCAATCATGCCTCCAAGAAGAGTGCAACATGATCAAGACTGAATACCTAAAGTGGAAGAAAAAGTATTGTAAAGAAACAAATTATGGGGCTCCACAGGACAGTCAGCTGAAATTTAATAGTAAACATTACCAGAGTAACAAACATATCTGTGTGCCCACGAACCAGCATCTATGATGGCTCTGCACTTGAGGAAGTTTCCTCAAATTTTTCTTTTTTTAAAAAAAAAAACAATTTCAATATTGCTGTTAGCTCTCACCCCAATATACTTCCCCAATACATAAATTCTTCTAGCCCATGTAATACTAAAATAATCTTAAAATAATAAATCTATAGATTTCTTAGTCT
This sequence comes from Heteronetta atricapilla, assembly GCA_011075105.1. Classification (NCBI taxonomy): domain Eukaryota; kingdom Metazoa; phylum Chordata; class Aves; order Anseriformes; family Anatidae; genus Heteronetta; species Heteronetta atricapilla. The sequence goes on along the minus strand of CM021731.1, from coordinate 134,561,975 downwards.
TTGCATGGACAAAGGATAGTCTGATGGTACTAAGTTATTCTCAGCAGAAGTCCCCCAGGCAGAGAATGACTGAAAGTAATGGCAGATTCCCCAAACTCAAATAGAGCTGACAAACCAGCGGCGTTCCCCAGGGCTCAGTGCTGGGGCCGGTCCTCTTTAATATCTTCATCGATGATCTGGACGAGGGCATAGAGTGCACCCTCAGTAAGTTTGCAGATGACACCAAGTTAGGTGCGTGTGTCAATCTGCTAGAGGGTGGGAAGGCTCTGCAGGAGGATCTGGATAGGCTGCACCAATGAGCTGAGGTCAACTGCATGAAGTCCAATAAGGCCAAGTGCCGGGTCCTGCACCTGGGGCACAACAACCCCAAGCAGAGCTAGAGGCTGGGAGATAAGTGGTTGGAGAGCTGCCAAGCAGAGAAGGACCTGGGAGTGATGGTTGATAGTCGGCTGAATATGAGCCAGCAGTGTGCTCAGGTGGCCAAGAAGGCCAATGGCATCCTGGCTTGTATCAGAAACAGTGTGACCAGCAGGGCTAGGGAGGTGATCGTCCCCCTGTACTCGGCTCTGGTGAGGCCGCACCTCGAGTACTGCGTTCAGTTTTGGGCCCCTCACTACAAGAAGGACATGGAGGTGCTTGAGCAAGTCCAGAGAAGGGCTACGAAGCTTGTGAGGGGCCTGGAGAACAAGTCCTACAAGGAGTGGCTGAGGGAGCTGGGATTGTTCAGCCTGGAGAAAAGGAGGCTCAGGGGTGACCTTATCGCTCTCTACAGGTACCTCAAAGGAGGCTGTAGCAAGGTGGGGGTTGGTCTGTTCTCCCACGTGCCTGGTGACAGGACGAGGGGGAATGGGCTTAAGTTGCGCCAGGGGATTTTTAGGTTGGATGTTAGGAAGAACTTCTTTACCAAAAGGGTTGTTAGACATTGGAACAGGCTGCCCAGGGAGGTGGTGGAGTCACCATCCCTGGAGGTCTTTAAAAGACATTTAGATGTAGAGCTTAGGGATATGGTTTAGTGGAGACTGTTAGTGTTAGGTCAGAGGTTGGACTCGATGATCTTGAGGTCTCTTCCAACCTAGAAATTCTGTGATTCTGTAACTGTAAGACTACTTGCTATTGACTTGACCATAATCAGTGGTATGACTAATTAATTTCAGCTGAAAAGTTCTCAAATGGCACTGTTAACTAAAAACTTTTTTTCTCCATTTACAACCAGAAGTACGCACCATCAGTTATTCAGCCTAGTACCTCCACATAAAATGTCAAGGGACTCTGCAGTAAATCACACTAAACATTTCTACAAAATGAGCCATGAGCAACAGGAACAGGCCAGCCCAACTCTGCATGGACATATCTCACTCAGTTAAACATATTTATTTGTCTGTAAGCCTTATGTAGAAATTATTCTCTTCTGAAAGTGGTATTACACATGACTGCCCCACCACTTCTTTCTCCAAATATATCAACCAATAGTGAAGTCTTAATTGATACAATACAATTCATTCAACTTGCCAGCAATGCTGCAAAGCCTGCAGCTAAACAGTCACTTTAAGAGATTTAACAAAAGAAGCTTTTGCTTGGTTTATTAAGTGGCTGAATCAGGTGGACCTAACTCAGATTGATTTGTAACAACTCCAAATAGGTTTATATAGCTTTTTCTAGGCAGCTTGTCATGCAGAGCTGTTTTCTTCAGCTTTGCTTTACAGCAAGCAAGCTTGAAATTGCAAGAAAATCAGCCCCTTCCCCACCCACTGCAGCTTGACTCCTGGCAGTTCCCCCCCATCCTCTGAATATTTCACATGTTGAATACATAGCCAGATTACAGTCTATCCTTCTTTGAGTTCTATGGGGAAGAAAAAAGACACATCTCCATTTCAAAAACATCTGCCCATGAGCAAAATACTAAATTAGCAAAGCCAGTCATGTCTCTCATATCTCATCTCCCTCATCCCCAGAAGACTGGCCACACCACCACACACTCTGGGAATCCACTGGAGTTTAAAGAATCATCTCCTTCTTAAAAATGCTAGGAGATGTACAGCTGTAAAATGTCAGTTACATGAAATGTCAGTCGTCAGACACAGCAAAACAATTGGTTTTGTTTCTGTGTTTTGTTTTTCTACTTTGGATACTGAAAGAAATTTTCTCACAGAAGCCAGAAATAAATACATAAATAAAAACCCAACCAAACAACAGAACACCCTTATCCACCTATTTAAATACAACAGAAATGAATTAGAAATATTAGGACAAAGTTTTCCAAATAATGTATAGAGGTATGCTACTGCTTAGCTGTTAGCTGAGAATGAATGCTCATTTTCTCTCTTCTGTAAAGACATACTGCACAAAAGGTTAATCACATTCAACAGTATATTCAAATGCAATTAAAAATGCTAACTGCAGCATGCCCCATGGCTCCAGAAGAAACATGTGCCACATACCATGAGCAACATCCTGTTTCACCTTGCCCTCTCTTTGCACAGCTTCCAGGCAGCCAGATGCTCAGGGAAGGATGTGGGCAATGAGCTGGGAGCTGGTGTGAGCACAGTCAGTACTTGCAGCTGGTGAGGTTTTTTTTTTTTTTTTTTTTTTTTTTTTATCATAGTTCAGATTTAATACTGCTACCACCAGTACTTACTATCTGTCACCATGATTATAGCACTGTATTACCACGTGGTGTTGTGCATTGCCACTAATCCAAACTCTCCAAGCTACCAACCTGTGTTTTTTAATCAAGGACGAGCCCTGATGCTGGAGGAGCTGCAAACATTGCAAGGAAGCAACCTGGAGGCAAAGTGTGCTTGCTGTTCATCACTGAAAGGCCCCAGCAATTCTCCAAAGATGGTAATGAAAGCAGAATACCTGCCATTCACCACCAAATTCTCCCCAAACTGGAGCTGGGTGTGAAGGGTTACAAAGAGAAGGGAAACAGAGACCACTAATTATGGAGCACCCCCCTGGTCCCCAAAACCCCACTCACACGTTGCTTTGGCTATGGGAGTGCCAGAGAGGCCCTGCCAGGCCCAGGGAGCCCCAGCCCCAGCTTGCTGGGAAGGATGCCAGTAGCCTGCAAGGGGAGGAGGGAAAATTCCACCCCAAGGGAAACATGAAGGCTTTTTTATTTTTTTCTCCCTCGTTAGCAGTTTATATACACATCATGCTCACTCTGCTGCACGACTTTTGCTCTCACTCTCCTCTTCCTCTCAGGCTTTCTGGTCTTTTTTTGTAACGAGACATTTTTCAAAAGCACTGCTTGTACTTGTTTCACAGTTATCAGTGGGTGCTAACCTCCTTTAAAATTACAGTGCAAAGCTTTTTGTCCCACCTACCACATGAGGACTTCTCTGCTCACTCCCTAAGACAAATGCTGACCAAATAATAACTGTTTTAAAGTAATAACTCTCACAGGCAAGGCCAATAGAAAGAGCTTTAGTGGTACTAAGTGTAAGATAATTAAATCACAAGCAGTGGGGCTACTGCCTGCCCTGTGTTGTGTGGAGAATCACCCTACAAATGGAAGCAGGGCAGCCATGGCTAATGTAGAGGGCAAGCAAGCCAGCCCGGGCCAAATCAGTTGTTGCAGTGTCATGTTCAAGTATGCATACCAATTCCAGCAGCCTCAGTTATTCCTGGTTGTATTCTTGTACCTCCTCTGTCTGTGGGTTCTCTCCTTTGCCAGTGTTAATACTTGTGTGGTTGCACAGCTTGGCTTGTCATGCAACTTCAGAGGTCCATGTGAGCCCAAGACCCCTCTTTTTTACAGAATGTGTGTGCTTATGGTGGTTTATAAACAGTGTACAAATGTCTCACTCTATAATGCACTGAATTTGGGCTAGAGCACCTCTCCTCCAACAACAGGCTGAGGGAGTTGGAGTTGTTCAGCCTGGAAAACTGAAGGCTTCAGAGGGACCTTATAGCAGCCTTCCAGAACCTACAGGGGGCCTACAAGAAACCTGAGTAGGGGCTCTTTGTCAGGGAGTGAGTGGAGTGATAGGACAAAGAATAATGGTTTTAAATGAAAAGAAGCTAGATTTAGATTAGATATTGTGAAGAAATTCTTTACTCAGAGGGTGGTGAGGCACTGGAACAGGTTGCCGAGAAAAGTTGTGGATGCCCCATCCCTGGAGGTGTTCAGGACCAGGCTGTATGGTGCTTCGGGCAACCTGGTCTAGTGGGGGGTTTCCCTGCCCATGGCAGGGTGGTTGGAACCAGGTGGTCTTTAAAGTCCCTTCCATCCCAAACCACTCTATGATTCTATGAGTAAATAATAACTTTAATTCAATCAGAGATAGAAAAGAGGGTAAAGGTTCTTGGTGTAGACGTTTTATTATTAACATCCTAAAATGCTCAGAGGTCAAAACAAATATTAATATAAAATCTCCCTGCAGTGTGGAGAAAAGAAAAAAAAAGAAAACACAAACACACAAACAAACAAACAAACAAAAAAAAAAAACCCACAGACCTTGATAAGTAGACCTTGATGAAACCAACATCTGGAAGAGATTCATAGTGTCCTTACTGGGTACAGTACATAAGTCTTGAGGAGCGCATTAGGGACTTAAATGTTTATCTGCATATTGCCATAGCAATTGCATTATTTTCTTCAAGAACCAAGAACTTCAGCCCAAAAAAGTGATTGATGGGAATAGTTGCAGCTCATGGAGTAGGACATAGAAAGGAGAGTGTGAAAGCAAGGAAGGAGCAGGAGCCTTCAACACAAATAAGATTTGGTTTTGGCCCCTTTACTCTATTTCACATCTGACCACACAATTCCTGTCTCTGAATGACAGTTCCCACCTGCAGAAATCCCATTCTCAGAAGTCAGAAATTTTCTGCCACCTAGTTTCTCCAACTGTTTGCCATAATCAGAAGGAGGGAATGGTAATATGCCATTTTTTAAAAGCCCTCCTTGTTAACAGCAACTTCAGTTTGGCCTACAGAGAAAGACTGAAAACTGGTGGCTTACAGATCATTCAAACATTACAGACATTCAAACAGAGAAGCAAGGCACCCCAGAAACAAATGTATATTTGCAGGGAAATACTTTAACTTTTGATAGATGATGCTGTCTCCCTCAAAATAAGAAATGAAGTCCTTTCCATTAGCAGTGGTTTTGCTGACAGTTCATGGGCTCGCGTCATAACCCTGTTCCTGTGCTTTACAAATCAATAATAAGCAGTAAGTGGCAGATAGCAAACCCAACAATGCAGATGATGGTTTGCCAGCTGATACCAAGCCAGTAAGTTGTCCTAAGGCAAAAGTGAATATAATGAAGCCAAGCAAATGATTATAAAACTGGAGCTTCACTCCGAACACTCATCAGTCAGGGAGATTAAGTCATCTGTCAGTTCTTTACTAAGCTAAAAGGCATTCCATAAAAATAACCAGACTCATCATCTGAAGGGTGATGACAGTGGTCATTGTGGATTTTATAGTAAGTACTATAGTAAGCACTTCCTGAAAGTACATATATTTTTAAATGTTAAGAAACAATATTTGAAAATTAGGTTCCTCACTTGGAATTTACTAGCCTTTAGCTTTTCTTTTCCTTGATAAAGTTCTATCAAAATTGGAGGCTGTCTGCATGGCCCTCTAATGTAGGTCACACACAAGAAGGTGATGCAGACAACAATCTCATACAGAATAGCTCTGGTCTGCCAGCTTTGAGAAACTGAAAAAATAATCTGTAGTAATCAAAGCATTACATAACACTAATTTCTTACCCTCACTGGTTAGAAAGAGATTATGAAATTTATTGGAAAGAAGAAACTGAGGTAACTAATCTGTAAACAGTTTATTAATCTTAGCAATGATTGAAAAGAAATAAATAGACTACCTAATGGGTGTGCTGACTGTTTAAAAAATATTTTCCAAACCTGAAGAAAGTCAACTCTGTAGCTATCTCATGTGTTTGAATTTTGGAAGTATCTCACTTTTCTGCTGAGGTTAGTAAAACTCTTCATACGAAAAAAAAAAAAAGTCCTGTGAAGAATATTGAAGTGTATAGACAAGAGAAGAATGTTGAAGTTTGAAGTACTGATGAGGAAACAAAAATTGAAGACAAATCCTGAAAAGCATGACAGAAGTCTTTTCTCTTTATATCATATTACTAGTAATTTACTTACAGATTAAACTTTTTTTTTTTTTTTTTTTTTTTTTTTTTTTTTAAAAAAAAAATGCTTAGTCAGTTACAAACTCATGTTACGATGTGACACTGAATAGAAATTATGCGGCAATGTTGTATGCACTTCAGTGTTGTGGTACAGACAGATGCCATGTGATTTTTTTTTCATATAATCCTGATTTTAATATTTCCAGGTACTGCCATTCATTTCTTTCCCTTGAGATGCTATTTGACAGAAGCTGTCAGTCAAGCTCAAGATAATCACAGAATTATGAAGGTTGGAAAGACCTCCATGATCTTCTGGTCCAACCATCCCCCTACCAGCAATATCACCCACTAAACCATGTCCATAAGTGCAGACATCACAGATACCAACTTGTATATTCAGGAACAAAAATATTACTCCATGGAGCGAGACAGATTCTCAGAATGTTGCATTGTGATCTCCATAGAACAGCACATCTTGAAATATTGAAAACCGTATATGATCTTGCAGGTGATTTCATGCTGAAGTTAAGTTGCACCTGAGGCCTTCCTCAGGCAGATAGTCACCAGCGTACTGGCTACACCTGAGGCCTTGCTCATGTGGATAGTGACCACAATATTGGCTCAAGCCATGAGATATATGTGTTGCTCAGCACCTGAGGGCCAATGGAGCATGTGCCAAATAACAATAAGTCAATTAGTCTTACCCCTTAAATAGAGAGCAGGCCAAGAACCCTTTGAGCTTTTCTGTGTGGCAGCTGGTTGCATGAGAGGATCTCACCTTGAACAAGAATGCCTCTCCTTACTCCTCACAGAGATTCCTTGTGGCAACAGATCCAGTAAGTGATTAATAGCTTGCCAAACTTTGCAAACTTCATTAAGATTATATCTTAGATTAATTGTGCACTTATAATCCTTAAACAAAAACCATTTACCAAGTCTGGGACTAGAAGTAGATTCAGCCACACCTAGTCTCCTTACCTCTCTAGTTCAAGGAATTTAGAAAGCTTAGGGGTCCACCCTGAACCTCATGACTCAACAGGAGTCCCCCAGTGAATCTGACTTACCCTGTCCTCTGTGCGGTAAATAACCAAGTGCATCTTGGCATCTCAAATGGTTTAAAAATAAGGCCGTGAGTCTGAATCTGATTGTAGTAGAAACCCACATGAGAATAGGACTATGAAGTGTCCATCAAAGATCAGTCTTCCACTCAACAACAGTGAGATTTAGCAAATGAGGTATTTCAAAAAGCACACAAAAGGTCGAGTTGCAGAAAACACTGGCCAGCTGCCTAGCTCTCACCAGCTGATCACAGTGGGAGTTCTCAGCATCAGAGGGGAGGAAAGTCTCCATTTCACTCCTCCGAGAACTTACTGATTGAAATCATTGCAGCACCAGGCAGTAGGGATCTTCTGATAGAGGCATATATGTGTTAGCTGGTTTTTGGAGCTTTCTGAGGATTTCATTTTGACAGAACAGTTTTTCTTAAAAGAAGGAATTTCAGAAAATAATATAGTTGTGAAACAGATTACTGTTTTACAGGATGAACAAAATGGGATACACACCTAACAAAAATTGTCCTGCAAGCCACCCATTCTTCCTGGAATTCTGCCAGAGGGGAATGAGTGTAAGTCTGCATGGATTTATTCTCTTACCTGGAGAATAAGTGATTGCACACTTCTGAACATGAATTATCTATTACAGGAAATAATATCCAGGTTTATTAACATTTCATTTTTTTTCAACATGTGGGCTTCACTTGTGTCAGCAAGAATGACACAATCCCTTCAAGAGACACCATTGGGCGTCCTGCAGGGAGAGAGCAGGGGTGCATTGTAAGTGAGACTGAGGGTTTCCTACAGCTAGAACATGAGCAAAAGATTCAGTAACTTATTTGTGATTTCCTAAAAACTAGTCAGATGCAGGGTCTGGCCCTGATTTCACAGAGTTCAGAGGGAAATAAATGAGGAAAGGAGAGGCAACACAGACCAAGCAGAGGATATATGGGCTATCTCTTGGTTCTTAGATATCTATGTTCACATTTGTTGCAATGGGGAAATTTTTTCCATCTCAATAGCTGCGAGGCTCCCAGAGTAGCACATCTGTCAATACCTGAACATACAGCACTCTGCAGAGCTTTGACTGAGCTGATTTTATTTGGCTGTATAAAGTTTCTCAGGAGTTGTTTATTCAAACTGTCATAAATATGCTAAAGCTGTGAGTCATGCAGTCTAGAAGGCTACTGCAACTATCACAACGTGGCAAAATCTTCTTTATAGGCATTCTCTATCCTTGGAGGCTACTTTTACCAATCCAAATGTGTTTTGCCTAGAATACAAATCTATTTATTTATTTTATGTGACTATTTCTTTCTGGTAGCAATTTTGCAGATGCACCTTGAACAGCTTCAAAGAGGTTTGCTCCCAGGACCAGTATCTTAGGGTTGCTTACAGCAAACCTAGTGTTACTGACAACAAATGTAACCCTGAGCAGTATAGAATTTGGGAGCTGTAAGTATTCACTGGTGTAGTTTCTATCTAATAATAATGTACTATTTCATACAAGACATATGATACCCTGTCTTCCCTTAATGTATAATCATGGATGATTTGACTCAAGAAGGCCAAATGTTGTGTACATGAGGACCAAATCTATTATTTCTGCTAGCCTCAGAAATTTATTATTTATTTTACATGTATGAGGAGTCTGACAAACTTACTTCACAAAGGAGCAAAAGAAAGCTTATCTCTCTGTCAAATTTGCTGCTATGATTATTTATTCATTTACTCACTACCTGGCTTACTTTCTACTACTTAGTTGTACTACAAATTCACATAAGCCTTTCACTGACTTCCTCTGTTTTAAATGATGTATAAATAATTCCCTTGTACTCTTAAGGACACAATGATGGTAAATACTAAGAGTTCAAATATCACACCTGAGATTAAGCATTCATTACTGGTCTTTCTAAAACAACAAGAAATTCTTATTCTATTTCTAATAAGGTAGTAATAAACCAGTTTGTACTAGGCCAACTAAAGAAATTGATAACTGGTGACTGAAAATAATATAGAGAGATAAAAATTACACATACAGTGAGATTAAGCTAAAGACATAGCCAAAGGAAAAAATATCACATATGTTTATCATCTCATATGCTCAAGCCAGCATATTAGTCCAAATGTCACCCATATTCATAGTCATTTTTCTATTTGAATAACAAAATACACTGCCTGCAGCACTGTTGTCTCTGTTCTTCCTCATGACTGCTCCTGTCTCGGAAGGAGATTGTCCCTCAGGGAGGATGCACTCGTTTGTAGTGAGCATGGAGCTGCCTGCATTTAGCAGCTCCCAAAGGATGTGTTGAGCTCAAAGAGGCAGCTGAAATCCTGTAGGAGGGACTTCATGGCTACTGGAGTGTCATTTTCATGATAATAAAATGCTAAAATTCCACCCAGTTCCCTTTAGAAGTCCTGAAATAACCTCTGGGGAGCTCACCATTACTACTTTGAACAGACACATATTTTCAGGATATCTACTGTCTTTAGCTTGAGTTTCCAAGGTCAAAATATGCCTCCAGAGGATTTGGTCCCTTCTTCACCCTGTCTGAGAATTATGTCTATCTCTCACCATTCCTTCCAATGGAACACTAGCAGACACTACCTGTCTGCTTTCATTAGACAAAAATAATTAATCTATTTCATTCTTTTGTTGGAAGACACAATTCGGTTTGGATCAATAGCCTGTGTATGGAAGACTGGGTTTTGGAAAGTCATTTCATACCCTAGGACAGCTGAGGTGACACTAGATACCATGTAAAGGGTAAGATTAAGTAATCTTACCCTTTACATGGGTATCTTTACAATGTAGATGTTTGTGTGAACTATGTTTTTAAACTATCACTTTAGATGATAGCCACAGCAATGCAGTCCACAGCAATGCAGTTTACCAAATACAGATTCTTGCCTTAGGTGACTAGCCAGTGCACTAGCTTGTCTTTATGTGCTAGAAGGGAGAGTGTGTTGAACTAGAAGGTCCCTAGTGTTGAGAATTTCTAATTTGAAGCCTGTAAAACATTTAGACTCAAATGGAGTCATGGAATCATTGAATGGTTGGGGTTAGAAGGCACCTTTAAGGATCATCTAATTCCACCACCCCTGCCATGGGCAAGGACACCTCACTAGATCAGGTTGCTTAAGGCCTCATCCAGCCTGGTCTTGAACACTTCCGGGGATGGGGCATCCAGATCTTCCAGTGCCTCACCACCCTCAGAGTAAAGAAATTCTTCATAATACCTAATCTTTATCTACCCTCTTTTAGTTTAAAGCCATTACCCTTGTTTTGTCACTCCACTACCTGACAAAGAGTCCCTCCCTAGCTTTCCTGCAGGCTCCCTTTAGGTACTGGAAAGCTGCTGTAAAGTATCCCTGGAACCTTCTCTTCTCCAGGCTGAACAGCTCCAACTACCTCAGTCTGTCTCTGTAGGAAAGGTGCTCCAGCTCTTTGATCATCTTTGGGGCCCTCCTCTGGACTGATTCTAGTATGTCCATGTCCTTTTTTTCTGCTGGTGGCCCCAGAGCTGAGCACAGTACTCCAGGTGGGGTCTCACAGGAGCAGATTAGAGGAGGAGAATCACCTCCTTCAGCCTGCTGGCCACACTTTTAATGCAGCCCAGAATACGGTTGGCTTTCTGGGCTGCAAGCTCACATCACTGGCTCATGTTGTTCTTCTTGTCCACCAGCACCCCCAGGTCCTTCTCTTCAGGGTGACTCTCAATCCATTCTTTGCTCAGCCTTTATTTTTGCTTAGGATTGTCCCGGCCCAGATGCAGGACTTTACACTTGGCCTTGTCGAAACTCATGATGTTCGCACAGGCCTACCTCTCAAGCATGTGCAGGATGCCCTCTGTCTGGCATCCTTTCCTTCCAGCATGTCAACTGTACCAAACAGTTTCTTGTCAACTGCAAACTTCAAGTGAGGGTGCACTCAATCCCAATGTCTGTGTCACCAACAAAGATGTTAAACAGTGTCAGTCCCAATGAATAACACCACTTTTTACTGATCTCCACTTGGACGTTGAGCCGTTGACCAGCTCTATGAGTGCAACCATCCAGCCAATTCATTACCCACTGAGTGCTCTGCCCATCATATCCATATCTCTCCAATTTAGAGACAAGAATATCATGGGGGACAATATCAAATGCGTTGCACAAGTCCAGGTAGATGATTACTCTTACCCTATCCACCAATGCTCTAACCCCAACACAGAAGGCCCCCAGATTTGTTAGGTATGGTCTACCCTTATTGAAGCCATGTTGGCTGTCACCAAGCACCTCCTTATTTTCCATCTGCCTTAGCATAGTTTCCAGGAGGATCTGCTGCATGATCTTGCCAGGCACAGAGGTGAGACTGACTGGCCTGTAGTTCCCCAGGTCTTCCTTTTTCTCTTTTTTAATGGAGCTATTCCCTTTATATAGAGTTATATTAAACATACATGCCTTGTACTGAGAGAATCCCTACTTTACGATACTGGTACCACCGCAAAACAATTCCAAGTTCATCACAAACCCACAGCTGCCTTCACTCCATGCATCTTTCCAAACAAACGTTAAATTACCACAGGGTATGCTTTCCAACATCTTGAACGTATGACTGTTACTAAAGAACAGCTGTAGAAAACAAGAAGCATCAAATTTTCCTCAATGAAATAAGCAGTTTTCTGGAGCATTATATAGCCTTCTGTAATCAGAAAGCTAAGGATGGAAGATCTACTTTTTTTAAGAATGTCTGTCTTGATCATCCTCTTCCTACTGGCTTTTCTCATAACTGGATTAAAAGAGCCCCAATGGACAGAGATAATATCATACCAACCAATTTTTGTACATTTTTTGAGCACTCAAAATATGTTAGAGCCATAAACTGCTGTAATGTGATCTAAACATTGCTAAATCTGAAGTTTCTTATACCCCATTGTTTTTATTATTTTTTTTTTCTCAGTTTGTGTGGTAAATAGTAATTTTGCTGAATTTACAATACTGAAAATGAATGAGAAATGTCTTAAAAGCCTGAAATTTGCAAAATGTTTCACAGCTATTCATTTAAAAAAGTCACCATTCAAACACTTTATTCCCAGAAGTACATATGTAATTGTGTTGCTGTCAACTCACAAATGGCCTGAGAACAAAGCACTCGAAAGGAACAATGTGATATTAGAGGAGAATAATGAGCTTCTGCATATGGATTCTTTAAACCCCATGCTTTGCAATAATCACTTAAAATACATTTAAAAAAAGAAAAAGAAAAAAATAATTTATGTGTTCTGTCGATCTGCATGAAAATCATTTCATCTGTGTCTGTGAGTTACTGAGGAATTAACATGACTAATAAAAAAAGTGGTGATGAAGTTATTGTAGGAAACTAATCTACTGCCTGCTGGGGTGGTGTTTTGGAGGATGGTCAGTGACTGGGAAAGCCCTGTTACACATGCTGCTTCACCTTGTTCTGGTGATACTGACTGCAATTAGATTATCGTGCATTTAGTTACACCTGTGCTGTCTTGCTGTGAAGCCCCTCTTCCTGGACTGATTGGTAGTGCTAGTTAACCACTACTAAATCCCAACAGATTCAACACCAGGTGTAAGAGCATGACTATTTCAGAGTCTATAGTCCCCCTATGCTTTGTGCCAATGTACATAGGGCATCTGTAGTATGTTTCCCACACTCTCCATGATCTGCAGCATCCCTAATTATCAAGGTGAAGTGGTAAAAACCTAGAAAGTTTGAGCTGTATCTTGAGTGACTGAGTGGTCCAGAATCTCCTCAGATAGCCTGTGCTTTGGTGAAAGAACAAGCAAACAGATCTCAATGGGTCCTAATAATGCTAACCTTTCTGAAAGCAGATTTTCATTAACTGTTGTGTGCTGAATGAGTTTTATGTTGCTTGTGCCATATTAACTGGGTATAATCGATCATGGGCAACAGGACTATGCAAACAAGACCTGAATGCAATGAGTGTTGGGAAGAGCTACAGGTCAAAATGTGGCAGAAGTTCAATATCTGAAACTTTGGGAAGCTAAACCATTTGCTTATAAAACTCCTATTAAGGGAGATTGGGGGCTGGGGTGACATTGTTACGTAGCTGTTCAACAGCATGTGGAGGAAGAAGACTGAAGGGGGCAGGAGGGGGAAGCATTACATGTTGGTGCCTAAGAGATGATCCTGCGACTGGAACAAGCAAAAGTTTTGTCCCCCCAATAAGTGTGCTTTCATGGTCAAACCCCAATGACCAGCACAATTTCTAGTTCAGATGTTTTCCTGTGCCATCTAGCTCCAAACAGATATCCTGCAGTGCTATGAAGTATGCCTGTGCAAGAAAAATTGTTCCAGTTATATGAACAGTTCTTATACCCACGTATTTTTAAAGGTGTTAAAAAACTGAGAAGATGTAAAATCCCCAGATACTAGATTGGCTTAAGAATGGAAGTGAGCTCTTGGAAAAAGACTGAGAAGATTAATAAAAGCTGGCCTTATTGCAGTAAATACTTATAAAGAAAATACTGGCTATTGAATATGAAAATACCTTTAAATCAAGCCAAGAAAGAAACAATTAAATCAAATGAATTCAAATGAGAAATAAAACACTCTTAAAATGCAGAAAATTAAGCAACAATACAATATATGTGAAGTAATGGATTCACTTCATCTCCTGAAGTTTTCACAATAGGACTGAGGCTTTTTCTCATGAATAGCAGTGAAGGAGCATCTAGGTGCTCTTCTGGGAGCAAGAGTCTGTGACATGCATGAGGTCATAGGATGCAATACAACTTTGCTTTTAACCTGGAGGATTTTATTTACCTGCAGATTTCCCAGTGGATGAACTGTGGGGAACAAGGGGGAAAATAAAACCAAAATAAGCCCAACATTTATTGAAGGAGAGAAATGGGTCCTAGCTATTTCTAGGGCAGCAAGATAACTTAAGTGACCTGTGCCCAAATGACTAAACCGGTTATCTGTGATGTAATTCCGTGACCACGAATGCCACTATGCCCTTGCCAGTGCTGCTTAGGAATCCTGGTGCAATGAGGGCTTTAGAAAGGGTAAGACTTTTTGTGTTCTCCATCAAAAGAGGCTGACTCCAATCAGAGGAGTCCTGTCCTTCTCAAATAGCACTGGCAGCCCCAGCTCATCACACTTTTAAGCTTTATGCCTCAACTAGGCAATTAATCCTCAAATAGGCAATTAATCCTTATCCAGAAGCTCCAGGCTACCCAGCTGCCATCATTGCTGCTGCTGGAGAGACTAACCACATAGATGGAAAGAAGCAATTTAGAGAGGAGTTTCTGTGAGGAACTGTAGGTAGAATTATTCTGGAATTATTTGGGAGGCAGGAGGAAAATTAGTCTGCAAAAATAATAAGAGCCTGCTATGCATTGCCAGTAAGTATAAAAAATTAAGGGACACCTCAGTCTCTGAATGACTTAGAAATTCAGAACAAAAAAAAAAAAAAACTAAGCTTCTAAATTTACATTCATAAACAACAAAAGATAAGTCATAGAATTACTGGTACAGCTATAACATTGGCCTGTTTCAGTGCATTTGAACTATTCATTCAGTTGTCAGCAGATGCAAGTTAAAACATGCCGTTCAGATCATACTGTCTTTATCCCTCCCTGAGAACATCCAGCTTAAAGCCACCTTTACCAAATACTGTGCCATTCACTGGAGAAATAAAGGCTTCATTAAAAACAAAATGAAACAAAACAAACAACTCACCAATAAACACCCCCAGAGAAAACATATATGACCTGAAAACTTTGGGAACATTGTTTTTTTTTTTTTCTTTTTTCTTTTTTCTTTTTTTTCTTTTTTTTCTTTATAGGTCAGCAAGTTCACTATCACCTTCTTTATCACACCAACAGAAAGGGAATGTCCCACAGCAGGGCTGCAGCCATGGCTTCCAGATGACGTTGTACAGGGAGAGCTGCTCTGGTACTGGAGTCAGTGTCCTGCGGTGCTCTTCTGTGGCTCTCCCAATCCGCTCTATCACAGCGTCAAAGAGGGGCTCGGTGTCAGCTGACAGAGGTTTGGCTTCAGAAGGGTCTCGCGAGAGGTCAAACAGCAATGGAGGCTCATGATGGGTCACACCTTCCCCAAAACATGGGCAAAATCCTCTGTCGTAACAAGCTCCAGCCCCAAGTGGATGAAAGACTGGGGTCACATAATGAGCCTTCCAGATGGCTCCACCTGGCAGGAAAGAAAGAAGGCTTGCAGTGATGCTGGGAGTTATCACCAGGTGTGTATTACAGGAGTGAATGTTTTCCTAGAGTTCATTTTTGGGCGATGGGTTGCACTTCAGCTCTATACTCACTAGCTGTAGTATTGTAGTATTGTAGTATTGTAATTTCTTTTAAATTAAATGCCACAAAATTAAATCAATAATCTAAACTGATTTCTAAGTTTTCTAGATTTCTCTGGATTTTCTAGCAGATATCACTTATCCCTGATTTTGATCTTATTTTATGAAGACATACAAAAAAGATTTGGGGTTTCCATGGCTAGCTTCCTTGCTGAGGTAGCAGAAGGACAGACAAAAGACCAAGGCAAAGACTTCTCCCTGAGATAAAAAGGGCATGGACTTCCCAGCCCTAGCATTCAAATAGAGAGGTAGGTGAGACCCATCCTGAGCTCTAGTATCCTGCCTAGCATGACAGAGCTTGTGTCATGTGCCTGGAAGCTATGAGCAAACAATTTTGCCATATAAGTAATGACAATGATATTAAGTTCTTTATCACGTTACACCTGGAGCTACTTGGAATGCTACAGTTCTAGAAAAAAAATGTTAGATAAATCTGCCTTCCTGTAGACTGACCTCAGTTCTTGGAAAGAATTCTTGTACTCACTGTCCTTCTGGTGCCACCGCACAGCATGTAAGTGAACGCCACAGTAATGAAACAGGAACTCGTGCTCTGAGTGCTCAACTCTTCCTTGCAGTAAAGGCATCAGATCCCGACCATCAATTACCCTAACAGAAAAAAGGGAGACCATCAGACTGGGGTAAGTTGTACGGTACTGTTTCCTCTGTACACCTCTGGTTGGAATTGACAGCTTTGAACAAGGAAGAGTTTGTAGAAGACTACAAGTATCACAGAATCATCTAGGTTGGAAGAGACCTCCAAGATCACCAGTTTCAACCTCTGCCCTAACACTAACAAGTCCTCCACTAAACCATATCCCTAAGCTCTATATCTAAACGCCTTTTAAAGACCTCCAGGGATGGTGACTCAACCACCTCCCAGGGCAGCCTGTTCCAGTGCCTAACAACCCTTTCAGTAAACTTCTTTCTAATATCCAACCTAAACCTCCCCTGACGCAACTTTAGCCCATTCCCCCTCGTCCTGTCACCAGGCACGTGGGAGAACAGACCAACCGCCACCTCGCTACAGCCTCCTTTAAGGTACCTGTAGGGTGCGATAAGGTTGCCCCTGAGCCTCCTCTTTTCCAGACTGAACAATCCCAGCTCCCTCAGCTGCTCCTCATAAGTCTTGTTCTCCAGACCCCTCACCAGCTTCCTTGCCCTTCTCTGGACTCACTTGAGCACCTCGATGTCCTTCTTGTAGTGAGGTGCCCAAAACTGAATGCAATACTCGAGGTGCGGCCTCACCAGAGCCAAGTACAGGGGGACAATCTCTTCCCTGGACCTGCTGGCTCATGCTGTTTCTTATACAAGCCAGGATGCCGTTGGCCTTCTTGGCCACCTGAGCACACTGCTGGCTCATATTTAGCCAACCATCAATCAATACCCCCAGGTCCTTCTCTGCCAGGCAGCTTTCTAACCACTTATCTCCCAGCCTGTAGCTCTGCTTGGGGTTGTTGTGCCCCAGGTGCAGGACCCGGTACTTGGCCTTGTTGAATTTCATACAGTTGGCCTCAGCCCATCGGTGCAGCCTATCCAGATCCTGTAGAGCCTTCCTACCCTCAAGCAGATTGACACATGCACCTAGATGCTGAATCTCAAATGTAGAGAAGAGGTGACTGAACTGTGGCATCATTTATGTGTCTAGAAAAGGACCAGGAGTGAATAAGAAAATGTTAGACTCTTAGAACTTGTTTCCAAAGTAGATTTTCTATTATCTTAGGAGAAAAGGGGGAATAATGACACTTCTGTTTGTACCTGTCCTGTGGTACTACCCCTCCAGCCAGATGAGTTACTGTGGGGTAAATGTCCATAAGGCTTGTAGGTTCATTGATAACTGTGCCTGCAGGTAACACTCCTGGCCATCTAAGTATTCCTGGGACACGGATTCCTCCTTCCCAGCCTCCCATAGCTTTTCCACCTTTAAAATAATATGAAAAAATATATGAAAAAATCATTAAAATAAACATTTTTAAAAAATAAATTTTAGTTGAATGACAATGTATTAGCTTAAAACTGTCTATTTTTATCTTAATGAGTCTTCTATACCCTCTTGATGTTACCACTAACTTCCTTCTGCTCAGCATCAGTGATACTGTGTTCACTATATTACCCCATAAGTGACCATATACTTTAACTCCTTTTTGTTGTTTTACAAACACATTTCCCCATCAGAACTCAGTGTGGATACAATTATTAGGTATAATGTGATTACACAGCCAAGTTCTCCTCTCTCTTTTGCAATCATATAACATACTTGTTGCAGTTAAAACAAAGTCTCAGATGTCAGATGCAGCTAGTAATATTTATGGAGAAGTTACACATTCTTAATGAAAATTAACTTGTGATCAATTGCTTTATGAGGAGAGGACAGTTTGAGAATTATTGCTTAAAAGAACATCTGCACAAGCTAGGATTGTGTATATTGTTGAATGCATAGTTAGTAAGAGATAAAAATGTTTCTCAATGATAAAAACAGTTAATCCAGAAGCATACAGTCTTATCTCATCTTTAGATGTGTTCTGAGTACTTTGCTAGTTGATGCTGGGTTGTCAACACCCCTGACAGCTCTTACCTCTGTATATTCCATTCCAGCCACCCAGCTGCCTTGTATCTTCTTGTCTTTCCAGCCATCCACCATGATCAGAGGCAAAGTAAATGAGTGTAGTACTTTTCAACCCTTCCTTGTCAATAGCATCTAGAACCTGCCCTGTAAACATAGGAATATATGTGCATTAAAAAAAATCAAAAATGTATCTCACACAATACAGATTTTAGCCTCTGACTTGCAAACATTAGAATATGTAGGTCTACCCAGTGTTTAAAGGAAGAGTTATACAGCACTGAGATTTATAGATGTCATTTCACTGTCTATATAAAAGCACACAAAAAAGACATGCTTTAACCCCTTTATTATTAACATTATAAGAAAAAAGTACAAGAACTACACCAGCAACCTCTAGCCTCTATTGTAAAGGACAGAAGTGGTGTGCTGTAAAAATATGGAAAGAAATCTTGATCCAAGGTTCCCAGAAAGTAAGGTTCTGCATAAGTGAAGGCCACAGAGAAAAATGAGAAAAAATGTCTTATACATTTATCTTATAATTTTCTTATAATATATGTTAAATGCAACCAGTAACTTGATGTAAATACAAACTATTTACATCAAGTTACTGGTTGCATTTAACATATATTAACAATGTAAATCTTTTTTCTTGATCTGATTCTGACTTTTTAAGTATATCTGCAGTGTGCAAGTATTTGAAAGATTGGTATGAAAACAGTTCTTTCTGTATATATACACCTGATTCTTATTCCTTTCACAAATGTAACTACTTTTCCTATTGCATGGTTGGATAATAAAAAATATTCTCCTTCTCCTTGAAAAAAACAGGTTGAAAAATTACTTGAATCTAATTTCTGGAAACATCAATTAATATTTATGAACATTTCTGGATTAGTGAGTGGACTGAAAAATATTCAGTACTCTGCTGAATTCATCAGTCACTGAAAAATAGCCTGCTGGCTTACACCTGGAACTACTTTGCTTATCAGTTTTATCACCGTCTTATGTGTCCTGCTTAGAAACAGATAAGACATGAACAGAAGAGGCTAAAATTACATGATCTGGAATAATTATAGAAAGTTAAATAGTTCTAAGTTCATGTAGTATTTAGGAAGAGAAGCAGTTGGTTATCTTGAAAACAGACAAGGGGACATGGTTAAAACTGGTAAACACTAGACAAAAAAACAGATTCACTTGGTCTAAAACTGGAGAAAATAAAAAGCCAACAGCGTAAGCCAATAGCACTCATACAAGGATACAAGGCTGATGTTAGGACTTTTTTTCCTTCTTGCTTTTAATTCTTTTCCTTTGTTTAAAAAATGAATAACAACTACATTTTTATTACATATTCACAACTAGGTATTAGCTAGAGAGACATTGTTATTTGCTATGGCCACTTACCCACCATCCAGTCCATCTCCTCAACATTGTCTCCATACAAACCATGGCTGCTTGTCCCAAGAAACTTCTCTGTGGTGAGGAGAGGGGTGTGGGAGTGTAAAAAGGAAAGAAAGAGGAGGAATTGCTTGTGCTTATTTCTAAAAAAACAGAAATCAATGCTTTGTTACTAGGAGGAGGGTTCTCAATACCTACAGAGATCAATAATAATGGAAAATGGTATTATGATTTGCATACATATTTCAGCAACCACTTCAGAAATATCTTTGTAAGGTATTAAAGTCCAGTGATTAGGGTCTGTCTGGTAAAATAATGTTGGGTTCCCCTTTTTTCTCTGAATCATACATAGACAAGTTTCATATTGAAACTCCACTTTCAGCTATTGTAAACCATCACCATGCTACTGAAATAAAAACAGTGAGTTCATTGCCTGTCAGTGGCTCCCCACATGTCAGTCCATGCAATAAGTCTAATCCACAGCTCTTCTTCTCTTTCTGCTGCCCACACACACATTTCTGTCACAAGCTGTTGTTATCCTTTAAAACTTTGCTGTTGGACTCACAAAATGGAGAGGACAGGAGAGGAGAGGAACAGGAGAGGTGTTGGAAGGGACCTGCAACGATGAGCAAGTCCAACCACCTGACCACTTTAGAGCTAACCAAATGTTAAGGCATATTATTAAGGGCATTATCCAAAGCCTCTTGAACACTGGCAGGCATAGAAATATGCATTTCCTCAAAATAGCCTATAAACTTTTGATCCATGTGGAAATGTGGAAAGGTTATCCACTTCAGTGAAGAAAGGAATAGCAGATATCTTTCAATGGCAGATAATTTATGGTGTAATGCTATAGTTTCATTATTAGCATTATTAGTAATTAATAGGCATAATATATTTATAATCTTCTTTACAGTTATAGAAATTACAGTTTGCCTGGAGAAGCCATGGATGCCCCATCCCTGGAAGTGTTCAAATCCAGGCTGGATGGGCTTTGGGGAACCTGGTCTGGTGGGAGGTGTCCCTGCCCATGGCAGGGGGATTGGAACTAGATGGTCTTTAAGGTCCATTCCAACCCAAACTGTTCTGTGATTCTATGATTCTACAAAGAATTCACATGGGAAAATGTTCTTGAAAGACATGCAAGAAACAGAATAAATGCAATCAAAGAAAATGTACTTTACCTTTCAATAAATGAAATGGACTCTCTCAAGATAAGGGACGTAGTCCTTTCTGTCACCATTGGCTGCTCAGTAATTTCATGGTTTCTCATCATTATGCAGTTCCAGTATCTCACAAATCCATAGCTTGAGAACCAGGACACAAAGAACAGAAGACTAAACCCAGCAAGGCAGGTCAGTGTTTTCCAGTGTACTGGAATCAAGCCAGCAATTCTCCCTAGGGCAGCAGTGAGTGTAAAAAGGCATATCATCTGAGTGTAAAGCCAGAGTTTTCTTCTGAAGACTCTGTCCATCTCTGGTGCTTCTGTTGTTTGGCAGTCACTTATTAGCGTAAAAGGCATCCCGTAAAAATAATCAAACCCATGGTTCAAAGGGTGATGACAATGGTCGTTGCGGGATTCACAGTTAACACCTTGATGCCACTTTCCTGAAAATGTGCATTATTAAAATATAGAGTTAATAGTTAAAAATAAATGTTTTCTCATTAAAAACATTTCTCAAAAAAATGTTTTCTTTTTCTGCTTCTTCATCCTACAGATACATATCAAGTAGGTACTGATAAAATGGGGTATACCTTATAATTGATGAAAGTTAACCACTACAATTTATAAATTTCCACCAGAGTTATTTCCAACACACAGTTAGGGTGCTCTGTATACATACTCATGCCTTGTAGCTTTGATCAAATGCAACAAAGTCTGGACTATAAAGGGAACAAGAAAGAGGGAAGACCTCAGGTTTTCAGAACTTTGCAAAATGTATGGATTTCCTGGAGACCTGTCAGGTATGAAATAGAAGGAAGGAGTCCTTTTGTAAGCACGGGTAAAAATAACACTGTTCTGTTGTCTCTTTGCCTTTAAGACGCTATGGAATCTTTTTTTTTTCTTTTTTTTTTTTTTTTTTCTGGAAAGTTTTGGATGGCTTAATGGCAGTCCTATGGCACCACTCAGTGATGTGTTGGTGACAGCTATGGACAGTGCAATTAAACAGCTTGCATCTCAACAGTGAGTTTGCCAAGCAAACCATCAGATCCAGAAGAACTTGAGCTCAGGAGATCTAGATTTATCATGAAATTGTACATACATAAGTAACTGCTGATAATAATATCTCCATATATTGGATGAGAATAGAAAGCTTTGTTTTATAAATATTTTGTTGCTATTTATTTGTATTTAATCAAGTTTTTTTTAAATCGTCAAAGCCTTTTTTTTTTTTAATAGTGAAATCTTCATAGACCAAAAAGAACACCTCATGGCCGTTTGCAATTGCAATACCATTTGTTATTTATTATGAACATATGTCCACTATTATGATGAATGGCACATCAAAATCATGTGTTTCCTCCCTCTTAAGTCTATTCAACCAGACTGGGTAGGCACTTACATGGAAACAACAAGTTGTTTCATTTGGCTCAAATGCTGAGGCTTACAGATATGTGAAGCAAGTGACCAGAATCTACATCTTTTTTTTTTTTTTTTCTTCCCTCACAGGAGCAGTTTAATTAATTTTTACAACCTCTGATGTAATGCAGGCCTTGGATACCAAATTTATAGATCAAAATGAACTCTTAGAATTTTACCTGAAAACTAATTTGCAACCAGTTCTTATTGTGGAGTAAAGAACTGTGCACTGACAAAAACATATTACCCTAAGCAATAGGTTCATTATGTTACTAATACATATACTGACTGTGACCCCTGAGTAGATTTCAAAAGAATTGCAATGTATTACAATAGCAGCAGAAAAATCTACTTTGAAGGGGAAAAAATGCTACTTTTTGGATGTAAATATAAAATTATATTATTGGTGGATGGATGAATTATATTCAGCTAAAATTCAGTTTACCTCATAATATATTTAGAGCCAGCTATAAAATGAGAAAGGTTTGTAATAAACATAAAAATATATTGGTCATAAATACAGGTGCAGTTAATGTATTCTTGGGCTTCAGATGCAGTTCAACACCTAAATCTCTAGCTGATGATGATAAAGGCTTCTGACATACTGCAAAAGACTCAAAACCATAGATAATAAATTGTCTGATTAAGATAAATTAGCATTTGAGACCCTATTTTACAACACTATTTCTGACTATGAAGACTTTGTAAAGCATTTCCCAACATAAAATCGGCTTATCACATCAAGCCACAGTTTATTAGTAGGACTTAACTTTGCAGTCACACTGGCTGTGCTCATAACAAACCAAACACAAACCACTTAGGTGCATCAATTTAGTGGCTATCCAGCTGCAGTGATGCAGACACATGCTGCATAAGATTTCTTGCTTCATGACTCAGCTCAGGAACATTTGTTTCCTCACATGTATTTCCTCAGTCTGTGAAACAGTGTGACATATCTAAGATAAATAATTATTTGAAACTGAATAATGACAAGAAAGTTACAACTGTATTAAAAAAAAAGTCATGTAAAATATAAAGTAGGATGGAATTCTTATTAATGCTGAAGGAGATAATGTTTTGTGGGCTGTACTGAAATACTGGTGAACTACAGTGGCATGCTATACTTAAATAATTGTTTTGTTTCCATTTTTGAAAGACCAAATCCTGTGACATTTTGAACTGATTCTGTTGCTTTAAGTAGCAGCTGCTTGCTTTTCTACAAAAAAAGAACATCTCTGTCTGCTCCGCTCTGTGCAAAGATACATGCACATGCATCTTTGCATGAAACTCATGTACTTGTTTCTTATTTAACAGCATTGGAATAATTATCATATGACTGGTAGAGTAGTATTTAAGGAATATTTTTAACAACATATTTTCCAGTATATCTTTTAACAACCACAGGTCAATGTGTTTGAAAGTAGGCAGACAGTAAAGATTATTTTTTTTTTTTTATCACATATTTGTTCTTTTGAGAGATTCTTTATGGTCAGGACTTCTTACATAATATTCTTGTATCAGGAAACAAAAACATCACAACTGTGATACAAGCAGTTCCTAGCCAAACCAAATGGTCTAAATGGAACATCTTCAGGAACATCTCCATACCTATTAGTCCTGTGCTGTAGCCTTGTTGCTGCAGAATTTTGGCAAAAGTAGTTTCATTTGGAGGGAGCCCTCCTGAGCCACCATTCCAAAAAATAACGCGATAATTATTTATTGCATCCATTCCTACAAAATATAATAAAATATCAGTAACTACAACTGGTAGTTTTATCAAATATACTTCCTTGTTTCCTGGTTTCATTGGTATTATAGTGTCAAATGTTTATCCTAATGCTGTTTGTTTGGGGAAATCAATCTTGGACAGCGTACAAGGATGAGATTTAAAAGATTTAAATCTCTCCATTGCATATTACCTGTCTTTTACACCTGATACTGCACCATTTTATCTGGAATGGCACAGTCATACAGATGCATTTCTATGTTGCAGTGGCATCCAGGCTGCATGCAGTATACTGGGCTGGTGTGTTGGTGAGGGAATGGAGCAGGGCAGAGAGATTTCAGCCCTCTCTCAGCCTCAAACTCCAGTTGCCTGCAAACTCACAATGTACATGACTGGTATACAACTGCTGAGACCCATAGAGCAGCTATATAGCTCCCTAGTCTTCTCCTCAGGTTTACACTCTGTTACTCAGCATTATATACTGGCATAACCTCATCATATGATGTAATATGAAGTATGAAATGTCTTGGAAGTGTTGAACAGCCCTGCTGTTACAGTGGGACACAGACTCTATACAAGTTCATGTGCATTTTTCAGCTATCTCAGTTGGAGCCATCAGGATGAAAGTAGGATGACATGTCAGCTTCAAAATGCCTCAGGAATGAAGACACTGAAGAGTTTTGTGATAGAACAAGCATTACAGTCACTGTTAGAAACGTACAGAGCTATTTGCTTTTTATACCTCTTCAGCTCAGGAATGCATTTTGACAGGATAGTATTTTTTCTTCAAAAACAGTACTGGGAAAAATAATATAGCTGTCAAACTGTTATTTTGTAGGACAGATGAATTTTGATATATAGGTTTACAAAGCTGAACTGTAAATGGCTCACTCTGCATGCAGACTGGAGGTAATGGACACAAAGCTGCATAGACCTATTCTGTTCCCTGAAAGGCTCTGTTATTTCTTATATCTGATGAGGAGTTCCCCAAAACAGAAGTTAAATGTAACCAGTGTTTTAAAGATGTGTTACTTTTCATACTCTGTGTAATGACTTATTTGAATGAAACAATTTGTACCAACTCCATTCTGGCTGCAATCTGTGCAATACAGCACCAAAATGCAACCAGAGTTGCTAGCTAGTGGGGAGCAAGCTGCTTTGCAGAGCTGGATCTTCTCTGCCTTACTTCCCTCTGGGCTGGTTCATTGTATGCCATAAATATAGATGCAGCCTCCAAGGTACTAGAACTAGCTGGTGAGTCTTTTGTGTCCTTAGTGAGGGATGGTAAGTCTACGGCACATTGTCTCTGCACGTCTTCATTCCTTTGTGCCCACTGTACGACACTCTTCCCTTCAGCAATAAAGCAATGTTTAAAGGCCACTTGGCTGTGCAAGGCAAACCTGATCGGAGAGGATATCTGCCAGTGAGGAAAGCTGCTCTGCTTGGTGTGCAAAGTGGAGCTGCAGCGATGTGTTGGGTCAGTTTTACTCCTTCCTTTGCTAGGCGATCGATGTTCGGGGTCCTAAAAATGCAACCAACACTGTCAGGTACTATTCAGATGGCCTTCAAGGGGATGGGAATGAGGGATAGTACACTTATCTTCATTTTTGGAAGTTTATTCTATTTGAATTATTTTTATTTCTCTTATTTATTTTCAAGAAGGGGAATGATTTTTTCTTTTAATTTAACAATAGCTACCTGGATAAATTTCAAGCCAACCATTTCTTATTTCCTAAGTCCCATGAAGGGTCTTGGCAAAATGCATCCCACTGCTCTTGAAGAAGAGAACTTATGCCTTGGGGATGATGATATCTTGAAGGCTGAGCCATGCAGAGCCTCATCACCCGCCTATCTGAAACTTGCCATTTGGTGCCAGCAGGGTGAGATTCTGAGATCTTTACTGGATGAGGTGAGTGCTCCCACCAAGTTTGGTTTTGTTCAGAGAAATGACAAGCTGGTAGGAAGAGAGTAGGCATTAATGTGTCATGATTTTTAAAGAGTAGACAAGTTCTATGTCCTCGGGTCTGTATACAGAAGTATTTCCCAGTAACATAGCTCATCACAGTGATTAAAACTGTATTTTGATGTGAGACTTGGAAAGAATGGCAAAACAGAGTTGAATGAGGTAATGAGGCCTGATATGTTGAAAGAGGAGACAGCATTTCTATCTTCAGGTATGTGCAAAAGCATTGCATTTCTCGGTGTTGGGCAGTTAAGGAATACACAAGAACTATTAACATATTTCCAGATTTGGAACAGCTCTGGATAGCAGAGCTGGCCCTGGGAATGCCCTCCAGGGTGTGAGATAATCCTGGTAATGCTTTATATTTACATAGTGACCCCCATGAGAAATCTCCTCAGTTCTCCAGTAAACAAATTTAAGGAGAGCTCTAATGGCTGATAATGGGTAGAGGATTGCAGGCTTACAGAAAATAGCACCAATTCTGATTATTATTACAGTCTGTTTCCTCACCTGATAGTGTTATTCCCATAGCAACCTATATCCCCTATGCCAAGATCATCAGCCAACAACAGGACAAAGTTTGGCTGTGTGATGATGGAAAGCTGTGCCAGTGGTGGCTGCAGAAGCAGGCTGAAAATCACGGATGTGACCAGGGATGTCCTGAAACACAGAAGAAGGAAAGTAGTCAAAGGCATGTCCATTCATCCCTCCCACTGCTCATGGTTAAAGACCTTCCCACATGAGCTTGTCTATAGACCAGACCATTCTCTGCCCAGAACATAGAGGACTTCTTAAATTTTGATCACTGACCCAAACAGATGTCATAAAAAGGAAAGTGTCAGGAGCATAAATTTAAGATATCCTTTCCCATTTGTTTACAAACTTCGCACGAGCAGTGTCCCTTGGGAATTTACGCATTAAAGATGAAGAAATTATTTTGCTTTAATAATTTGGGATGTTTGTAGAAATTGGTTTGGGAAACTGAGAATCTGGTCAGCTTCCACTCATATCCTTCTTGCTCAGACTGAGACCTTTATGTTAAAAACAATGGTAAGAACAAGAACCAACCAAACAGACAAAAATAAAATAAAATAAAATAACATTGTGAGTATATTTTATGGATAAACAACCTCATTCTTTTATAATATGATATTCTGTCATTATTAAACTTAGATCACTTTAGATTTAATGATAATATAAAAAGAATTAATGAAGTCTTTTCTTACCAGTAAGATGTTAGTTGCCAAATCATTTTTTGCATTTCGAGTGTTCAGATCCTGCAAAACCAAGAGAAAGAACCTTGTCATATTTGCATCTTCCCACTAGTCAAGGCAATAAAAATAGATATAAACTTAATCAAAGCCCTACAACATTCATTCAGGTTTATTTACTTTAGTTTGACTTTGATCAGCTCCTAAATGAAGAAGAGTAAAGGCATTAAAGTCATTTTTATTGACAGGACTTCTTCACTTCTTAGAGGAATTTTGCTCTTTTGTGAAGTTTTTCTTAAAAGAGCAAAATATTTCTCCTTTGTTACATGACTGAGCTTTACAAAAATACTTACTATTCAGTCAGAAAGGAAGAGAATATCTTTTTAAAACCTAGTCCTCAATATCATTATTTTTCTGTAATCACAGAGACAGAAGCAGCCTGCTGCTTCTTCAAATAATGTGCCAAGTTTCTTTTCAGGCTTATGAGGGTTATCTTTAGCCGTAGAAATTCGAGTCATCTTCTTTCAGTGATGACATTTTCACAGAAGACACAAAATCTGTGTCCTCCTGTTGTTTGGCTTTATACTCTAAGCTGAGCATTTTTCTTTTTTTTGTATGTGTCAGATTTCATGTCTTTATGCTATTTTCCCCTTCTCTGTACAGCTTTCTGCAAATCTTCTGGATCTTTCTCTTTTACTACCAGGACAAGACAAAATGTTAGAAGGTTTTAAAGTTGGAGCTGAGTGATCAGGCTTTTCAATAGACTCCTTTCAAATTTTTCCATGTCTGGTTAAATTATCCCAAGTGTCCAAATTTTAAAATCGTGTTGGTTTAACATTTGTTTTTCAGAAATGGTACTATTTAGCAGCTTAGTTAATAGCTGTGTTTAGTACATTTTATTGATCAACACCACAAGCCTCACTGAAAAAAATTACATTTCTGTGCTTAGAAAATTGATATTCAGACATGTACAATGCATAAATGCTGGTGCAGCATTGCTATCTACGGATATTCAAACTTTGTTTCCTGCATCTGAATTTGTGCCTTTGCTGCATCCTAGGCCTCTACAGGAAAGATACTGGGGTACAGATCAGCCATGTTTTACATATACATACTGCATGCCTCCAAAACAGGTGAAAATAATGGGAATTGGAAGGGTGTCTTTGGAAGCTGCCTGTGAAATAGCAGTTAAAATACAGACAACAGCTTGCTGTGCTGCATGACATTACCCGTCAGGCTGCTTCCTCAGTGAAGGCAGTGGGAATGCTTCCATAGAAGCTCCTGGGAGAACAAGAGGGATAATCAGAGCATATTTCCCTGTTCCTTACCTTTTTGAGAAGATAGAGAGGGCCCCATGTCCCTGCGCAGTGGTGATGCTGACTTGGCCATGAGCATTTTGTTAACAAAACCTTGTGGGGTCTGCACGGCTCTGCTGCGGGAACCAAATCCAGCTTCAAGCAAGACTCTTTCCTCCCTCTCACATTAGTTAACCCCCTCAAAAATAACTTAGATTTTATCTCTTCCTTCATCCATTTTAATAATCCTGGGATGGGGTGGGGGGTGGTTGGTATAACTTGCAGGTCTTCCTTACCTTACTGTTTTGCTTTACTGACTGAACTTTTAAAATCCACCTCTGCTTTCCTACCAAAATTCTTACAAGATACTGAGATCCCAACTCAAGTCAGTTTGCATAAGATAAATTATTCATATTTTCAGATATGCTCAGGTGCACTTTTCACATTCTTTATGCTCAGATGCTTTTCACAAAAACAGTACCCACTTGTGGCATCAGCTACGCAACACTCACTGAAAGCTCTTCCAGCTTATATTCTATTCAGTCTGCTACTCTTCAGTCTGTGAAAATATCCTCTAAATAATGCTTATCTGTAGATTTCATATAGATAAAAAAGCCAGACTCACTCATGATAAGTTCTCTGCTGCCGACTCACTTTGTACTCAGGCATGGATGAGAATAATGTTGTTGTAAAGGGAAATGCCTTCTAAACACTTCCTGAAGATATTTTTATCTACAGTAGCAAGAAACTTTTTCAAACACCCATTAAAATTTTCCTGTGCATTTCCAGAGACAACAAGGAAAAAATACAATACCTGGTAATATCAAGTTAGGCTCGAAGCAGGCAGCTGATGCACTGGAGTGTGAGCTTAGTTTCAGTCGACTTAAAACCAATCCAAATTTTTCAGCATTTTTTTCAACAACTGCTACTACAGCACAACATATAACATCTGTTGCTGAAGGCAGTCCTTAAATCTGCCCTGGCTGCTCATGCGCATTTTTCTGCAGGAAAGCCTTGCTGTACCAGAGCTGACAAGCTGCTGGATGGTCTGACTTACACTGGAGTCCCTCAAGCTTCATGTCCCGCTGCCTTTTGCACAACAACGACATTCATACAGGCATGAAAGTCAGGTTGGGAGCACCAGAGATGTAGCTACAATGCTTTCTGCCCAGCCACCGTGTTTTCACGGGCAGCAAAGGACCTCCTTCAAGTCTGACAGGCTCCAATGAAAGAGGCTATAAGTAACAGTTCCCAACAAACCTCCCTGCATTCCACCAAGGAAAACAGAAAATTGCTGTACTTACAAAGCAGCAATTCTTTGCCTGTGGAAACAGGAATGGAGTGCATATCTTCAATTTATAGCCACCCCGAGTGCCTGCAGTGATGACAAGGTCACCTCTGCACATGCAGTAAGAAGCAGTTTTAGGGTGTGGGAAGGAAATGGCAGGAAGAGACCTGAGTTTGCCTTTGCGGAAAATGAGTCATTCAGCTTCATATCTGAGCACTGCCTGTTTTCTAGTCTTCACTCAAATGGATGATTTAAGTTAACAAGTGGGATAGTGCTTTCTTTCTTGACTTTTCTTCTCTGAGTCCTGTTGTACTGAGTGTTTTGGGAAAATGTGAAATACTTACAAACAACAATCTTGCATTGCTGACAGAGAATTTCCTGTGCTTTCATGCCTTAAAACAGAAGGGATGTTTTTACAAGTTGGTGGTTCACCAGCAACTGCAGTGCTCAGGTTGGTTTGATAGTGGAACATGTCTGAGGCTAGTTACAGCACTGTATAGGACCCCTATTCCACTCTCTTCCAAACCAAAATTTCCATGCTGGAGAGGTTACAGCTGGCATACACAAGAGAAGTGATGTGTTTGGTTTTCCTTCTCTCCTCCTACCCTCAGTGCCTGCTTCCTTATCCCCACCCTCCTCTACAATCTGTATATCTCCAGTTCACATTCCCCTTCACTTTAGCACTTCAGGATTCATTAACATACATACAGTTTCTGGTTGTCTGATGCCCTCTGCTGCTGTATGTTTTCTAAAAAGGAAGCACATTCAGAGGTGCTGCATTTTTCTGTCCAGGATACAAGCAGTCCCAGTGCTGACTGCGGCAGGCCCTCCTGCAGCTGGGGTCTCCTCCACAGCTCTTCTATTGCTTCTTATGTTTTTCCATGATTTCTTGCAAGTTGTGTAGTATTTGTCATGGAAAACCACAAAATATAACTGCTGTGTTATTTACTAAAATTAGAGCGTAGCAGAAAATTGAATGCACGTCTACAGTAACATTGCAGGAACATGTCTCCTTGTTTTGCTTGTTGCCTTCTAACTTAGAAGGAGCTAGACCAGATCACGACCATGTAAGTAGCGCGCCTTAAAACCTGACTACTAGGAATTGCCACCTGGGCACAACTATGGTGTAAGGAAGATAAAGACAGAAGAGAGGCTTTTGTGGTTTAAGGAGAATCCTCTCACAATGGCAAGTGGTTTTTATTTTGGTGTTTTATCTTGGAGGGGGAGAAAGATGAAGGTCCTTTCACTGATGCCACATACAGAGGGCTTTTTCACAAGATCTAGGCAAAGCTAATTCTGTTCCCTGCTGCTGCACTATCTGTACCTATTTTGTGTGGGAAAATCTTCAGAAAGCCTGTATTTAGTCTGAATTAGGAATTAATATGCAATTTTCCAAAAGTCTTTCATACTATTGTCTTTTAGCCTTATTTTCCTTTAAACTAAGTGCTGGAGGAAATATCACTTACCGACTTTTTTTAAAGTACTTCAACATCTAGGAGTTTAAAGTCCCAACCTAGTAGCAGTTTTATAGTAGGATATGACGATTAAGAGTCTCCCTCTAGTGACTAATTTATTTTTGAACTCTTGTTAGGTTTTAAAGAATATTTGGCTCATGCTCTATTTTTCTAGAAGCCATTGCTGCTCTATTTTTCTAAAACATATTTATATCTGTTTGCAATGATGTAAAATGGTGTGATTTGTTTGAAGTCTGATTTACACTAGATATTCAAGGGGTGAATGCCCACCAGCAGTTGCAGAGCCTTACCTGACATCCTGGAAGCATGTATTCTAGGTTTACATCATCTGAAAGCAACTTGGTGCTTGCACTCCAGGATGCCTCTGCAACATTAAATGGAGTGCAGTAAGTGGGGGTGACTGGGAGACATGCTTCAGAAATGTGCTCATGGTCTAGGTTAAAGCAGCAGTTCAGGTTCTCCCATTACCTACTTCTGGCCTGACTTGGAAAACACTTGGCCACAAGTATCAGAGAGCAATTCAGATCACTTACACACTATCTAACCTCTCAAGGGAACCTAAAATCTGTGAGTGTTTCCATTTTGAAAAGCAATTTGCTGTGGTGTAGTCTAAGCCATTGTAAATGGTAGGGACCAGATGCTTGCATGTAGGTATGATCTAAGTCTTCAGTAGAGCGGGATGGAAACTAACCTGAAATTTATTTATTTATTTATTTATTTTTCTGGATCTTGCTCCCATGATTTTTCTATTAGAAACAGTGAATAAGGTGTATAAAGAGCTCTTAAAATGGGAACAATGCAATGAGCACAAACTGGCACACAAGAAGCTCTGTCTAAACATCAGGCTCACTTCTGTGCTGTGCGGGTGAGGAGCCCTGGCACAGGCTGCCAGAGAGGCCGTGGGGTCTCCTTCTTGGGGATCTCCCAAAGCCGCCTGGAGATGGGCCTGGGCAGCCTGCGCTGGGTGGCCCTGCTGGAGCAGGGCTTGGGCCTGGGGGCCTCCAGAGGGCCCTGACAGCCTCAGGCATTCTGCGGTTCTCTGATTCTGTGAACCATGACTCTGGATTTCCCTTTCATGAATCCCACCTTTTACAAGAGATGCAGAAGTTAGCTCTCTTCAGCTGAGGAAAACCTGCAGTAGGTGAACCTCAGTGGAAAAGAAATTGTCTTCTTCTTGTGCTTGCCTGCACAAGAGAGTACAAAATTCAGCCTTTTGAGACCCATGTGCTGCACTTGGTCATGCACTTATTTTGTCCTAGTTTTAAATATGCTGTTTTTTCTGTTGCATGCTTCCCACTCAGGACTTCACAGTCCTTGTGTTGTCCCACAGGGCTGGTTGCTTCTCTGTCTGCCACTCCAGAGGGACACCTGGCTCTTCTAAGCACTGTATCATCACTCCCGCTGTTGACCCCCTCCAGACTATGCAAGCTGAATAAGCATCCGTAGCAGTCTGCATTGACATTACTTTTTAGGAACTGTTGTGTGTAAGTTAAATGATTTAAAACAGGCATGAGGTCTCTCATCCTCCTTTCTATTGCACTGAAGGTAGAGAGAGATAACCTACCATGTGTGAATATATATATGTGTGTGTCTGGTATATATCTATATCTATATCTATATCTATATATCTATAGATCTATAGATCTATATCTATATAGATATATAGATATAGATATAGATATAGATATATACCAGACACACATATCAGAGTTTACAGAGCTTATTTCAAATATTTATTCCTTTTTTTTTTTTCTTTTTTTTTTTTTTTTCCCCACATGATAAAGAGAGCAAAATAGAAGATTAAGTTTTTAGGTAGTTGAGATAGCTAGACTAAAATGTACATTGGAAATATTAGGGTAAAACAATAAAACAAGAATGTATTGATCTTACTGCTTGAGAAACAGTGGTGAGATGTGAAAAAACAATCATAGATTTTCTCAGACAAGCTACAAAATACACAAAACAGATTTTTATTTTGACTCTTTGCAGAAGCAAGGACCCTATCTAACATGTTATTAAAAGTGCTGCCCTTTAAAACTGCTTAAAACAGTAAGAGTCTGGGATAAAACATGTGCTTGAAGCTTGAAGGCATTACCTGATCCTGTGTTTTGCCATCTTATGAAGTTTCCAGCAGTGCAATGGTTCTGGCAGATACCAAGAGCTACACTCTCAGTGGGGTGCTAGTCCAGCTATAGGGGGATGGTTAAAAGACTAAAGTATTTATTTTCAGACTGTTTTCTGATGCTGAGACCAAATATACAGGTTGAGTCTATCTAGAACAC
This sequence comes from Heteronetta atricapilla, assembly GCA_011075105.1. Classification (NCBI taxonomy): domain Eukaryota; kingdom Metazoa; phylum Chordata; class Aves; order Anseriformes; family Anatidae; genus Heteronetta; species Heteronetta atricapilla. The sequence continues at coordinate 134,528,675 of CM021731.1, read as the reverse complement.
TTCCTATGACAATTTTATGAAGTATTTTTACTAGCATGGTAATTTTTAAGGTAACACAGTGGAAAACTACAAGCCACTGTTGCTACTAAATGAAAAGAGCTAGATATGGCACCCACAAGGTGTTACAGATTTTCAATATTTTTCTAAATTTGAGTATGAAGTCAAAAATACATTTATGCTAATGTACTTTATCAAAGATTTTCAAAAGGAAGTATATGAGGTTTTAGCTTCCATTGCTTATTCATTAGCAATTAATGACTATTAATAATTAGGCATTATATAAAATGCCAGTAAAACAAATGGCCTAACAACTTTGAATGTTCCATATTCAAGTCAATTTTTCTGTCTATTTAAAAGTGATCCCATGATAAATTAAATAAGGAGGATGAGATACCACCTGCCTGTTATTAGCCATTTAACTTAAATGCAACAGTTCCTACAATGTGAGACAGGAAATCTGTAATTCAGCATTCACAGAACTATGGGAGCTGAAAAGGTGAAAGGTCTTGAGAGTCCTTAAAAAGTTTGAAATGGTACAATAGAGCACGCATTACATGTAGATGACATATAACTTGCAGGGGACATATATACCACCCCCAATGGCAAAGCTGAAAAGAGATTCTGGAGTACATTTTGGTAGTGACTACAATTCTAGAGTTATAAAAATTATGTTCCTTGTTGCTGCAGCTCACGTTCAACTTAAAACTATCTTCAGTATTTTCCTTGCAACCGCCACAAGCTGCAGTGACTGAGTTTTGAATTTCAAAAACCATGACACGATTTGATTTCAAGCCTTTTAATTGTAATCCTCACACTGAGAAAACAATGAAGAGAAAAGAGGGTAATGCTGGCCTGTACATACAGAGCTCTATGAATAGTTCTTGTTAAATCAAAGTCCTTTTAAATAGTATTTTTGTAGTATAAATGTGGGGAAGAGCATTTGTTGTTCGGAATCAAGGATCCACTTCAGAAAACAGCACCTCTTGCCTATTTCAGATCAGAAGTCACACAAACTCCCCACTTCAACAGCTGAGCACCTGAACAGCTCCAGCACTGCAGAAAGGGGACATATCAGTTCATAACAGTTCAAACAGATATTGTCTGCACTCTCAGGCAAGGCAGCTTTGCTCCAGAAATCAATGATGGGAAAATTCCTGAGGAAGCCGCATAGAGCCAACTTTGTTGGGATGGTCTACATGGAACAAAAACATGGATTAAATTCTGTGAAATGTTTTTATATCAGTGGCATTCTTAATTCAAGGCTGTACCACAGACTTTTGCTAGCATATGTATATTGGTTAAGGTTGTGAAGTGCATTTTTACCAGTGCATTGTGGGAAAGAAATTGCTAAAATAAACTAAAATGCTAGAAATGGGCCTTTTTTGGGTACAAATGCATCTTCAGCAGGAATGATTAAGTGACACCATGCCCCTGGAATTTTTGCTGGTACCTTATATGCTATGGTCTGGAATCCAAATACTGTAGCACCTGTAACCTTATAAAAATTCTGACAACTCTCTCTTTCCCTCTCTTTCTCTCTCTCTCTCTCTTTTTTTTTTTTTTTTTTTTTCTTTTAAAAATTCCCCTTTCAGGTACTCTTTCCATTCTTTCCATTTATGAAGTTATAGATTTAATTCCTTTTCCCCCACGTGTACATTATATTTTAATATGTCTGATTTTTCCAACCCAGTCCCTCCCTCTTGGCTTTTTGTGGTTTGTAACTAAGTAATACAGATCCCCTTTTTATGGTTAGTGAATTAAATTCTACTGCAAGGGTAGTTTGAGGAAGGTCTCCACTACAGGATATACCAACAAATCCAGTTAAAAGTTTTATCTTTTGCTCCTTATCTCTCTCTATATGTATTTACTGAGGCATTAGAAATTGTCTTTGAACTTGACAATTGTTATTTACTTTGTTACAGAAGTGTAAGTAGTGATTTTTTAGCCACTATTCTTTTAAGCAGATTTTCAGTAGCAGAACTAGAGTTCCCTTACTTCATTTGAAAAATGAACAGCTTTTTAATATTTGGCAAAATAGCAAAATACTTCTGCAGAAAACAAATTTTCCTTGTACTTTAAATGTTATGTATATATTAACCCTAACACTTCTTTAAAAGCCTCTTTATTTTTAGTTCTGTCCTGGAATTTACTGGCTTCGGTTTACCAACGAGGCAGATCAGATTTCCCCACAAACTACAGACTTCCTTCCTTCCCATATTGCGTTACAGACACTGGCCAGTTTCAAAATATTAAACAAACCAAGAGTTTCCCCTGTAGTTTTATAATTTAACTAGTGTCCAACCATAAGTGTTCAGTAATACCAGGTACTTTATTTCTGCTCTGCTGCTAAAGTCAACCTTTCTCTCTAGGGCCTTTCCCAGCTTTTGATCACCAGCAATATGGGCTACCTCTATGCTCAGAATTACCAAGGACCCAAAGAGGCTCCAGTCCCATCTATCACTTGCTTATTCTTTCCCTTGCAAACCTTTCCCCCTCCTGCCCCACTGCAACCCCACAGAATGCCCTGACCAGAGCCCCATTTTCCAGTCTTTACCATTGCTAAGTGCTCACTTCATTGCTGAAGACCTGGAGATTGCAGTGCTGCATGAGCAGAGCTGACTTTTCTCCATCTCTCCCTGTATTGGAAGACCCTTTGATGCTTCAGAGAGCCTGGTCTGCCTGCTTGGCTGCTGCCCCAGTATCTGCTAACACATCCACCACCTGACGCTGTCATCTCCCCTTGACAGGAGTTACTACTGCCTCTACCAGGACCAGGGCTGTGCTGCAGCTCTCTGTTCTCTCTGTGCCTTCATCTGCCCTCTTCTAGTCTGGCTAAGGAAGAGAACTGTGTTTGGGTTTGAAGCTCAGATTCTTTAAGACAGACATAAAATCAGGGATTATTGAAATACTAGAAATGTCCCTCTGACTTCAGAAGGCTCAGCTCTGATGTCTGCAGTTCCCCTGGTTATTCCTAGAAAGCTGCCCTTGTTGTTTAAAGCAGGGATGGGATTTTGAATGACACAACTATTCATGTCTGTACTTTACAGACTCTGCACTAGCAAAAGTACATTTTAGCAACTCTAAAACAGTAATATACATTTCTTATGCAATTATGAGATGGAATTATTTTCTCATATATTAATATATGGTGTATATATGTGTATGCATAGTATGTATATAAATATGCACATGAGAAAATTAAAACCAGAATATTAGCAATAGTTGTTACGCTATAGAGCTAGCTAGCTTTTTAGTAAGTATGGGAAATGTATCAGAAGAAATCTTAATTACTATAGGCTTCCTCAAAATAATCCTGTAATGAAGAGAAGATTATATGAACAGAGTTTGGCATTACATTGATGTGGAAGTTTCAGGCACTAATTGATGCGACAGCTGTGATCTATAGTGCATTGACAGCTTCTATACCCACATCAAAAGGAAATATTATTATTCACTATTTAGGAACTGATATTAACTATTGATTAAACTCCACTGTAATTACTACAACATAAGATAAATGTCAAGGCAGAAATTATCTAAAAGGGCAAAAACATAAGAAGGTGAATTAACAGAAAGTGCTTAAAAGAAATCTGTTAGTGTGCTTCTATACATTTTAAGTATTTTAACACATTTCAGGTATACAGCATGCGCATGACATTTATTTCAGTTATCCAAACTTGTTGGCTTAATTTAGCCAGAAATTCAACTAGAAATTTAAATTATGCAAAATCTACAATTCCAGATAGATTATACCCAATACATCAGAACTGATAATCTTCAGTTTGATGAATGGACAGAAGCCTTAAGCATAATCTTCAGAAAAACAAGGTTTTTAATATGGAAATCAAGTTTGCATTTTTCTGTTTGTAGGATTGAACTACAACATATGCTTGAATTATCTAGTTAGAAGACACATTCCTTGAATAAATCTTTTTCTGCCTCTGCTAACAACATGTTGTTTATTCATTACACTTTCAACCTGAAATTCATAGTTAAAATACTGTAACAAATATGTAACAAGCAGTTATATGAGTCATGCCCCATTTTCTACTAGTATTTTTACTAATATATGATGTTTATACTAATATTCTACTAAGGCACATTTTGGTGCCTTAAATACTTTGGTATCCCATTTAAATGTAAACCATCGTATTATCTTTTGTTAAGACCTTCCAGACTTTCAAATATCTTCTGTCTAAAATCCTGGTCATGTTTTTTAAGAATTTAAAGTGGTTTTTTTTGTTTGTTTGTTTGCTTGTTTGTTTTTTGTTTTGTTTTGTTTTGTTTTTGTGTGTGTGTGGTGTGTGTGTGTGTGGTGTGTGTGTGTGTGGTGTGTGTGGTGTGTGGTGTGTGGTGTGTGGTGTGTGTGTGGTGTGGTGTGGTGTGGTGTGGTGTGGTGTGGTGTGGTGTGGTGTGGTGTGGTGTGTGTGTGGTGTGGTGTGGTGTGTGTGTGGTGTGGTGTGGTGTGGTGTGGTGT
>CM021731.1:134491589-134504198 GCA_011075105.1 Heteronetta atricapilla | reverse complement strand
TTCCCTTCCCTTCCCTTCCCTTCCCTTCCCTTCCCTTCCCTTCCCTTTTCCCCATTAGCTTGGAGGATCTCCACTTGTCTCTTTTGTGAATTCAGTAGTGAATTTTTTGCTATTTGTATTTTGATCAAGATTAACAACTCCATTGCTGGTGCTTCAGTACTAAAGACTCCTTTCAAAGAAGAGCCACTGAAGAGTCAGCTGCTTGCAGTTAGTAGAGGCAAAACTTCAGAGCATAGTTAAACTCTAGTGCATACTCAGCACACAGAGCTGACCTGCTCCTTTATGATATTCTTGTATTTCGAAACTGTCTAGAGATCAGATTGTTCAAGTAATGTTTTCCAGAGCAAAAGCAGCAAATCAGCTTAAAAGGTATACCGAGAATCTTCTTTAGCAGTTCTGCGATGTAAATGATCATCATACTCCAAGGAAATTTAGAGAACTCAAGGACCATTCAACCTAAAATAAAAAATAAAAAATAAAAGATTGGTTTATGCTATGCAAACTAACAAACTTCTTTATAAATCTTCTTCTCAGAACCAAATTACAAAGCCTGTTACATGGGGAACCCACTGTATCTAAATTAAATATTTTTTTCTAGTTCTGGCATTTTACAAATGAAAGTAAAAGTGCATGAATGACCCAAGAAAATAAGAGGCTACTGCATCTTGCACAAAAGGCAAAATTTAGTGAAACAAGTTTGATTTGACCAGACAACTTACACAGAATTCTCAGTTAAAAAACTGTTAGTTTTTTTTTGAGCCACAGAAGTGAAGTCAACCACAGAGACATCAGTTCCCAATAAATCAATTTGAGAAGAACAAGATTTTGAATTTATCCCTTCTATACCCTGAATTATTGGGAAAATAAACCTTGATCAGTGAATAGGTGAATAATATGAGAGTGAAGGGAGAAAAATATGGTGAAATGGAGGTGAGAGTTTTTCCTGATCTGAATATTTTTGAAAGATTTGTTTTATTTTCTGGGAAGAAATGCCATGATTTATTTATTTATTTATTTATTTATTAAGACTTTGGAGCTTTGAGGTCCCTAACAGCTGGACAAGAAACATGGGCTTTGTTATCTGGCAGATTTTTGGAAGTCTCTAGGATTTAAGAGACATAGATATATTGGAAAGAGTACAAGAAAGGACCACAAAGATGATTAAAGGCCTGGAACATCTCTCTTATGAAGCTGAGAGAGAGCTGGAGGAGAGGAGGCTCAGAGGGGATCTCATCAATGTATGTAAATACCTGAAAGGAGGGTGCAACAAAGATGGATCCAGGCTGTTTTCAGTGGTGCCCAGTGCCAGGACAAGAGGCAATGGGCACAAACTGGAACACAGGAGATTCTGTCTAAACACTTTTTTACTGTGTGGGTGACTGAGCATTGGCACAACCTGTCCGGAGAGGTTGTAGAATTTCCCTTCTTGGAGACCTTCAAAGCCAATCTGGATGTGGTCCTGGGCAAGCAGCTGTAGGTGACCCTGTTTCAGCAAGGGGCTGGACCAGGTGGCCTCCAGAGGTCACTGCCAACCTCAGTCATTCTGTGATTATGTTATTATGTGATCCTATGATTTCAAAACCATGGTCTCTAACTCTCTGTGTGGGACATATGTTTAGAACAGGTTTGTTGCTTGACACTTAGAAGTAACCTAGCAATAGCAGTAATGGGAAAATACTTTTGGTTGAAGTTCCAAGATAACAAAAATGTGAATTTTATGAACTACAAGGAATAAACTGTGAAATTCAGTTTTAACCAATAATATTGATGCTAGAGAATCTCATAACAAAACCTGTCATTTTCACAGATGGAAATACTGCTTTAATGGGAGCTAATGTGGACTCTGTCTGCTTTTCAAATCATTTTCCTATTGACTTTGTGGTGTGAGGTCACAATGAAAAGCAGAGCTTTTTGTGACAAATCTAGGAAGCACTTGAGCCATTTTCAGGGAGTAAGAAATCCGGAATTTCTGTTGACTGTGCTTGTAGTTATGCCAGTCATCCAGGAAGAGCTTAAGAACAGACACAGCTCCTGGAAAAACAAGTTACTTTTCATGTATGATATGCCAATTTTACAGTTAATGAATAATGGTTTTATTTCAGAATTAAAAACAATTACACATATAAACCAACTATGACATATTTCTATTTATGCACAAACCTGGAAAGGAACGAGGTGGGACAACTTTCCTTTTAAACTATATTTGGAACAAAGTGATGATATTCTGGAGCCTAAAATGTATTTGTGTGGTGTGTGTTGAGAGAGGAGGATAATTACAGTAAATAATCTTTAGGGCTGAGCCAGTACTAGGGTGCTCATTTTATGAATTCACTTTGATTGTCTGGGGGACAGTTACAAATACTGGAAATAGGGATTTAAGATTTTCCAACTATTTTCATACTCAAGGCTTTGAGAACAGACATTCAAAAGCTTGGCATAGGTGAAAGAAAAGATGTTTATTTCCATTTTGGAAGAAAAATCTTACAAGAACCCTTTCAGATCTTGCTATCCATGGCATTAAGTTGGTTTATAAGTGGCTTGGGTTTTCATCAGAATTTCAGTGAAGGAGGTGAGACTATTGGATAACTTAGGACCTATTTTAAAATACGTGGGGCCTAATGCTGTGAGGTTTTGAAATCAGCAAGAGTGGGGAATGTTTGGAATCCAGGAGTTATACAACATCTCAAAAATTACTAAATGTACAGTATTTTCTCTTTTATATTTTGTGTAAAGCATTAATTTTCACTGTAGTCCATTTCTAAGAAAACAGATCATGACATGGTCTTAGTTTATAGTCTTACATTCAAAAAAAGTATAAAAGGTATCTGGGTTTTGCTGGCTTTGTCTTTAACTGCTTACTGATTTCTGAATACAATGAATACAGCAATCCATTTGTACTTCAAAACCTATATATAAAAAAAAGACAAAAAAAATGCTAAATTTTATGCTTTTTTAATGCTAATTTTTATGCCTTTAAGAAGTTGGTCTGAAGTTTCAGAACTTTTCAGAAAGCCAACCCTCCACCTTGTCAATCTTCATTAGCCTTTTTTCTCCAATTTAAATTAATGTGATCACTGTTTGCATTTTTTTGTATGTAAACAAAGCACTTCCAGGAAAAAAAATAATCCATCCTGAAGAGAGTTTTATTTACTTGAGAAAGAGATCTAGATGACAGCCATGGCTTATTGACTGGCAAAGTGCCCTTGACAGATTTGTCTCCTACCAAACCAAGCTGCACCACTTTCCAGACAAAAAAAAATATTTTCCTCCTCAAGTGACTTGCTGTTTGTACAAATTAATATCAAGGATAGATTTCAGTGCAGTGATGACAGATTTGGAACTCACAGTGCAGTCTACGTGTCAAGTAAAATTATGCGGATATTCTTCACTTTCACAGCAATCGTTCACAAAACACAGGAACATCAATAGATTTATAGCATGCAGAGTGTGAAAATGTTTTGGTGAGCAGTGTCATAATAGGTCACTCATCCTTAATGATATTGTTTCATATTTATGCCACAAACAAAAACAGCTCAAGGCAAAATGAAATGTTACACTGATTGTTGCTGGCCTTCCATGTAGAAGGACAAAGAGAAGCCATCAGACCCTGTGGCTGGCTTCATTTACAAAGTAGCCACAGTACAATGTAGATTAAAGATTGTTAAATATCTCCCAACAGCATGGGCCATGTGATTAAAAGCCCTGGTGCTCCTGCAGTGAAGACAATTTGTCATCCTGAGTTTGGTGGTTTGTTGCTAAAAATAAAAACAAAAAAAGAGAAAGAGAAAAGGAAAAGAAAAATACCTCTGTGATCATTTAAATTTGGAGGGCAGCTGTGATGTTCTGTTTCATGATATATCTAATAAAAGAAATAAGAGCTTGGTAAAAATGCAACATTGTACAATGACATTTTAGCTAATTTATTCCATAGCCTCTGAATGAACGTATACACTGGGAAGCGTACACAGCACTTCCCAGCATTAGTTGGGTTTCACTGCTGAGGTTTTCTCCTCCTGCCCATCCTCACATGCTTCCCCTTTCCCCCCATCATGTCTCAGGCTCTGGAGCAGTCACCTAGTCGTGCTTTTCACCTTGGCAGTCTCAGCCCAGTGGGGTTAGTAGCATCTTGGTAAGGAACCAGCGGTGTAGGGCTTACCTTCGAGGGCCTTTTTCTTTGTTCTAAAGGCATCTCCACCTTCTTTTCTCTAAGTAAGGAAATACAAGCCCTAAGATTTTATAGTCTAACTTAATGATAAGAATGCACCATTAAGTTACAAAATAGTATCTACAGCTTCAGGCATATAGCAATGTGTGAAACTACCCTAAATGGAGTGATTTGGGGGGAACTAGAGAGATTCTGGAAGAAATTAGATCTTTCCTTTCCTCTCCTTTCCTTCCCTTCCCTTCCCCTCCCCTTTCCCTACTGGAATTGGTCTTTTGTTACCATTCATGCTGTTTCACAGCAGGGCAATATGAGCATCCTTGGACTATGCTTACATTTATTTGTTCTTAGAACACTACTAAATAATACATCAACCAGCCATGGGCTGCCAACCTCTCCAGAAGAATACTGTGGGAGACTGTGTCAAAGGCGTTGCTGAAGTCTAGGCAGACTATGTCAGCAGTCTTTCCCTCTTCTAAAATGATGATTACAACAAACATGAAGAAGACCAGACGGAATAGCAAACCATATAAAAAGTGAATTATGCAAGTCTTACTCACCAGTGACAAAATCTTTTTTGGGGGGTATATACATAGAAAGAAAGCAGGGGTGGAAGGGTCAAGAATCATATGTAAGGAGCTTCACGCATGAATGATTTATTTCTACCTCTAAAATGGTTTTATTTTAAAGGAAGCTTCATCTTATGCATTATCTGGTAAGTCAGCATGTACCTACAATCAAATATTTCTGTAGATAACTTTTATGAGCAGGCAGGCACACACAAACAGACTAGTCTTCTGCTATGCTAGATTTTTCAGACATTATAGTCCTTGGAGATCCTAAGCCCTACCATACATGTAGGACTGAAATATAACAACTTCTAACACAAGCAGGACTAAAAATGCATACTTTTTTTTTTTTTTTTTTTTTTTTAAATATCACACATAGGCCACATGCTCCTCCAAGGTAAACTGACTCCAAAAAAGATACAGCAGTTATAGTAGCTACAGATTAGTATGCTATATTGAAAGGAATGTATCTGATGGTCTCACCGTCTTGCTCCATTTTGAGACCTCTAAGACTGTACATGCATATGGGCTAGAGATTTCTCTGGTAGCCTAGGGGGATTTGTTATTTTTTAGTTTTGTTTATTTTGGAGGGGCAAGAGAATGAGTAGGACTATAAATCAGTCCCTTCCCACCCACTTAATTTTGTTTGTTTGTGGCCCCATCTGGGCCTCATTAGTTGTAGAGCACCAGAGCTGCAATCAGCAAAGCAAGGGACACGGCAGAGCTCTTTACCACTCAGCCTCAGAACAAACACTGTCAGGGGAAATTAGGTCATAATATAATTTCCTGAACCTGTATTCTATGAGAGACTGGAAGCAAGCATGTGTTTCAAAACAGAGCTTTGTTAGCTCCACTATGATGAGTTTCCTTTTTTCCTCTCTCTTTGTTAAAATATTGTTGAATTTGTTGTATTTTAAACCCTATAATGATATCAGGACCATACTACAACAACGCTTTTTAACTGGGTTTGAAATGCCTTGTTATTTTCTACAGTCATAAAATGATCTAATCAAATGTCGTTGGTGTCTTCAGCCATATGTGTATTGTATACTTGGGTTTGCAATCAGATGCATTAGCCAACAGTACAAAAATCTCATGAAACTTAAGTATTTGAGTAGAATACTAAAACCAAAACAAACCCAGAGTAATATAAACATTTATTTATAGTGTTTCATCTAACTCTATGGTAAGCCATAATATTATACTTACTTGAACCTAATCAACTAAACTGCATGTTAAAAGCCTGGGGTAAGGTTTTTAAAGAAAGATTTTGTAGAACAAATTCCACATAGTCACTGTAAATTGCATCTGCATGAAAATCAGTGTCAGCTGTTGTTTAGTATCAGATCTTTAAAGTATGCCTGCAGTCCTTTAGAGATTCATTTGGGCAAGAGCCACTCCTGTTGCTGAAATGAATGAATCACAGAGCTGGTTAGAAGGAGCACTTGGAGGAGTACTACCTCAAAACTAGCACCAGCAGCAAATGAAGTCAGCTACGGCTTTGTGTAATTAAACCTTGAAAATCAATAGAGATTCTCTAATCACTTCTGATATCCTCTTCTGATACTGCACATCTTATTATAGGAATGTTTTTGTTTTGTTTTGTTTTTCAATCCTAATCCTTGACTTGGACCTCCTAGGCCTCCTAAATCCCTCTTGCAGACAGGGCTCAGAAGCAAAACCTGAAGCAGAAACCATGTCTTCTGATTTTCATGGTACTGGAACTAAGCTGGTATTGCATGGCAGGTACATGTTTTATATTGTAACATTTATTTGTGAGGTATAGTGTGTTTTCCTTGGCTTACTAAAGCATTATAAGTGAAACTATTAGAATCATCATCAGACTGCAAAAGTCTTCTGTTTGATCCTCGAGGAGCTTAAAATATTTTGTATATAATTCTGATATAAGCCTCTGTGTCTCCAACACAGGTGGCTTCTTCAGATGAACATAATCAGAATTTAAGCCTGATTAACATCTGTAATGATGACAACATTTATTTCTTTTCTATTCTATTTCTATTCTATATTTTTGCTGATTTTTATGGTAAGCACTGAAGATTTTGAAGACCTGTGCAATGAATAAAATGACATTCTAATTACTGTAATAAATCCTTGAAATGTAATTTAGGGAGATATTACTCAAATAATAAAAGTTTCTATCAGAGCAATGTTTAGCAATTGTGACAAAATTAGGTAAACATATTTTTAGAAAAATATTGGGGATAAATTTTACAAACTGGAAACTTTCAGGCTGACATTGCTAAAGCTGTAGGAGGAATAAAAAAACAACAACTTCAATTACTACCTTTTCAACAAAGCAGCTATATTCTTCTTTGGACTTTTGGATGTAAAAATGTTCATTTAAAATATATTTATTCCATCTGAAGCGCTGTCTATTCATTTACTTGTGCTTCCAGATGGTTATCATCACTTGATGGGAAAACAATGACAGTTCAGTTGTCATGTCAGTAGTACAATACCCATAACTGTGATGGATATTCTGTCCATAAAATCTCTCAGTTCTAAGCATTACATCAAATAGCTGCAGGACAGAAAAAGACTGAACTAGCATTTTAATGTTAACATAGCCACTTCCAACGGTCAGAGAGATCTGACCTGAACATTGTTAAAATGGAATGGAAAACTGAAGTGCATTAATATCTATTTATGGCAGTGGAAAAGACTGAAAGTAGGATAAGGTCATATTGTCCATAAAAAGAGAAGTGTGAGGAAATGCATCTCAAGTGCAAGACAGAAGACTCTGAACAGCTTGTGGAGCTGGCATCTGCTACATGCTAAGATGGGATGCATTTGTCCTTTAGACTCTGCTAGTTGTGCCTCATTTTCTGTCCTACATGTGTATCTGTCACATGAAGTGTTATTTTGGGCTATTGAAGAAGGTAGTTGTATGTATCTGTGTGATGTTTTTTAACTTTTTGTTTGTTTGTTTGGATTCACTTGCGCTTTTTTTTTTTTTTTTTTAATCCAACACATATTTTTACAAGTATGTTTTGCAGCTTTCTCTGAGAACTTGAGTACTACTGGAAAATGGTTGTGAGCTAAAGCTGAAGCGACATCGTAAGTAGTGACAAGTACAAATCCATGTTTTTCTAGTATTCATAAATTTAGAACCATGACACAAATACGAAATTTAATTAACTCTCAATTCTGTTATTCAGGTCATGCAGGCCCATAACAATCACTTACTAGATGATTTCTAATCAGCAATTTAATGATAAAAGCTTGAGAGTCATATGAAGAGAGTAAGGTATCTACTTTGATGATACCAAAACAGTCCATGATGCACTGATGGTTCACAAGGTTTGTTAAGTCAAAAAAAAAATTATGAAAGTTTCTCCACAATACTGGTTTTTAAAGGAGAGGCCAAATCTTTTTTTAGGCTGAGGTTTTAATCCCATTCAGCAATCTTTGGGTGTTTGAAGATAACTCTTTGATAAAATATGAGATATGGGAAGAATGGTGATAATAATGGTGATATGGGAAGAATTATGGTGATAATTAGTTTCTCTGTGTGAAAGTGTATTGGTTAACACCTGTGAATATCTTCTTTTGATTACTTGGAAGCATTATATTTCATTCAGTTTGTTTCTGCAGTATTCCTTTCCTTAGTCTCAAAACTTGTTCATTTAAATCTGCTTTTAAAGAAAGCTATTGTAATGGATGGTTGTCTTGGCTCACTCTTGTTTGCAATTGTCATTTAGTTCTTGTGCTAATTTCTCATGCTTGCCTTATTTAGCTGTCTGTACTTGGGTATGGGAACACTGCTTTACAAAACCCCACAAAGCAGCAGAAATAACGAGTCATTAACAGAAACTGGCAATTATGTGCATTTTAGAAAAAATGACAGTGTGGATCTTGTGCTTGAGGGGACAAGTTCATGCATGGTCCCTGTCCACTGACAGCAGAAATCTGAGGGAAAAAGCAAGCATCGTTGTTCAGTAAAAGCGGTGCTACAGAAAGGAAGGGAGGGATGGCCCTGCAGATGCACACTGAGAATGGGGAGCTTGACACAGGGTAGCAGGGAGGAAAGAAAGGTTGATATGTTGAAATCATATAGCAGTTCGTCTAATTAAAACCAGATGTGCATAGTGATCAAGATACTCTAAAATTTTGTTTCCTTTTCCTTTTTTTTTTTTTTTTTTTTGGTTTCCATTGTGTAAGCCAAGTAAAATGGAGTACCTTCAGTCTGACATCCAAACTGCATGTATAATATAATCAGTGGATGATGGGATTTGTATCTAAAAGGTCACTTTCATTTTATTTGAATATGCCGTAGTTTTGTTGCAGCAGCACAGACCCTTCTACCCTAAAGTATTATTTAACCTCTTATCTTTCCAGGGCTTTCATCTGCACAGTTTCACTGTTTTGAAATGTGTCCATGTCTGGAACCTGTTTCTGCTTTTAGGAAACTCTTCCATGCATTAACCACTGTATTATGAGCACAGACCTCCTAGTTAATAAATGGAGCCATGTGCTGTGGCAAAGGTAGCATCAAGAGCCTTGATTTCACAGAGGGCTTGCAGCAGCCACATACTGCCTGGATGTGAGAGAAAAGAGGCAAAGCAACATGAGGCCTTCTGGTTCATTGTAGTTTGGGAACTCTGATCTATATTGGATTTATGTGGCCAGGTTTTGATAGTGAGGGGGCACAGGGTGGCCTCAGTGAAAAGAGTCCAACAGCTGCCCCGTGTCAGAGCCAGCTCCAGCTGGCTCCAAAATTGGCCTACCACTGGCCAGAGCCAAGGCAAGGAGTGATGCTGCTTGGGCCTCTGGGAGAACAGATTTTTTTTTTTTTTTTTGGGGGGGGGGGAAACTGCTGTGAAACAGCAGCTGGGAGAGGAGTGAGCAAATGTTAGAGATGCAACCCTGCAGACCCCCTGCAGGTCAGGGAGGCAGGAGGTGCTCCAGGCAGGCAGCAGCAGTTCCCCTGAGGCCTGTGGAGAGAGGCCCCTGGTGGAGCAGGCTGTCCCCCTGCAGCCTATGGGTCCCACATGGAGTGGATCTCCACGCTGCAGCCCATGGAGGAGCCCCCGGTGGAGCAGGTGGATGTGGCCTGGAGGAGGCTGCGGCCCATGGAGACCCCCCGCAGGCCCAGGCCCTGGGCCAGAGCTGCGGCCCGTGGAGAGGAGCCCACACAGGAGCAGGGGTCTGGGAGGAGCTGTTGCCTGTGGGGGACCCATGCTGGAGCAGTTTGGGATGGACCCTGTGGTACGGAGCAGTGTGGGAGCAGTGCTTGGAGACCTGCTGCCTGTGGGCAGCCCCCGCAGGCTCAGTTCGAGAACGGCATCCCGTGGGAGGAACCCACGGGGAGCAGGGGCAGGGAGTGACTGTGAGGGAGCGGTGGAGATGAAGCTTTAGGGACTGACCGCAACCCCTATTCCTCATCCCCCTGCACTGCTCAGGGGAAGGACATTGAACAGAGTGGATTGGGGAAAGCTATTTTTTGTTTGCTATTAGTTTCTCACTGTTTTAATCTGTTGGTAATAGGCAATAAATTAAATTACTGTTTATGCTGAGTCTGTTTTGCCTGTGACGATAATTGTTGAGTATCTCCTTGTCCTTATCTCAAACATTGAGCCCTCTTATTCATATTTCTCCCTCTTTTCCATTGAGGAGGGGGAGTGACAGTTGCAGTTAAGTTCAGCTGCCCAGTGGGGTAAAACCACCACAGAAGCATGCTGCTTTTTGGACATACCATTAAATGTTGTCAAGCTTCTTTCTGATCCAGCACTACACTGGTTATAAACAAAATCTGATCCTAAGCACCCTTTTATCAGGGTACTACCCTGTGGCAGTGCTGAAGCACTCCTGAGTTGATTTTTCCCGAGTGTTTCAGTCAGTTCTATCCATGGTGGATGTTCCTGCATCTTGTTAAGGTCAGTACCTAGTGGTGGGACATTGACCTCAGGTGGAGGGGGGCTGCAGCAGCATTGCTTGTCTCATTCCTGAGTGAATGGGACAGGACATTTTGTGTGTAGGGAGAAGGTGCTGATGGTGCTGGGATCTGGCTGTGTGTGGGTGGGCAGTGCCTGAAGGTGTAGCTTAGTGTGGCTGCATTAACCAGCTCCACAGCATTTTCCACCTTTCTCAACTTTAGTGACAGGTTCTTCTGTTCCCATGGGAGAATGCGCCATCAGCAGCCATGATCCTTCTGCCATGAGAAGCTGCTTAATAAATTGGTGTATATGTACCTGCTTAAAGAGAGAACAAAAGTCCTGGGAAAGGTTTATTCAAGGGCTCCCTTAGAATAGGTACTACATCTCCCAAGAGAGGACATAGATAACTACAGAACCCATTCAGACCATGCTGAATGCCTGTAGGCTTGCCTTCAAATTTTTACTTATGACTTAGCAAGGCCAAATTTTTCAAGTTGTAAGACCACTTTTTGTTTTAGCTCATCTTAATTAGGTTTTTAATTGAGCGTAGTGTTTAAAATAAGTATTGTGGAAAATATGATTAACGCTAAATGCTGCACAGGAAAAAAAAGCAAAACCTCAGTAAACAGCATTAGTAAAAGATGTACTTGCATAGTTGTCTTCCAGCTGGGGAGAATTAGAAAATTTTATTTGCAAGTAATACTTAGAAGTTGAAAAGTTCAGCCTGGTTTTAGATTTTCCTTCAGGAATACTTGTGATAGTTCCAGCGCTGCTTTCTTGTTGTCATAACAGAACTTAAATTGCTAAAGAAAGCAAAGTTTATTTCAGAAAGTTAATTTTACTGTATGAATTTCCTTATAGTTTTGTTAATAGTAGCTTAGAAATTATTTTGGACATTTGGCTACCTTTGATTATTTTCTTGCAGAACCATTAACTTAGTTTTAATGCTAGGTGTGACAGCTACCTTGAGCACAGCCACAAAGCTTTGCAAAGATCTGCTGCCAGTAGTAGTATCTGACCAACCTGTAAAAACAAGCACATGAGTGAGTGGCTCTTACAACAGCAGAAATGTAATAGCGTGATAAAAGGTCAAGCTCTAGGGGATTGCTCATACCCCTGAAAATTTCAGGGAGAGACATCAACATTTCAAGCTATGCATACAAGAATTATCAAGAGGTTCACAAGCTTTTAATCTGTGTGAAGGACTGAGCCGTGAGACACCTTTCCTATGTGTCATCACTGTGCCACATGGAGCGCACACCAAGGAAGGGGATTCTGTCACTCCAGTGGGTTACTGACCTGTATATGTCAGCCCATATGTCTACAGTTATTTAATTATTATTTGATTTTTTGAAAGGCATCTTGGAGTATTAGATGTGAGGTTTTTTTTTTTTTTGTTTGTTTGGTTTTTTTTTTTCACATGCATATTTGGAAAACCATAGGCATGTTATGACTATAATATTAATGCAGGCTAATGGAAAAATTTCCATGCACATTGGCTTTTACAATAACATGATTTGCAATGGAAATGTTACTATAGCAACATAGGTTTGCAGCCAACTGGTAATTTTCTAATTCATCTTCATGGGTTATTACATAGCATGATGGATGAAATGTCATTACTAGTAAATATTTATCCAGAAAGAAAATAGAAAATGGTAGGCTTCTGTATATGTACCACCAATGTTATATTCCAGTATCCTCAATGCACATAGATGTTAACATACTGGGGGTGGGGAAGTGGGGCAGAACTTTATGAACCCACAGTCAACAATGTCAGCACTTAATTCCCATTTTTCAAATGCAGTATATGCAGCTGGGGGTTGATGCCCAGGTGCATTTAGGCTCTAAAACAAATATCACAAAGGAAACCTTTTTGATTCACCATAGAACTAAAGACCTCCAGTAAAATACTTAGGCACTCTCTTATGGCACAAATAGGAAAATGGATAATGATTTAAAAGAACGAAAAAAAAAAAAA
>CM021731.1:134472708-134491579 GCA_011075105.1 Heteronetta atricapilla | reverse complement strand
TATACATCATGAAAAAAAAAAGTCTTGAAACTGATGAGAGAGAAAAAGAGGAAAGCAGCAGAAGAAAAAGATGGGAGAAACATTTACCTAAGAGACAGCAGTTTGTTCTGCAGTCAGGAAGTTGGTGCTTTTTAGCTAAATTAAACTAAAGTTGATGGCACAAACCAAGCAGAAAGGGAAACTGAATTTTAGCTATCTCCCATTGACTGCTGTTCATGAGCCACTTGCTGATCTGGGAAATGTGTTCTCTTCTCAGCTTATGAGCTGTCATTCTACTCTGGGTCAATCTGGCTCATACAGTGCTGCACAGAGTGATTCTGACACATCTTCATTTTTGAAGAAAAACTTATTTTATTGTATTTATTTATTTATTTTGTGGTCAACTGTACATGTATTTTTCTATCCAACAACTTTCATGAACACTATTAATACCACTACGCCAGTGAGCCACAGTAGAAGTGTCTACCCATGATGGAAGAAAGTTATTGAGATGTCAACAGGGATTTAACAAAATGGAGAAAATGATGTAATTGTGGCTGAAATCCAGTCTATGAAAAACTAATTACATATTAAACCATTATATAAGGCAGATTTTTCTGTCCATTTCCTTTGTGTATCAAGTCGGCTTGACTTGATTGTAATATTACAAGAAGGTTTTTATCATACACGGCAGAGCCCATTGTAGGGCTGAGATTAGAAAGTGGTGGTGTAACAGTTCAATGAAAGTAATGTGTTATTGCTCACTAGAGAATACTGTCATAAGAAAAATATAAATTCCAGAGGTCACATTTCCAGCATGGTTGAAGAAAACCAGTGTTAGCCTGATCCCTATTGCCTTTAACTTAATAAAAAGTATGGAGAATCCTAGAATAGTTTACCTGCCAAGAAAAAGACTAGTACACATCTAAAATACTTGTAGACCACTCCTCTTTTGCCTTTTCTACAACCATTCACATCTGTGCTCTCTGTTTGAGAGGAACAGATGTGCAGAATAATTAATACAAGCCCCAAACAGTAGGAAACACCCCTTGATCTTGATTGGAAACACCAAGTGTAGCAGCAGAATATGCAAAAATGTCTTGTAGAGCAAAAAAAGAACTGCCTTTCAGCTGCCTTCTCCAGCAAATATTTCCTGCCTCTGAATTTCTTTCAGGAATGAACTGTTATCTAAGAAAAGTCTCTTGACCACATGACCACGTCTGATCAAGTAAAGCAAAAGAAAGAAAAAATGAGGCTAAAAAAAATGAATTAATGCAACAGTATCATTCATTAAGACATTCAATCTACAACAAGAACACAATATAAACATGCAATTAAGCATAAATATCGTGACAATATGATGATAAAGTAATGACATCAAGTCAGATAATTCATTTCATAAATCACGGTTTCTGCTCTAATTAATTTATTCCAAAAGCCTAATATAAGGATGATTTTATGCAGTCAAACTATCTAAACACCCACAGAGAGAAGAAAGTCATGTTGTGTTCACTTTGGTGGTTTTGTATTTGCTTATTCAATTGTTGCACAAGAGTCTTGCACAGGCAGAATATTTGTCTAACTGTGGGGTACTAGTTTAAAGATATAAAATCATAAAAGTATAAGCACATGGTAAATTATATTATCTATGTTTATAATGGATTATTATATGCATGTAGTCTTAAGTTTTACAGGTTGCATAGGTTCTACTCAGTCCACCAGCTTAAAAATTACTGATATATTTTAATGCTCTGTGATTATTTTAAAAGCATTTTGCAATCTTTTTTTTTTTTTTTTTTTTTTTTTTCCTTGATTTCTTTACTCTTTAAGTTATCTTTAATTTTACAAGGTCTTCTCACATTGCAGATATAGTTGAACTTACAGAAGTACTTCCCCAGATCTTAAAGAAAAAAAAAAAAAGAAAAAAAAAAAGGTCAGTCTGCTAATTAATTCGCATATGGAATTCTTCAGAGGCCAACATCATCTCTTTCATACCAATAGTATCAGAGATAAAGCGCTCTGGGGCGAGAAATAGACCTTACCTCAGAGTCTTTAAAGTGACCGCTTTTAAGTTATGGTGATGGTCTGGCCTGTTCCCGAACTAAATAAGGACTCCAGCCGCTATGCATTCCTGTGATAGCTATTATTGTCACCACCCTCACAATTTTCCTTTCTGTTCTTGTAAACACAGATCTTGATCAGGAACAAAATTAGACATTAAAGATCTGACTGACTGACTGGCAAGTCCAGAGGGGCAGAAAGTGAACACCTTGGTCACAGAACAACACTGATTACTAGCCTTAGAGGCAAATGAGGGATAGATTCAATATGCTCCTGAGGTGTGTGCCATGTTTTGGAGGGTATAAGAGATGGAACAGTTTTGTACAACCCTTGCAACTCACTGAATTCCTGCAAAAATATGCCTGTTTTGTGCAATGAGGTCAATTATATTAACATCTTTATGGTGATTGGTGATGTTTATAAGCTACTATTCTATAAAATTGCACAAAAGTGAGACATCCCATTGTTACTGGTAAATTTACTAGAGCGCTATTTTTAATATTTTTTGTTTGTTTGTTTGTTTTGTTTTGTTTTAATGAGCATAACTAAAAGCTGAGCAATCATCAACAACCAAAGTATATATTTGCTATGAAGAGTCTGTGACAATTATTAAAGAAAAACCCTACATCTGTGTTATTATTATTATTTACTCCATTTATGCCATTCATGCCAATTACTAATTTGTTTCTGTCTCATTGATGCTTGAGTAATCTGTGTTTAACCAGGTTGTTTGGAATACGTGCTCATATGAACTGTGACAATTAAAGTTAGTCTGTTACATTGTTTCTGAACTGGAAATATTCCTGCGGGGAACAGGAATTTTCATGACAAATGCAGCTCTCCTAAACAGACAGAGAAAGGTAAAAAACTACCACATGTCCTGTTGGTGCTACAACAGAGAATTTATGAGGTATGTACAGTTGCATAAACATTAACATTTGACTTCCACATACATTCTTTTAGATTAAATCTTAACCTCTACAAATGTTCAACTCAATTTTACTGAAGCATAATGTGAAATTCATTTACTAGTTAATTTAATCTGGACTAAAATTTTAGATATAAAAGAGGAATAAATGCAAATAAAACAAATAATTGTTGCAAAACATTCCATCCAGATGAGAAAATATTACCCCACAATTTTAGCTGGAAATGTATAATTTGTTCCAACACTGAGGAGAGCCCAGTATTTCATTAACTACTGATTTGTGGTGATCTAATTTGGGAATTATATTTTCTAATCCAGATGTTTTCTTTATTACACAACTCTACTTTTTTTCAGAGAGGGAAGAGCAGATGGGAAGAGCAGATGGGAAGGTGTTTCACTATCTCCAACACATGTTCAGGATTTAGTCTCTTGTTTGTCCATTGCTTATGGTTTTACTATTTCCTGGTCTAATATTCTACTAGGTCTTTCCTCCTCCTCTTATAGAATCATAGAATCTTAGAATGGTTTGGGTTGGAAGGGATTCTTCATCTAACTGCAACCCCCTGCCAAAGACAGGAACACATCCCACTAGACCAGGATGCTCAAAGCGCCATCCAACCTGGCTATGAACACTTGCACTGGTCACTATTTACAAATGCAAAGCCATATTTTTGTGGAAGAATGCGAATGGCTAGGGTTTCTTGCTTTCATTTTAAAGGAGAAAAATCTGGCTCCAGAATTCTGAAAGAAATTCCGTAAACTCTTCTGTACTTCCAGTACAGAGCAGAGTGAATTAAAATGAAAAATCAAATAATCCATAACAGTTTTTAAAAAACACTAGAGAATTAATTTTTAAAATACTCATTGATAAAAGTTGCAAAATAGTGGTAAAGTTTCATTTCATTATTAGAACAAACATTAAAAATTTTACTTCTCATACCTGATTTCTAGTGGATTAAGATGGCAGACAAGGTTTGAGAGAAAAAGAGTTCTATTCCTTCTCACAGATATGAATTTGTGAAAAGATTTAAATTTCACCTTTCAAAAGATTCATCAAATTGGGACATTTCTCCTTTCATATAGGTACATGTAATCCTTCAGCTGTTTTCCATAATGAAAAAAGCTGATGGAATGTTATGTTTCCCTGTTTTTTGAAGCCAGATACGCCACAGTAATAGGCTTAGTCTGGGAGCAGTGTGTAGGGTAGAGAGCCATTGTAAAGCTGGGCATTAACCTAAATCCTCACTGACATTCCACCCTGCTACTGCCTATATTCCCTACTAAATCACTTTATCCACTTCTGAAGACCCTATAGAGAGGTTCTTTAGATTCCTCTGTGTAGCAAATACTACAGGACAAGGTTTTAAATGGTAAGACTTAAGGGAAAGGTTAGAGTGTATTTTTCAATTCCTTTTACCCCCACTGTTATATTTATATGCACCAGTATTTTAACAATGAATTTGTGTCTTCCTTGTCAAAATTCAAACACTGTTAATCAGACAACTCAATTGAAATGCAGCTTTGCTCAATGACCTAATTTTATTTTATTTAAATGAGTAAGCACTATTATATAACATACTTCTTGTAGTAATTTTAGCTCTATTTTTAATGTTGTTGTTAAAATTGATACAATGAGCTGACAAAGAGATCAGTTATTCTATCCCTGTCTATTAAAGCATCTACACTGTCATACAGTGATAGGAATGCTGCACAGCTTCTTATGCACAGCTTCATAATTCCTTGCAATAGTAAATATTTTCCATCTGAAGATATCAGGGACATTCAGATCTGGATCCTTCAATTTTTATTTATTTATTTATTTTCCACAACCTTAGATTACTGGATTATGACAAGAAAAAAAAAAAAAAAAAAAGTGAAAATGGAAGAAAAATTTATTTTCTAGGTGAATATTTGAATTACTTAACCATCTCTGTGAACTCTGGCAAGGTAGTTATTTGATATCACTAAAAATGCTGCCCATTTTGCTTTTAAGACAGAATAGCTGTCTTTAGTCTTTTTTCCAGCAAGAAAAGAAGAAGAAACTAAGGAAGTACATGGGTAGCATAAGACTTTTTGCTTCATGGATAAACTATTGTGTTCTGGCCAGCAAGTGAATTTTATGGCTCTGGGGTAGCTGCTGAAGATTCTAAGGTTTTTAGGGCATCTTGGGCCCTAAAATATTTCAAGAGATGGGTGGGCCATAGGGCCTCCGGGCAGCATTATGGTGATAAAGTAGTGATGGCACTGAAGAAAGTCACTGTTCTGATCCTGGGAATCTTTAATGATACCAAATGTTGCAGAGAGAGGAAGAAAATATTTTGGGTTGTAAAAACCATTATCTTCCCATCTGGATTCACATCTCCAGATTAGTCTGTTTGCCTGTGTACCTTCTCAGACCTTCTTACCTTCTCATACCTTGGAAGTGAGAATGTGGTAGATCCAGATGTGTATGCTCTTTTCCTTGTCCTGGCATCAAAATTAATGTATGAGTAAGAATGGTTTCTCCCCTGAATCTCTTCTCATTTGCAAAGATTACATAAATGCTCATTGAGCCCTGAGGAAGAGGAGGAATGAATGTATGAACTCATAATAGTATGAGAGCTGTCACCTAAGAAAGACACAGCAACATTTCCATCCCTTCTCCTCTGAACAGAGACACAACTAACTCAGGCATATTTTCATTCACCTTGTTTTATCTAATCATGCTTATTGAATCTGGACTCCCAGCTAATGAAGACAGAGAAATAAATAATCTGTGAATCTTGGTAGAGTTTGTGACTATTTACTACACATTTATGGACATGTCCAGCATCAGATACTCAACTGTCCCTAAGAACTGATCAGAACACAGCAGCCTGTATGTCTTAATTATCTCCTAGGACAGGCAGTCATTGCAGGGGAATTTTAAAGTTCTATATTCTCTATTGGGTACCCAGTGTGGTGACTGGAACTCTTGGCTTCTCCCAGTTCCCTTGGCAGACCTGGACGTACACCTTACGTGTCTACAAAATTACACTGTCCAAACACTTTTGTTGCTGTGATACTGCTTGTTTACACTAGTTTATTTTAAAAGCATTCCATTTGACTAAGTCATTTGCTCTAAATCCTGAACACTGAATAATTATTAACTTGATTTTTTTTTTTTTTTTTTTCCCACTGGAGGCCAGCAAAATCTTTGCTTAGATTGAGGAGAGTTTTTCTACTATTTCCACAGACAGGTCTGTCAGTCTTGCTATTAGTAAGAAAACAGCCCTTTTCCCCATCTAATGGTGGATCATTTCTCCCCTTTCTATCAAATGAGAGTTCCCTGTTCTGGTACAAAGAGAAAGTTAGCTGAAGCTGTAACTTCACACTGGTTACTTTAAAGGAATTCTGCTTCCACTAGAGCAGCAATTTGATTACATTTTTAGAATTGTATCATTCTCCTCTTGTAATTATAGCCTTTTTTTTGGTTTAGAGTTAAAAGAAATGTTTTGTAACTATCTACAAAGGTCACTTCAGGAGGACAAATTCACCCACTACAGCTGAAGATCCAGATTCATTTTATACAATTAATTTTACAGATCCACTCGTTCCATGGTTAGGCTAACTGCTATTGTCCTCACCTTGTGCACAATTATATTAGGTTCATTAAGGAGAAAGTGCTCACACAGATGATAAACACGTCCAGGAAAATTGTGAAGAAGCTGTATCACAATGTCATTTCTTAAAAAGAATGCACATAAATTGACATGTGAATAGAATCCATATGCATATCTTTGGTGTATGTGTGTGGTTTTAGTTTGTTGTGATCAACTCCTCCATCTTGGAATACATACATGCTATTTCTCTATTTCTTTTTAAATGAATCTGAAAAGTAATTTAAGTTTCTATCTTAGTACCATATAGGGACATATGTAATTCACCAAATTAAAAAATCTACTTTGCCTTTTTTTTTTTTTTTCTTTTTCTTTTTAGAATGATCTGGTTAGCATTTGTGAATTGATAGCACAGAATATTTGCTTTGAAGATTTTTATGAAAATAAATAATGATTATGCCTCAAGTCTACCAGTTAGCATACTGGGTCAAAAATATACTGACCAATTGTCGTGATCAGCAGTCTGGTGTGGGAGTTTTTCTACTATTGGCTTTACAAGTCTTTGGGACTAATCTGTACCTTGATTGTGAGTATACATACCCAAGGAATAAACATGGCTCAAGTCACATAAAATATTTAGAACAGACTATTCATTTTATTTTATTTTATTTTATTTTATTTTATTTTATTTTATTTTATTTTATTTTATTTTATTTTATTCATATTATTACTACTAGTATTGTTTACTGGATTTCTACTTATTTCAAAAAGGAACGTTTACACTTCCAGGACTCTTGTATATTAATTTATCTTTCATGTCTGATTCCTCAAATTGCTTATATAATAAAATTACTATCCTGTTTACCTTGTATTAGGGGAACAACAAAAAATTTTTTTTTTTTTTTTCTGGACATTATTTTTTTGACCAAAAGAAAGAGAAGAATGGTTAATAATTTACTTTTTTTTTTTTTTTTTTTTTTTTCCCTCCAAAGATGATGAATGCTAAGTAAAATGATTAGTCTACATTTGCGTGTCATGTATTTCCTCTTCAGACTGAGCTGCCTTTCATTTTCATACTCTTCTGGTGTACTTCCTGGGTCAGTCTGAATGTAGAAACAGAAACAAAAGATAGCCATGGCAGTATTTCTAGACCAACTGGACCAAGAAATGCCCTAACACTAACCTCCTCAAGCCTGCTAGTTGTGAAAACTTTAGGTAGCATACAGAAATGTTTGGATAAAATGAACAGAGATGAATTCATGTTTCTCCAGTGTCAAAGTTTTGGTTTTGCCCCCCAATTTTTTCCTTTTCTCTTAAGCTGGTAGTGTTCTCATCTGTTTGAAAATTATCAAAGTGTCTACCAATCTTAAATGGTATTGAGGATGTGCAGAAAGGGACTTGAGTATGTTAAAACATACTCAAGAATATTATATTTCTCTTGTATGAACATTTTGTGCAAATCTCTTATCTCCACTAGACCTGGTCACATATAGTCTGGCTTTACCATACTGGAAAGTATGCATTCACTAAATATAAGCATACTTCAAACACAGGTTCCCTTACTCCTCAGCAACAGCATTTCTATGGTTCCTTCACTTTCCATTTCAGGAGAGTGAAATTACCGACCAGGCAAATTACACAAGTGATTTCCAGATCTTGGAGACTTTCTCTTGGAAGCCTAATCTCCATGTGATCATTGATGATTTCAATTTCTTCCTTTTTCAGTGAAGTAATATAGGTTCTTGAGATGAACAGTCATGACATCTGGTTTGAAATACAAACTTTCTAACCTACCTATTCCCCTAAAAGAGGAGAAACTGGTATAATCTGTGAACAACCACTGTCATGTCCAGTATTCTGGACATCACATCTGAGCTTCCATGCAGCTCTGTGTTTTGGTATTTCTTGAATAGTTTTACTTTTGTGGCACATAAAAACTACCCAGACAGGGACTGTGCTATGACAGATGTTGTATACAATATATGGTCATACTTCAAATACCCCCTAAAGATCTTCTGTTTAGTATCTGGCTCTTATCTACCCTTAGTTGCTTAGCCAACCAGAACAATATATAGAATTAATCTCCTCATTACGCTTACATTAAACACAGGAAAAAAAAAAAGAAAAAAAAAAAAAAAAGAAGAAGACATTTTTCTTCAGAAGCTGCAATTAAAAAAGAATAGAAGAAAAATATCTTTTCAAACACATCTCTCAAATTATTTTAAAATTTACTATTTTAAAAATATCTCCAAACATCTATGCTGATAGCTGTGAATTATATTTTTTGCCAATGGGAAAATTCTAGGCACACTCAAATCTGAACATGTCTTGTTAGAAGTAGATATTCTGGAAATAAAATGGACAAAAAATATATCATGAGTTGAAAGAAATCTTGGGGAGACAAAGATATTTCATTGTTGGATATATTTGCATTATTCATTATAGATTTGAAAATTATTTGACTTTAACACTTTTTGTATTCCTCATCAAGGAAATGTTACATTGACACATAAACTAAATCACAAAACATAGCATGTATGTTATAGAGAAATTTTAAATCTACAATATGAATGATGATTCAAGAAATCTTGAGGTTATTTTTCTATATACTGTGAATAGATTTTTTTTTTTTTTAAGGGAAAAAATTCTCATCTTGATGCTACCCAGATGTTGTTAAATAAGCCCTTAAATCTTGTTATTACTGTGCTTATTTAAAATTAGTGATACTGTAGGCAGAATTTATACTATGCAGTAGTGGGCTG
The DNA here is from genome assembly GCA_011075105.1 of Heteronetta atricapilla. NCBI lineage: Eukaryota > Metazoa > Chordata > Aves > Anseriformes > Anatidae > Heteronetta > Heteronetta atricapilla. The sequence continues at coordinate 134,482,271 of CM021731.1, read as the reverse complement.
TTACTTGTGTGAAGTGCAGGAAACAATTGCATATTTTGTTATATGACTTCCAGAATGTAAACAACTGATGGAATATGAAGTACTCGATATAACCAAGATGTTATATAGGAAACATATCTGTGATTCCTTTCCAATCTGAATTACCCTAACCTACAAGTCTAAGAACCACACATCTCCTGCTTATCCTGCTTACACTTGTTTTGGCCAAGATTAGTGCTTTATTTTTATATATCAGCTTGGCAGAAATGAAAAATAAAACTGAAAATAGTTCAAAAGGAGAAACCATTAGATGAACCTCTTTAATAGAACACATGGACTGAAGAAATTATCAGAAAGAAAAGCAAAACAAAACAAACAAAAACCTCTACAATATGTTAGATTAAAAGTGGTGAAACAATGTAAAGAAAAGTTAAAAAACATTTCAAACTAATTAGACACTGGGTGTGGCTTCAGCCTGTGCTCAGAGTTTTATTGTTCAGTAACATTTGTGAATAATTTTTGTTCCTATGAATGTTTTCAGACAGCAGATTCCAGATCTGTAAGTCATGGTTTTGTCTCATAATGTGTTCCAACAAGCAGGGAACCAAAATTTGCTGTGGATGGAGCAGCTGAAGAGCTTTGCTCTTCCAGTCAGGGAGCAGAACCAAAATCCTGTGGCATGGCATTTAGAAAGCAGATACCAAGGGCCTCACTCAAAGGATGACTGTGTACGCATAATGAAGTCATGAGTTTAAAAACACCAGCAAAAACAGCAATTGCTCATTAATTTTGGTTGCCTTTTTTAATAATTATATCATATTATTAATAAAGTAATGTTAAGTGCACACATAATAGCTCTAATTTTTCTCTTTCTTTTAATACACAGTCACTTCAGTCCTGGAAAAAGCATAATGCAGTCATTTACTGAACTGGTTATCCTGTGTACTAAAATACTTGCCAACACTTTAAAATGTATCTGTTCTACTTCAGAGGCTTTTGAGAACCTAATGTCAATGCAGTTAATAAAAACTAGAAAATTTAAACAAATCTGTTCTTTAAACAGAACTGAAAAAAAAAAAAATGCCAATGTACTTATGTAGGTATAAGTGGATAAAACATAAATTTTATAGAGATAAATCTAAATTTAGGTCTTTACATATATGGCCTATAATGCTAATCACTCAATGTCTTTTTTTTCTAAAACTAATTAATATCCAGTGACCTTAAATTGAAATATAATTTGGGATAGCTAGGGCAACAGAAGAAATTTTAGAAAAGAGGTTGAAATGTATATATAAACCTAAATCTATAAATCAGTAGTAGGTGTTTTGGTGTTATAACACTGATGTTGCAAATGACTCTTTGTTTAACAGAATTTGACTTTGGTGTAGGAGAAAACTTCATTCAAATAGTGAGGTATATAATATGTCCCACAATAAGTAGAAGGTAGTTGCCACACTAAATGAGAATAATTCATTCAGTTATTTATTTATTTATTTATTTACATCTTTACCATTGGTCATACTATAAAAGTAAAGATCAAATTATAGAACTCTGACTTACCATGTATATTGCTTCTTCAGGAAAGTAGAAGTACTTTCATACAAGCTATGGAAGATAAACATTATGATGACTTAAAGTTAATGTGTCAGTGTTTACTTGTGTTGAGATTGTATTTGCCAAAACTGAGTCTGTGGTGGCTTTTTTGAGACAATGTTATTAAACCCAGAAAATAAGGGTGGAAATGCAGAACAGCTGGAAACAGAGCATAATTAAAAATGGAGGAAGATGCACCAATGGAATATGTGTAAATCTGTCAAAAACAAGCAAACAGACAAACAAAAAAGACATTGGGAACCACATAGTGTTTCACTGTTAAACATCTAAAGCAGTAGTTGCTTTTTGGCATGTGTCCAGCAGGTAGCTTCTGTAGTTACGTTTGTGTGCACTCTTCAACTCGTTTAAAGTGGAATGGCTGCCATTCAGTTTCAAAATAGGAACAGGACTGTGTCCATACTGTCTTGTGACAAGAAACTTCAAAGCACTGTAAAGTTTTCTTTAGATTTTTATCTGTAGTTTCTAAATGTCTTTTTTTTTTTTTTTTTTTTTTTTTTTCCTCCTATCAGTACAGCAGTACAGTTTCTTTGAAAGATATCCACATTTCCTGCTAGACCTTATTACTGTTAGAACAGTTAGTACAATATCTTATTCCCTGCCTCTTCTTTTCATGTTTTGGTCCATTTAAAGAAAAAAAAAAAAAAAGAAAAAAAAGAAAAAAGAAAAGCTTTCCTTAGTCATCATCATATTGCCTCTGGCTAGCATTGTTGTGGCTGATGTTGCTTCCTTCACCAATTCTTGGGTACAACACCAGCTAGATCTAGTTTTGGAATGAGACAAAGGTTTTAACCATTAGATACTATTATTTTTTTTTTTTTTTAAAAAAAAATCCCTTTTCTGCTTACACAAAAAGCTATGACAAGCCAAAGAAAATATTAACAGGTAATTTGTCTCAAGCATGCTCACAAGTGTTCCTTTACATGGTACAGCTTCATGAAGAGCCTATGTAATTAATTTTACTATATATCTTTGCAGAAGACAAAGACGCTTAATAGACAACAGGGAATTTTTTCATATCACATTAACTGATCTCATTTGATTAACAAAGTAGGTCTCTTTGCAAAGGGAAAGCTTGTAATATATGGCTATGAAAGTTTTGTGGTTGGCCTAGATTAACTGAGATTTCTGAGTTTCCTGTCTAATAGGAAAAAGGAGGCACAGCTGGAACCCCCCCTTTTTTTTTTTTTTTTGGTTTGGATCCAACTTAATTCTCACAGGGAGACTGGATAATGGTTTTGATTTACTGCCTCAGACCATAGTTTCATTTCAGAATTCATTGTAGCTTACAAAAGGGCAAGGTTAGTTGAACTGACTTGACTGGTACACCACACACTCAAGGTTTTCACCATGTCAGTTCAATTAAATGTTCATTTCCACATAACCCCTCCCCCCCCCCCCAAAAAAAAAAAAAAGGCTCTCTTCTGTATTTCAGAGCCATATTGTTTAACTGTTTTTTCCAACCAGCTTTCATAACTAATCAATAGGTTGTAAAACATTAGTACCTGACTTACAGAAACAAAATGAGGTAATATTTCTGAGTGTCAGGATTTCATGTGTACAACCGGGACTAGAATTCGACTTAGGCCAAGCTTTTCAAATCTTTAGCAGATAATGGATGTAAACAAAGGAAATAATCAAGCAGGGTTCCTTAGTGATTCTGAAGAAAGGAATGGATAACATTGGTGAAAATTTATGCAGAGGTTAAAACTAAAATAAAATGTTTCCACGTTAAAAAAAAAAAAAAAAAAAAAAAAAAAAAAAAGTAAGACTTCAAGACACAGGTTCATCTATATTTTAGTGAATTTCCTCTAAGACACCTTTTCATCTCTCTTCTGAAAGAGAACTGACAAAGTGTTGTCTACTACCCTTAGCCAGGAGAGCTAAGGGAAAGGAGGGCTATCTCACATTTGGGTAAAATCTTTTCCTGTTGTGGGTGGATCACCTAGACCTCCAATATTGCCAGCCAAAATCCTCCAACTGATGGACCTATAAAAAGATGTGGTGAGCAGGCTGTATTTTTATATGACAGCCAGACCTTTGATGAAGGCCAACATATGGGGTGACTTCATTAACTTTTGTGAAAGAAGCAGGGAATCGCCTGATTTACTGTACATACCAAACCTGTGACTCAAGTCAAATGAAATTCTTTAATCACTGTATGATTTTAAAGGTAATCTATCAAATTCAAAACTGCAAGGTGCTAATTAAACATATAGAAAAGACACAGATGCAGTAAGAAACTTGTTCCAAAGTATGCCAGAAACTGAGATCTGTAAAACATTTAAATTATTAAAAAAAAAAAAAAAAAATTGAGAGAGAGAGAGATTTAAAAAAAGAGATTTATTTTTCTCAAAGTCCCAAAGCAAAACACAGATTCTATGAGAGGAAAACTTGCAAGGCAACGCTGAGGGAAAATGTCATATTTTTATCATAATCCCTCAATGATTTCTGATGTCTGCAGAGTAGTCGGACAAGTAAAATACTATTGAGATACATGAACAAATGCAGACAAACTCATTTATCTTTGTGTTACTATTTTGGATCCATAGGCCTCCTTGCACAAATGGACTTATCCTGAGGAGCAGAATTAAAGTTCTGTACAAGGTTACCAGGAACAATGTATGACGCAGGAACCTAAAGAGCTACTTACCACTAGTGGTAAAATAATTTTCCTAAAACAACCAACAGATGCTGATGAAGACAGCTGAGCTCTTTGAATCTCACTCAATGTGAAACTTGATTGTTTACCTCTACCCTGCTCCACCTTGGACTTCATCTTGGCCTATTATTTGTGGTTAGAGGCTGAAGAACTCTCTCTCCTTAAAAACACATGGAGGAATGTACAAAATACTTGATGCAGTTCACTGCAGTTTACTGCATCTTTACCCTTGTTCTGAAAATGCACACTAATAATGAAACACACCAAGGCTGACAAACAAGGTATGGAGGACAAAGACAAGCATAACTGCAGCTTTTGAGTAACATTCATCAGAGCCAGCAGCTGGTAGACCGCTGAGAACTGTTTGTGAGAGCCATCTGTTTCCAGCTGCTGACTTCTGTTGTCTTGCTTCTTTGGGAAACAGCATTTTCTAGTTCTCACATGCACGGAGAGAAAAAAATGTGATGTGCCAAACCACTCTGAGAAGACTGTGGAGTTGAGCTAATATATTTGAGGGGTATGGAGAATATTCTCTCTCCTTCCTGTTCATGCTGCCCCTCTTTCAGTGAACAGGCTTGGGCTTTCCATTCTGGGACCCTCTACATCACCTATGCACACAAATGTGATTCAGATCATGCTTAAGACTTGCCAACATTTCTGTTTTGTCAGATTAGCTAGAGAACATTATATGGAACTCAGGCTGTCTCTGTGCTTTTGCCTCAGCTTGGCTCTGGGTGTGCATGACCAGATGGTCCCTGACACAGTTTCAATCCTCTGAGTGCAAAATTAGCCTGAACAAATCCATTTCACATTCCTACCCTTGCGCAGTGCGTTGTGTTCTGTGACCATGCTGTGTGTGACCCAAACTTACTCATCTAATCAACGACTGATAAGATATTAATTAGGTTCCAGAGAAAGTACATCCACATATGCTGTTAGTAGAGAAGTTAGGATATTTACTTCAGGGGACAAGGAAGTCAAGGGAAGATGGAAGCACTGTGGCCTAGTCCAGTATTAATCTGTAAAATGTTTGTAGAAGCAATATTCACAGGTCTTTCTTTCCTGCACAGAGGGATGAGAAATTAGTAAAAGTTTGTCTAATATCTATCTTTAAAAGGGAAAAAAATCAGTTTGATATTATTTGTTGGCAAATGAATTGTCTATACATAGTTTTATTTAATTTATTTTTATGATGCAGTTTATGAAGCATGTAGGTTTGCAAGAAGTTTATTAATATGCAGTCTGTTTGGGGGCTATGTGTTACTTTGAGGATAAAGATTCTGCAGACGTGTGTGTGTGTGAAGCCCACACTAGTAGTTTCACTACTGCTTTGTAATTAATTCTAAAGCTATTCAGATGGCAGGACTACCTTAAGAAAAAAAAAAATACAACAAAGAACAAAACAAAACAAAAACACACCAAATTAATAGCGTCCTGAGATCAGGAAACATAGTCTTATATGTCATTTTACTATTCTCTTAAAGGTGACTGCCAAGAGTAGTGAGAAGTTCTGAAGAATATAGAGACAGCAAAATGGTCTAGATGTTGGTGTTCAGCATGTTTAAAAACCTGGCAAGCAACATTTACATGATCTTTTGCCTCATTGCAAACAAAAAGACTAGAAATATGTTAGAAACCAATGGTGAATTTGAGACAGGGTTGTGATATACGGAATATTAATTTGTGTTGGTTGATGTGATGTGATGATGGTTGATTGTGATGGAAGATGGTTGATGTTAATAAAGAAGGGGAAGATGTGGGAGTGTGGCCATGGGGGGTCGACAAGCCCCATGGCTGGTGATTATATCAGACTCTTAACGATGAGGCCATCAGGAATGTAAGGAGTTTAGAGGGAACAAAGAAGGTGGTTAAATTAAGGGTGCTCTTTGCCGTCTCGGGTTGCTTGTTCTCCTGCCATTAAGGCAGGGAAGTTGCTGGGGGTTTTCTGGCTGGAACTGTTAAAATTTGTTGTTTAATGTTATATGATAAACATATTATTAGTGTGGTTTCAAGGGTTAACGAAACGTGGGAAAAGACGGCCTCGCATGGCTTGGTGTCGATCACGTTTTGTTGCTTTCAGGAACCTTGGGGAGGGCACAGCATGCGCTGAAGAAGAGGGAGCCGGTCGGGGCCGACCCTGCGGTCTGGATGAGATCCAGGAACCCACAGGGCCTGAGCAGGAACAAAAAGTTGCTAGAGGTGATGGGGGGGACCGTGAGCCTTCATCCCCACGACCCCTCTGACGACCACCACCAGAACGCTTTGCGCAGGCGCAGATGGGGGGAGTTTGTGAAAATACTAATTATAATATGAAGCGGGGATAGGTCATGTATATGTATAGGCGTCCTCGGGTTTCTTATGAATATGTAAAAGCACTGTTCCATATATTTAGACAGTTCGACGGTTGTGTGTGCGTCTTGGTGGAGCAGAGACTCCCGGCGCACCCAGTGCTGTTTGCTTGCCTCTATTCGTTTAATAAATTTCCAACTTTAATTGGAATCCAATTTGGGACTCAATCATTTATCACAGGGTTGACAGAATATTGAATAAAGAAATCTGAAAAATGAGACAGGATTGAAAGAAAGCTCATAAATGTCCAGGATTTGCAGATATTCAGTAGATGAGACAAGCAGGTGGTTATGTTATCTGAACAAGTGTCCTGACATATGTAATTGTGGGACCATCATGTAATAAGAACTCATGGTGGGTAACTGAATGGCAGAAAATATATTCTATGTTGTAGACACTGAAAAGAAATGGAAGATGCACAGTAATGAAGAAAAAGGAGACACCTACCACCATAAGAAAGCAGGAAGAACTATGAAATGAAGATACAACGCTCTGGACCTGAGAAAAGAAAAAACAATGTAGGTTTGGTCTTTATTGAGTATAAGTCACAAGAGTTGTTCAGGAATGATAAAAAATTACATTTTTGTCATGACAGTCTCAAATGGGACTATTAAGAGACAACATGGAAAACAAAACTAATTGATTTAAATCTGTGTAAAAACAACGCTATATTTGGAAATTTGCTTTACCTCCCTGGCTTGGATATAACTGTGATTATCAACTACTATTAGAGATATACTATTAGGAATTATACAATTATGGAATGCACATATGTCACAGAAATTGAAGAACTAAAAATACCAGTAATAGTAGTGTGGTTGTGTGGGAGTGTGGCCATGGGGGTCGACAAGCCCCATGGTTGGTGATAACATCAGACTCTAAACGATGAGGCCATCAGGAATGTAAAGAGTTTAGAGGGAACAAAGAAGGCTGATTCAGGAGACACCTTGCCATCTCGGGTTGCTTGTTCTCCCGCCGTAAAGGCATGGAAGTTGCTGGGTGCTTGCTGTTGCCGGGCAAAGTTGTTGGCCAATGAATAGTTAGTGGAAAAGTACTGCTGTGGGGCGAATAGCATAAGAAGGGAGTCTGAACTCAATATGGGGATGCAACAGGGATAATGAAGTTATGTCCTCAATATGAGAGATGAAGTTAGGCCCTCAGTAAGAGAGAGATGAAGTTTTGTCATCAATAAAGAAGTAGCAGTTACTGATCCTAAAAGAACCCTGGTGTTCATGTGGTTGTTATGTCACATCATTGTGATGGAAATAATAAATATCTTCACCAGTTACATCACTTGGAAGAAATAAGGCTATTTAGGATTTATTGTCAAGTACTGAAGATACTATAGAAACTGCAACTACAAAGTAATTTTGGACAATAAACTGAGTTTAAATAGAAAGAAAAACAGAAGTACCTAAACAATAAGAAACAGGAACAACTAAATATAAAAAGTAATTAATATTCAATGTTTAAATATATAAATATCTAACATTCAATATATAAAATAATTTAACAATTTAACATTCAGCATTGAAAGAAACTAAGTTTCTTCTGTGAGAACTAGTTAAAGGAATCAACTAAAACATAAAATCAAGGGCCTGTATGGGAAAAGGCAGAGATTGTATGTCAATGACTTTTTTTTTTTTAAAAAAAAAAATGAAATAGTTGGTGAAGACTATGATGTTTAGAAGAACGCAGTTCTGGGATCAAAGAATCATAGAATAAGCCAAGTTGGAAGGGACCCACAAGGATCATCAAGTTCAACTCCAAAGAGGTGTATTCTATTTTACACCCTAACCTAAACTGGCTCCTTTTCACCCTACGTGATGTGACTAAGGGGAGCAGAAACATTGCATTGGTTAATATGACCTCCTACAAGAAAATGCTGTGATCTAAATTCTCAGTCGTGCCCCCACATCCTGTCAGGATTCCAGACTCCAACTTGGAGAACAAGAACCTAGAATTAAGTTGCCACATGTACAGATGTTCAGCATCTTTCAAAATAGGCTGGGCCTCTTCAGTGTGCCCAGATAAACCTCAAGTTAAATTTAATAATGACTTGACCTGCTTGTAAAGTATTGCAAATTTTGAAAATGCTGAACTAGATTAGACAGAAAGGAAAAAAATACACATGGGAAATCAAGATGAACCCATGATACCACAGGAGTCCCACTTCTTAAATTACTTGTTTTTAATGAATAATAATTTTAATGAATAATGAATAAAACCTTATATTCAAATCAACATCAAGTATATTGCTGGTTAAGAAATCACCATGTAAAAAAATCAAATGAAAATATAAGTAAAACAGAGACATAAAGTATCAGAAGACCATAACTTTCAGAAAAAAAAAAAAAAAAAAAATGTCCCACATCTACATGGGAATTAAAATATGTTATTCAATAATTCTACTTACAATTCTTCTGAGAACCTGAAGCTGGGAAAGCAAGAAGATGAAATAGAGGCTTCAATAGTGTGCTAATTAATTGTAAATCAGTATTGCCATATTGTAAAATTCTGAGTGAGCACAACATGCCTACAGAGCTTACTTTCAGATATCATCTGAGAAATAATTAACTTGGCAGAATAGCTCTTCTAGATGACTCTCCTTTCAGGAAAATGCAACCAAATATGTGGCACTTGAGTCCTTTCACTTTCTCCCCAGAATGATTTCCAGTGGGAATGAAAGCTTGGAAATGAAATAGAACTGCTAGAGTGATCAAATTCCTCCTGCTTTGTAATAAAATGTGCAACTGAAAAAAGAACGTGCTGTCTAGACTTACCTGTTCGGATTTGCTCCAGTGAAAAGCATATTCTTGGTCTCTTGGTCTTCCAGTTCAGGCATCTGTCAGGGTGTGTTGGGATCTCTGAAAACTCATATACCAAGGCATCCTTTTTATTTAAATAATAATGAAAGGGGAAGGGGGAGAGGGGAAGGTGAGTTGAGTTGAGTTGAGGG
>CM021731.1:134375267-134472608 GCA_011075105.1 Heteronetta atricapilla | reverse complement strand
GGGAGGGAAGGGAAGGGAAGGGAAGGGAAGGGAAGGGAAGGGAAGGGAAGGGAAGGGAAGGGAAGGGAAGGGAAGGGAAGGGAAGGGAAGGGAAAAATGGAGCAGAAAGATGGCTGACATTCCAATATCTTGCTTTTCTATGAATAGATGGTACTAACAAGGCATGCACCTAGATATGGGAGTTTGGAAGCTTTTTTGGGCTCAGGAATATAAATAGAAATGTTCATTGTCAAATACTCAGAGGAAAACATTTTGCCTTAGAAACTCTCCAGGTTCTTTTTTTTTTTTTTTTTTTTTTTTTTTTTAATCTTTTGATATAAGACAAGGCCTGCTCAGCTGACAGGCAAACACAATAGGACAGGAAGGATATCTGCTTCAAAAGATTAAGTTGACTGGGTGATGGCTGCAGTAGTAGCCATACACTTGCTTTCATTTCTTTCAAGGTTGTCTGCAGTGAAACCTAGCTGGAATTTAGCAGACATTTACTTACAGTGTAAAAGTTGTATGTGTGTTGTACTCCCAGAGTACATACCTCAATGTCTAAGCAACAAGATGGACATATCTCAGAGGAAAAAAATGAAAAGTCTATTAATCTATTCATCTATTGTTAGGTAATTGTGTCTTTATTTTGGGGATGCTTTATACAGTTGCATTTGATCAAAGTAAAATGAGACATCTGTAAATACTTCAGTATGTCAAAAGAATTATTAATATTTCACTTTTTATAAAGATTCTTTAGAATTAGAGGAGTATGGCATGCTTTTCCAAAATAAAGCAGCCCTGGAACAGCACTGGATAGCATTTGCTAGCAAAGAGAAAAAATTTGGAAAATAACTCATGAATGTGTTAGCAGAGTACATAAGTAATCACTGCCTTTGATTAACTTCTAATCTAGACTTTTTATTTAGTCTTTTACTTAGACTTTAGATTTTTTAAATTTTTGTTATGGTATTGACAATGCTTCTTGTTTATTTTTCCTTGCTTTGTCACTTTTTCTTATATTTCAAAATCTGCTTCTGCAGGGTAGTAATTATGAACAAGATGTTGTATGATTTATACTGGCATCACTTGCATTACAGGAGCATTATATCAGCTCACTCTTCATTTCCAGAACTCAACCTCAGGAATGTGGGTACCCAAAAAGACTTGTATCCAGACCTCAGGAAAGGTTTTTGTGCTTAACATATTTAATTTGTTTTTACTGTATTATTTGGCCTCATAAAACATAGTTTCTCTATTTCTCCTAAACTTGTCTTGCTTTTGTCAATAGACCATAATGGCTAAAACACCATTCTCTTAAGCACTCACTGGACAAAATTTATACAGTTTGGGTTAGTAAGAGGATAACTCATATTAACTGGGGAAAAAAATAAACACTCCTGTTTAAGCCTGACATGTTCTTTATAAAATTATCAGGACACAGAATTTCAAGATTATGAAAGATAAAGAGTAACCCTCTTTTATTTCTTTACAGTCTGAGACACCTCTAAAAGACATCAGTCTGAGACACCTCTAAAATAAATAAAATAAAATATTGATAACCAATTTCTTAGTTCAGATCGCTTGTTTCTATCCTTTGTGGTCTTTATGTCTTTGGGGCTTGAAAGTAATCAGCAGGTTTACCAACGCTGAGATGATGCTAGGCACAGGCAGCCAGAAGCTGAAATGGCATGGCATTGCTCTTGAAGTGTGGGCTCACCTGGATACTTAAAACATGCTTTTGTTTATACTATATAGCTTCCTGAGCATTTGTCACCTTAGCAGCTCAGCTCTGCTGTCAGCAGTTTTGCAGTATTTGTTATTTTATTCACTGGGGACTTCTCTGTGTTCATCATCCATTTATTTTCAGTTGAAAGAGTTCTTAGAGATTTAATTTAAACTTGTTTTGATTTGTACTACTGTATCTGCTGAAATTGGTGTCACATTTGGTAGCCACTATTTTTATTTACTGATATAAAAACTGCCTTGACATTACATGATTTCTTCTTTTTTAACAACAACAAAAAATCTCCTTTCACAACATAAGATTTTTAATAATGAGTATAGCCATTGATATGCTTTTATGTGTTATTAACAAAAATGGATTATATAAAAAAGTGTAAAGGTTTAAAATGCTACCATAAATAATATTAAAGTGTGTGTGGTTCGGGCCTAGCAGTAAGAAAAGGTCCCTTCTACATTTATCTGTGCTTTTGTCTTCAGTCTACTTCGGGGAAAAAAAAAATTAGATTATTTTCCTATTGGAAAAAATGTTCCAGTAATCAACTCATAACTGAAGTAGGTGACTACTTGACTGTTGTCAAAGAGGGTACCCACACTTAAGTGTTTTGCTAGACTGGAACTTTACACATTTTTCACATCATCTGCTTATTCTGCTGTGATGCCATGGCCTTCCTAGTGTGAACCATCCTTTCCTGACTTGGAAAAAATCCCTCTCCTTCAAGTTTTTCTTAGCAGAGACTAAAACATTTTGGTTATTTACTCTGGGAATCTCTTACAGAAGAACTAATGCACTTCCCAGAACTTTCTTGCTAAGTTTGTGTTGCATTTTGTTATCATTTTACCAATGAGTCCAACAGTTTTAACAAGCCTGAAAGTACAAGTACATCTTTGAGATTTATTTCATATTACTCCAAAATATAAAGCAGATTTGGTGAAGCAAATCATATATTTTTATTTAAAAGAGCAACATGAATGCAGTCAAAATCAGAGACAGCCTAATTCTTAATGAACTGATATAAATTTACCTGTAAAGGCAAACATTCTCAAAACTGCAAACTAGATCTGTTGAAGGATTTAGTATAAAGTCCTGATTCATATTTCACATGATTTTAAGACTAGGCTGCAGCTGGCAGGATGAAGAAATTGATACTGTCTATATATACATAGACAATCTAAAATTTCTATTGCCCTTCTCCCTATTTTTTACTTTTTATTGGTCTTTATTTTCTGGTTACAGAAACACTTGTTCCTTCTTTCAAGTTCCTTACAAAGGACTAGTTCAACTTGATTTTTGCGGTTTTCTTTCATTGATCCTGTATTTCCATTAAAAGCAGTATTCTTTCTTTAAAAATGTGTTGGTTTTTGTTTTTTTTTTTGACTTAATTTAATTAGATCCTGTCTTATACCTAAATTCTTTTCTGCATTATCTTTTAAGGCAGTTCTTTCAGGAACTATTCTCTACAAAATTTTTGTCTGATTTAGATATAATTTCAAATATAATGTTTGTGGTTTTTTTTTCCTTTTTTTTTTTTTTAAGATACTATAGAAACTGCAACTACAAAGTAATTTTGGACAATAAACTGAGTTTAAATAGAAAGAAAAACAGAAGTACCTAAACAATAAGAAACAGGAACAACTAAATATAAAAAGTAATTAATATTCAATGTTTAAATATATAAATATCTAACATTCAATATATAAAATAATTTAACAATTTAACATTCAGCATTGAAAGAAACTAAGTTTCTTCTGTGAGAACTAGTTAAAGGAATCAACTAAAACATAAAATCAAGGGCCTGTATGGGAAAAGGCAGAGATTGTATGTCAATGACTTTTTTTTTTTTTAAAAAAAAAATGAAATGAAATAGTTGGAAAATGTTTGTAATATTGGCAGATATTGTTTCCTTTACTTCAGTTTTGAAACAACTGAGCCATTTTCAATATAACCTTTTAAGAATTACAAAGAAACAAAATAAAAACACAAATCCTGAGTCTGAAGCAAAGGGCAAGTTGGAAAGTTTCAACCCAAACAATTAGTTTAACAATGTAATAAACATACATAAACTAAGGCTTTCAATAGAAAATGTTATGCAATCTTAGTTTAGACATTACTGCTTGGTATGCCTATAACGTAAGACCTCTATACCAAAAGTAAAAATAAAATTTAAAATAAAATGCTACAGTTACTGAATTACTTATTTGGCAGTTTCTTACACAAACTCTTTCAGACTCCTCACACAGCTAACGTAGAAATAAGATTCAGTCTGAGACTTGTTCTAATCTGATGAACACATGTAAATAAAATAATCAGACACTGGCAATTACAGGTCACTTAGGTATTTCACTGTTGAAGTAGTGTGAAAATAAATCTTGAAAATTAAAGATCTTTAGTTCATCTTGACTTAAACAATTCAGTGTTTTCTGGTGCTATTCTTGTTCACCTTGTACTCTAGCCTCTCTTTTTCATGTATTTTTTCCTACAATTTCAATGCTTGGTTTTCACCTACTATTCTTAAAAAAAGATCTGCCAGCTACTGTCCCGTGATTTGAAAATAAATGGGTACCAAACATAATGACTGTTTTATGTTTCCTGAACTAAAAACTAGGGAGACAGTTTCAACTATTTAATAATCATGTTAAAAAGAAAAAGAAACTTACTAAATAAATAAATAAAAATCCTTGCTACCTTGTATCTAAAAGTCCTTAGGTTTCTGAATCATCTTAATTTTTCTTCACTGAAGACTTGTGGTCAAGGTTTGAGTGTGCCATGTTTAGACATCAGCTGAGATCGCGGGCCAAAATCTTCCTTATATTCAACTGAAGTCAACAGAATTACACCAATATAAAACAAACTACTATTTGCCCTATTCTTTATCAGCCTGTTACAACAGCAATAATTTTATTAATGACTTCTGCATCTTGTCTTGTCTGTTGTAGCATGTAATCTTGCTTGTTATCTTTCTCAGCATGTCTTGCAGATTATTGCAAAAGCAGAGGGAAAAGTTAAATAGGAAGTGCTGTATAAAAATTCACCATCTTGCAAGGATGCTTGCATACAACAGACTGTTTCTCCCTTGCTGTGCTAGATATAGTTTTTGGCAGTCTCAAAAATTCTTTTTGAGGAGCTTTGCCTTTTTAAGAGAAATGTAGCAAGACCCAGAATACAATCAACTATGAACTTCATCAATACCTTTAAAAAAATACAGTGTGATCCTCACCAGGTCATTTGTATTATTACTAATCCAAGGACAATCAGTCTGGGTTTTTAAAAATCTCTTTTCTCTATGTAGACTGTAAATCATGTAACATCAGCAGAGTGCTACTGCCAGCATCTTCTCTGGATCATGCTGGCAGAATATAAGATAAAAGACTTCCAGAGCTAAGAGTTTTCATGAGATGATCAAAGCAGTGAAAAATTTGCTGTTTTCACTGCAGCATCTGCAGCTGGGCCATAAGTTTCCAAAACAAGTCAAGGTGGCTGAAAGGAATAAAGAGCATCTCTTCAAAGATAAGCTGGAAGATACTCCTTTGCCAGGGAAGGCAGTAACTGAGCCTGAGTGAGGTGAAATATCAAGGTATTTCCAAAATCATCAAAAATGGTCTCTCAACTAGCCTGAAGCAGGTATGGTTTTTCACTTGTCAGAGATATGGGTGATCTTCCTGAAATCGGAGATTTCTTTCTTCAGGACTCTTCAGTACTTTGTGCCTTCCAGTCAAGGAAAAGGACTTTTTCTTCTTCTTCTTCTTCTTCTTAGGTCAAATAAGTTTGTTCAAAATTTCTTTGGATATCTGCAGTGTATCTCTACAATTCATCCTCCTAATTTATCCACATAGGAATGGCAGAGTGTACATAAAAAATATGTATGTACATGTAAATATGCATGTATATACAGACAGAATGCACATACACAAAAACACAAATTACACATACACACACATATCTAAAGAGAGTAGGTCATGCAGACATTTGTACACATAGTGGGATCTGGGTCTTTAAAGAAGTCAAGTATAAATGTAGAATGGTGCCCTTAATTTATAATTAAATTGATTTAATGACTTAATCCTAATGTTTCTATTAGGACATTTTTTTTTCATGGGTGAAGAATGAAAGCAGGATATCATACATGCATCATATCATGATATCAGATTACTTTTGCAGTGAGTAAATTTTTTGTTATTTCTCCCTCCTCCCTCCCCCCCTGCCCCCCCCGCTCCTCCCCCCCCTTCTCCCTTCAACTGTATCAACTGAAACATTTTAAGATGTATCAACTTCAAGGTTTATCAACTTCAATTAAATTATTTCTACTGAAACATGGTAAAGTTGGCAAAACCCAGAAAGTTGTCAATACATCTCAGTATGAAAAATTACTTTGAACTACGTTTTGCTCTCAGAGATGGTCTGACATCTCTAATTACTGTTAATTTTTTTGCTTTCCTCTCTTTAGTGGAATCCCATTCAGTGTCAGAAGAGAAGGTACAATTCATTACTTGAATTTAACTTATAGGACATGTCATCAAACATGAAGAAATCTCTATGCAGGAAAGGCTCAAACAATCTTTGCTAAGCGAGTCTCCCATGACTGAGTTATTTTTTCTTTCTCTATTTTTGTATGTAGTTACACATATGTTATGTATGTATGTGTTGCCTTGTTTTATGTGAGGTTAATCAGAGAGTCAGAGAGGGAAAAAAATAGCCTTCTGGTCCTCTAAACTAATATTAAGCATTTCAAAGCCTTTCAGTATCTCTGTTTGTGATTATATATAAAAAGTTTTTTGTTGTTGTTGTTGTTTTTTTTTTTTTTTTTTTTTTTTTTTCAATGAGCTGGGAATCTGGAAATCTTTCTTAGCTTCACAGACATACTGTATGAATCAACATGACTATTTTTATTCTAATAGTAGTTATTTTCTAAAAGTTGAACTGGATAAACTGAAAATAGCTAAATGTTGCCCAACAGCTTAAGAATGGAACTGAATCTTGTTATAACAGGATACATTTTGTTTTAAAGGCTTGGCACCACCTAGACTAAATACATACAAAATGAAGTCTGAAATACTGGAAATATCACAGCAAAGAAAATCAAAATTTAGTCCTGAAAATCTTTTATTGCAGATAAATTTGATGCTGTAGGGCCATATATCCAGAGTTCCACCTCATGTTTCCTCTCCATTTAATTCTCTGTAACCCTTTAACCTTTTCTCTCAGCACAGCAAGAGACAATTTATATGAGACAAAACACAATGATTAATGAAACAGCATGACATACAGCATGATATACAGCATAAGTTCACAGGGGCTAACAGACTTGCTCTCAGTATCTCTTACAGTACTTCCTAGATGTTCATTAGTGAAAAGAAAGGGATTTTTTTTTTTTTTTTTTTTTTCAGACAGTTTTCATTACTGTTAGCTTCTTTTCTATTATTAAATATATAGTTTTGTGTTTGATGTATTTCGGTGCCTAGGGTATAAATTAAATCTTTTTTTTTTTTTTTTTTAATTTATTTTATTTTTTATTTGGTGCAAGTTTATGCACCAAATGTGGAGCTGAACCAGCTGAACCAGTTTCTACATTGCGTGTTCATGAGAAATACAGTCTAATTGAAGGCAAGTCTTCAAGTCATTCTCAATGCAGGGAAAAATCCGCATGATCTCCTCTTGCTTTTGAAAGCTGCTACAAATTGTTTTCAGAGTTCCTTGGTAAAATCTAGAGAATACCAAATTCAGACATATTTTGGATAAATAAATAAATATAAAATATTATTTGTCTATTATCTTTCTTATCTCTGCCATTTATAAAGATAACACTTCTTCACCAGAATGATCATTAGACTGTACAGCTTTCATGCTATCAAGAGGAATGAATACATGGTGCTTTGCACCAAGAGCTACTGGTTCACTATGATCCCAATGAAAAAGGTACTCTGTCAAGTACAGCTTAAAATGGCATTTACTAGAACTAACACTATACAAAAAAAGGGTAGTATAGATAACCTTATATCCTTTCATATGCTGGAAGCTTTGTGGTGCAATGTCTCTAATTGCTATGCAGTGCCCTTCCCAGGCCTGGTTATCCCATTTTGGCCATTAGAGCTATTTTTAAAAAGAAAACATCTTCATTCATCATTTTTACTGTCAAATAAAGATATTCACCTAGGAACCTTTGCTGTACTGTGTGGCAGCTAGCTCCAGCTGGATAAAGTGGCCAAGTTCATCTTTTGGCCAAGGGATGCACACATCAAAACATAGGCCTGAAAGCCACACTGTGCATGCACAGAATGCCTGTGCCTGCTCGTGCTAATGGTGATGTTGACCACCAGCTCCTCTTTGTATGGTAATCTTCAGGTCAGGATCACTACCTATGGCTATAAATATACACTTAAATATGCTGCATGAAAATATTTGCTAGACTATACAAAAGCACACATGTTGAGAAACTTTGGTATAATACTAAAACATCATTATATGAGGTTTAATGAGTTTTTTATTTATTTATTTTTTTTTTTTCAGTTACTCACAGGGCAAGGTCCAATGAAATGTCAGAGTAAGACTAACATTTCACTAGCATTGGAAGAGGTTCTTCTGCTTTCAGGTTTCATTCCATATCATGTTGTATTTTCTTTCTTGCACGTGGACATTTCATTAGTTACCAATCCTGGATGAGCTGGTTCAGCTCCACTTACCAGACCGAAACTTTTGAAATTACACATTTTTTTATTTTTTTAATTTTTCTTCTACTGGTGGAGTGGCTCTCTATATTAGAGAGTCTTTCGAAGTTGTAGAACTCGAGGCTGGGAATGACAAGGTCGAGTCCCTTTGGGTTAGGATCGGCGGGGCCAAAAAGGCTAGCGTCCTGGTCAGGGTCTGTTACAGACCGCCGAACCAGGACGAGGAGACGGATGAGTTCTACAGGCAGCTGACAGAAGTTGCGAAATCGTCAGCGCTGGTTCTCGTGGGGGACTTCAACTTCCCTGACATATCCTGGAAGCACAACGCAGCCCAGAGAAAGCAGTCTAGGAGGTTTCTGGAGAGCGTGGAAGATAGCTTCCTGACACAGCTGGTTAGTGAGCCTACCAGGGGTGGCACCCCGCTAGACCTTCTCTTCACAAACAGAGAAGGACTGGTGGAGGATGTGGTTGTCGGGAGCTGTCTTGGGCAGAGTGACCACGAAATGGTGGAGTTCTCTATTCTTGGCAAGGCCAGGAAGGGGATCAGTAAAACCACTGTATTGGACTTCTGGAGGGCTGACTTTGGGCTGCTGAGGACACTGGTTGGTAGAGTCCCTTGGGAGGCAGTTCTGAAGGGCAGAGGAGTCCAGGAAGGCTGGGCGCTCTTCAAGAGGGAAATCTTAATGGCGCAGGAGTGGTCTGTCCCCACGTGCCCAAAGACGAGCTGGCAGGAAAGAAGACCAGCCTGGCTGAACAGAGAATTGTGGCTTGAGCTCAGGAGAAAAAAGAGGGTTTATAATCTTTGGAAAAGTGGGCAGGCCACTAGCGAGGACTATAAGGATGTAGTGAGGCTGTGCAGGGACAAAATTAGGAAGGCCAAAGCTCATCTGGAGCTCAATCTGGCTACTGCCGGTAAAGATAACAAAAAATGTTTTTATAAATACATCAACACAAAAAGGAAGACTAAGGAGAATCTCCATCCTTTACTGGATGCGGGGGGAAACTTAATTACAAGAGATGAGGAAAAGATGGAGGTGCTTAATGCCTTCTTCGCCTCAGTCTTTAGCGGCAATACCGGTTGTTCTCTGGATATCCAGTACCCTGAAATGGTGGAAGGGGATGGGGAGAGAGATGTGGCCCTCACCATCCATGAAGAACTGTTTGGTGACCTGGTATGGCACTTGGATGTGCACAAGCCGGATGGGATCCACCCAAGGGTACTGAAAGAACTGGCAGAGGTGCTGGCCAAGCCGCTTACCATCATTTACCAACAGTCCTGGCTGTCGGGGGAGGTCCCAGTTGACTGGCGGCTAGCAAATGTGACGCCCATCTACAAGAAGGGCCGGAGGACTGAGCCAGGAAACTACAGGCCTGCCAGTTTGACCTCAGTGCCAGGGAAGCTCATGGAGTAGATTATCTTGAGAATCATCACGCAGCACTTGCAGGGCAACCAGGCAATCAGGCCCAGTCAGCATGGGTTTATGAAGGGCAGGTCCTGCTTGACGAACCTGATCTCCTTCTATGACAAAGTGACGCACTGGGTGGATGAAGGAAAGGCTGTGGATGTGGTCTACCTTGACTTCAGCAAGGCTTTTGACACTGTTTCCCACAGCATTCTCCTCAAGAAACTGGCTGCTCTTGGCTTGGACTGGCGCATGCTTCGTTGGGTTAGAAACTGGCTGGACAGCCGGGCCCAAAGAGTCGTGGTAAATGGAATCAAATCCAGTTGGAGGCCAGTCACTAGTGGCGTTCCCCGGGGCTCGGTTCTGGGGCCGGCCCTCTTTAACATCTTCATCGATGATCTGGACGAGGGCATAGAGTGCACCCTCAGTAAGTTTGCAGATGACACCAAGTTAGGTGCGTGTGTCGATCTGCTCAAGGGTAGGAAGGCTCTGCTGGAGGATCTGGATAGGCTGCACCAATGGGCTGAGGTCAACTGCATGAAGTTCAACAAGGCCAAGTGCCGGGTCCTGCACTTGGGGCGCAATAACCCCTAGCAGAGCTACAGACTGGGAGATGAGTGGTTGGAGAGCTGCCAGGCAGAGAAGGACCTGGGAGTGATGGTTGATAGTCGGCTGAATATGACCAAGCAGTGTGCTCAGGTGGCCAAGAAGGCCAATGGCATCCTGGCTTGTACCAGAAACAGTGTGACCAGCAGGGCTAGGGAGGTGATTGTCCCCCTGTACTTGGCTCTGGTGAGGCCGCACCTCGAGTACTGAGTTCAGTTTTGGGCCCCTCGCTACAAGAAGGACATCGAGGTGCTTGAGCGAGTCCAGAGAAGGGCGACGAAGCTGGTGAGGGGCCTGGAGAACAAGTCCTATGAGGAGCGGCTGAGGGAGCTGGGCTTGTTCAGCCTGGAGAAAAGGAGGCTCAGGGGTGACCTTATTGCTCTCTACAGGTACCTCAAGGGAGGCTGTAGTGAGGTGGGGGTTGGTCTGTTCTCCCACGTGCCTGGTGACAGGACGAGGGGGAATGGGCTTAAGTTGCGCCAGGGGAGTTTTAGGTTGGATGTTAGGAAGAACTTCTTTACTGAAAGGGTTGTTAGACATTGGAACGGGCTGCCCAGGGAAGTGGTGGAGTCACCATCCCTGGAGGTCTTTAAAAGACGTTTAGATGTAGAGCTTAGCGATATGGTTTAGTGGGGACTGTTAGTGTTAGGTTAGAGGTTGGACTCGATGATCTTGAGGTCTCTTCCAACCTAGAAATTCTGTGATTCTGTGATTCTGTAATTAAATAGCTCATCACATTGAGCATTTGTGGTAGAAGCAAGAAAAAAATCTAGCTTTGAGTCAGAGCCTTGGTTTATAAATACCCCTGGGAGCAAAGTTAACTGTGAAGCTGGTGCATGTGTTGTTAATTCAGGGGTTATGGAATATGCATGTGATGCCAGATATGCTTTGAGTGATACAGAGCACCACAGAAGGCAACTACATGTGACAGCACCACTTATTCTTTTAATTTTATAATCTAACTATCCATCTCATGTCATCCTACTCCCACAGCTGTGTCAAGACTCACACTGTTGGCTCCCATCTCTGGTCCCCAGCAGCTGAGAGATATCACATATTTATACCTCTCTCCCACTTGGTTATCTGACACACCAGGCATTGCTAACACATAAATTCTTTGATATTACAACCAGCTGTGCTTAACAAATAGGGTCATGGAGTTGGGATGAAGCTGTAGCCTGGTACTCCTGCCAAAATATATTTGCCTTTATGGAGGGCCTACACTCAAAGAGGTGCTTAGTAGGTGGTATACAGCTGTCGTCCAATGTCATAACATCTTCCCCATCCCCACGTGTCAGATGCATCACTCACCATTTGAAGAGTGACAGTGGGTCTTGCCTATGGGAAGAGAAGAAACATGAGAGGAATGTCCTCAATTATACCCCCTTCCCTCTCTCTATTGCGCTCTCTGGCTCTCTATTACATCATCTTTGAAACCTAACATGAGACCAACGAAAGATGCGGGGATGCTCACAGAGTGGGTGAATGTTTTGGGTGGCACGTCAGCCACGTAAGTCTATTCTAATACAGTTGTTTATCAAAGTTAATAACATTTATGCTAACTAATAGTTCAGTGTTGGTTTACTGGACTGAACCAGCAAAAAAAAGGTTTGCAGGGAAGGCCAGTATCTTTTGTTAGGAAAATGGGAATAGTTTAAAAATGACACAGACCTTTAGGACACACAAACCAATCTTCAACTTTATACATCAAGACATAGCAACTAACAAGCCATGATTTTTACCACAGAATATATTCTTGATAATCCTCAATGATCTACTTAATGTGTTTCCCCACTGTGTGCAATGGCTCCTGTCTTATTGTTTATCTTTTCCAGGGAGTATTTCTTTGCGGGATTATTAACAGGGTGTTAAATGCTCTCTGCGATGACTTATATCACATTTCATCACCCAGAGTACACTATGGTCAAGTTGCAAACAGAGAATACTCTGTTACATCATGTGACTAATAGTAAAAGTACAAGGCAGATGTGCACAGGTTATGAGGAAATTTTCATATTAGTTGGTTATATTGAAACATGGTGAACGCTCATTTAAAATATGATTTATGTGTATTGATAAATAAAAGCCAGGTTGGGTAAGATAAATATCTAAAGGCCTGCTAGTTCTTTATTTCTGATCTGTGCAACTCTGTGAATGATCTGATGGGAGGTGTCTCTATAAGCTTTGTTATTATTTGAATAACAAAGTGATCTTCTCTGGGACAAGAATAATTATCTCCATTATTTCCATTGAGTTGCTTTACAAAACCTTCCTTTCGAAGTGATGTTTTCTTTGAAATAACATCGTGCAAACTTGTGCCACTCCTACTCCTTCCTCACAAATTGTTTGCTGTTTGTGTATTTACTTTCTTCCTTCTGAATAAATTTTTTGCATTTGTATTCACTGAATTTTTTTTGACCTCCAGTCATTTCACTAAGATCATTTTGAATTGTAATTCTGTCCCGTGCTTTAACCTCTTTGAGTTTTATATTATCCACCTATTTTCAGAGTGTCTTCTCCATGCCTGATAGTCATTAATGAGAATGTGGAATGGTACTGGTTTCAAAAAGCAACATGAGCTGGATTCAGTTGACATGTTTAACTGAAAACCAGCTATCATGACTTCTCTTTAAATCCTTTGAAAACATCTGTTCTCCCATTTTATAACAGATCAATCACATTTCTTTAGTTTGGACAGAAGAATGTCCAGACTGTATGACTATGTAAGAAAATTTTGCTTAAAATATACCATACCAATTTCTTCCTGCACTCTAGGCTAATTACTTTTTTTGAGGAGGTAGTTTGCTTTTATATGATTTGTTGTAGAAAATTCCAGAACAGCTGCTTCCTATCATTGATTTACTCTACAGATGCTCTTAGATTGATTGTTTAGTAATGTATTAAACAAAGTACTTCTCCTGATACCAAAGTTCAACTGTTTTATGTCTTCTTAACTACAGTGTTAGCATTTTTTTTTCAGTTCTCTTGTACCTCAATTGGCCTTCATGAGCTTTTGAAGATAATCACTAAAATGTGTAAGTGAAATGGCTAGTGCTTTAGAAATTTTATCAGATCTTGATTACACGAATACCCAATACCCTGTTATTTTTTTTTTTCCCCTTTCTTTCTTATGGTCCTACTATCATTTTTACTAGTTTTAAGTCATGTTAGGGACATTGTCACTATCAATCTCTTTTTGTGATGGCCAAAGCAAAAAATACATATACAACTCATTTCTCATTTCATTTGTAATCTACACAGCTCTAATTAGACATCTTGTTAGTTTGCTTCTCCAGAAGATAACAAATCTTTTTTTTTTTTTTTTTTTTTCTCCATTTTCAGAACAAAAATAAAAGAACAGCAACTTTTTCTTTCTGTGAAAGCTATGCAGTATCTCCTTTGATTAGTCAAGTAAAAACTGTGAAACCTTCTCAAACCAAGAGCAATCACTCAATTTCTCATCACCTCTGGAAACTGAAAAGGGAACAAGCTCCATTTTTCTTTTATTTTTTGAATGCATGGCTTGTGCTTGCTCTGAAAGGTGCGTGAAGAATTTCAATAAAAAATGAATGAAGCATTGTATCCTCAAAGTAATATGATTTTTTCATTGAGTTATTTAACATGGTTTTCAGATAAACACGGAAATACAGGAAGAAATTATGACTTAAATTCACAGCCCTGTGACTGCCTTAATTTAATAGATGTTTCAGCACATGGAATGACATCCAGACTCAGGCCTAAGAATAGTAATCCTGGACTGACTTGGTCTCCTTCTGAACTTTATTTATACAAAAGTTTTTCAAGGTGGTTAGTATGGACAAATTGTATCTCAGCAGAGAATGACAGGACATATGGCCAAACACTGACTGAATGTGAAATATGTTCATCTGGTATTTTTTAAGCCATAGTTACTATTTCTTTTAGAAAAGAATTGTATTTTACAGGCCTGTCACTGGTAATATGCTTTCATAAAGGAGGTAAAGATAAACATAATGGAAACTATAACACTTTAAAAAATGTGAAGTCCATTTCTGAGGGAATTTTGCAAGCTATTAAGTCTTGACTTGAATTAAGAAGTCCTAAACCAAATCTTCCATTTCTTATGCCTCAACAAATTCCACTAGCAGCAGGCAAATTCTGGATTGATGACCACCACACTATCAAATACATCATTTGACCCCAACAGATAAAACATTTGATTTGAGGTTCTATTTTTTTTTTTTCCTGCATAATGGCAGTATGTAGAAGCCATTCAGCATCCAAGAACATTTCTAAATGTGTGTGTTTACTGAAGATTGGACAGATGAATAAAAGTG
This sequence comes from Heteronetta atricapilla, assembly GCA_011075105.1. NCBI lineage: Eukaryota > Metazoa > Chordata > Aves > Anseriformes > Anatidae > Heteronetta > Heteronetta atricapilla. Next base: position 134,457,898 of record CM021731.1, on the reverse strand, counting down.
CTTGACTTTTATTTCAATGTTAAAATGAGACCTTGAGAACCTTTAAAAATACATGTTATTATTAAAAAATATATTACCATTTTACAAGAACTGCAATAAAATAAAATTTTACAATTAAGTTAAGGAACTAAAGACATACCTAATCTGTGACGTGTTTAAGGAAATTGCTTAGATTAGAAAAGATCACATGAACAATCTTGTTAAAATACTTGAATACTTGTCCCTTTCTTCATTAACTCCTTTTTTGATCAGCAGCTTCCCTGCCAGATATTTAGGTACACGCCTCACTCTGAGCACTGATTTGCTAATTTAGGGCTCAAGGGTTTAAGAAGAGAATAAATATATAATTAAATGCTATTTAATTAGGTCAGTAACACAGGTGCAACTTTAATACATCATGCTACAAGAGAAAAAAAAAAAAAAAAAAACAAAAAACAAACAGCTTTTTACCCTGCACTTACTTAAGAATAAATATTCTACCATATTATCTGATAATCATTAAATTTACAATTTTCAAAAAATAAAAGTATTAGAAAACTTTACATTACTTTCCAACATATTTTAGTGAATAGAGAAAAACAAAATAAAGCTTTCATTCTCATCATATCTTTAAAACATAAGTCTTATGACTGGTCAGAACTTTAAGACTTCAGGAATATCTTAGAGAATCCAAATGCTTTGAAGTAGAGTTAACTTTTTCAGAATTCTGACTGGAGTTGTGTGTTGAAAAATGGGCATACTAAGCCTCTTTTAGCAATTATTTCAACAGAAAAATAGATAAATCTTATTAAAATTATGCTAAGAGATATTAAAATAACCATCCTTGACTGGAAGAAAAGTACTGAAATTGTATATGTATTCTTAATTATATATAACAGAAGTATTAAGTTTTTATTAGGAAACCATGTATAGAAACATAAAAAGTACATATAACAGTATATGAATTCTGTTTTTTGACTTAATTTCACACTCCCAGTGTTTGGAGTTCTCTGTTTTCTCAAACAAAACAAAAAATCACAGTGAATATAAGTTTTGGAAAATATTTTTTATTATAAAATGTACAGTATATTGACCTTAACATTATAAAACACTGTAATGTATCAGAGTCTTGTAAAGACCAATAATTTATAAAATGAGACCGAATTCATTGTTACTCTTTCTAGTCTCATAGTCTGATTTAAAAATATATATAAAATATATAATGAATGATTTGACTGGAGCATCCTTAGTAGCTGGAAAAGGTTTGTTCATATGTTATGGTAACTAATGTCTGCATGTATTTTTATTAAAATAGATCACTCTCATTGCTAACTTAGTCTTTGATTTTGAAGAGCTGATAGAAGAATGAACAGAAAGGTTAGTAATCATATTCTATAAGGCTAGATTATGTAAAAGCACTGCAGGGGATAAAGAAAAATGTTTCTCCAACAAAATACTAAAGCACTTTAACTGCAGCTCATTTATTAACAGTTAATACTTCTTTGGTACTTTTAAGGTGCTTGTTGAAATAAGGTTTGAGATAAGCTTTGGACTACTGACAAGAATAGACTACTTCTGGTCTCAGATGCTATTGGATAGCATGAAAAAACATATTACACTGCCTTAACAATTTAAAGACCTTTTCCAATGCATTAGTCTCCTCAATTTAAGTATACCTACTGCCTCCTGCTATTGCAGGGAAGTACTATCATGTTGAATACAAAAGCAATGCATTTTGCATGTAAATAGAATTAATTCATTTTTTTCTGCCCTCAGCCTTCCTGGCTTTGTTGCTGACAGTACTTTCCTTCTTGTACTTCCTTGGCAGTGACTTGAACTCTAGCATCCAGCCAAAGGCATTTGTTTTAGTGTTAGAATATGTGTATGTAAGTTGTTTTCGAATCACTGCCGAGTATATTTTTAGCAGTGCATTTATAGAAGCCTGCATCCCTTTGAGAAGACTGCTGGATGACTAATGACCCCTGAGGGTGAAGAAATTTGTTTCCATACAGACGGGATTGAGCTCCTGTTGTCAGATGAGATTTGTCTGGAAGCTCCCAAGTTATTTCTGCTTTAGGAATCCCAATGGCCATACAGTTCAGTTTTACTGAATTCCCAGGCCTTGCATAGATGACAGGTGCTGGCTCACTCGTGATCCGGGGAGGGTAAGCTATCACAATGACAGGCACATTCATAACAGAAGTGCCATACTCTGTGGACACCTTACACAGGTAAGTGCCCCTGTCAAATACAGAAGCCTCACGAACTGTTAGAGAGCCATTCTCCAGGAGGGAGAAGCGACCCACAGCCTGGGGTGCATCCAGGACCATCCCACTGGGCAGTGTCCAGGAGATCTGTGCCCTTTGATTCGGCTGTGTGATGCAATGGAGCTGCAGAGTTTCTCCATTGATGATGCTCACCAGGTTGTTGTACTGGTTGCTGATTTCTGGCCTGAGTCCCACCTTCAGGAAGACGATCCGTTCCACATAGCCTCCTGGGTTTCTGGCTGTACAGCGGTACGTCCCAGCATCCCCTGGAGAGAGACCACTGATGTGTAAGATCCCATCCCTCTTGTGGTAAAATCTGTGCAGACGGCTGCCACTCAGCACTTCAGTGCCATTGGGAAGGATCCAGCTTGTGCTGGGCTCGGGGTTCCCCTGGACTGAGCAGTTCAGATTGATGCTGTGCCCAGCAATGGCAGTGATCCTTTCATTGACAGGGTCCCTGAAGGAGGGTTTCTCCAAATGGTCTGTGATGAGGAGCTGCACAATCAATCTCGCTTCCCCTCCTTCATTCCGCCCAATGCATATGAGCTGCACCGCATCTGTCTGCCTCACCCCTCTGATGTCCAAAGTACCATTCCGATGCACGGTGATCCTGTTTCCATAGTAAGGAGCTGGCAGGATTACTCCTTCTGGAAAAGCCCACAGGACCCGTGGAGCTGGGATACCTTCAGCTTTGCAGTCAATAAGCTTCCGGCTGTCTCTGATGGCTGTCTCCCTCACAGATGTTATTGCATTGAGATGTCCATTGATTCTGGGAGGCTGAACATTTACATGGATCCAAACTATTTTCCGATCTTCTCCAGCACTATTCCGCACTACGCAAGTATAGTTACCACTGTCAGATCTTTGGGCCTTTTGGATGAGGAGGGTGCCATCCCGATACACCTGGTATTTGTCAGATAGGGCAGGAATGGGCCTGTTGGTTGGGGAAAGCCAAGTCACTTTGGGAGTAGGTTCTCCTTTGGCTTCACACGCTACTGTGACAACATCACCATAGGGTACATTAATAATGACATGAGTTTTGTTCTTGATAGTTGCAGGCTCAGCCACTACTTTGACCCGCACTTTCATCTCATCTTTCCCAATCTGGTTTTCAGCATAGCAGGTGTAGTCCCCCTCCTCTCTCAGTCCAACATCATTGAAATACAGGGTTCCATTATTAAAGACCACATATCTCTTTGTCCGGCTGCCACTGTCATCTGACTGCATGAAGGTATTGATCATGCTGCCATCTGGGAGACCCCAGGAGATCTCAGGATTTGGTAGCCCAGTAGCTACACAGTCAACTTTCAGGTCCCCTCCATACTTGACCTTGTGGTTATTCTCATTCTTATGTTCTATTTTTGCTGGTTTCATCATCACATTCACTTTGAGGACCACATAGTCATCCCCAATCTTGTTGCGGGCCACACACAAATAGTCTCCTGCATCTTTATCTGTAACTGAATGGACAACCAAAGTTCCATTGCTGAATACTTTGATTCTTGTCTCTAAGCTACTGTAAGGAAGAAAAGAGAACAGGACATGAGCTGCAAAATCACATTTTAGGAGTTAGTAATTGAGTGTAATGTGGGAAAAACAAACAAACAAACAACAACAACAACAAAATAACAACCCAACAATATGTAAAAAGTACAGGAGCATTGCTATTGTTAGATAATTAGATGGTCTGAAATGACCAAGATATTCACCACCAAAAAAATAAAAATAATAAAATAATTTCATTCAGTCATAAGCAAAAACATCTACCCTGTTCCATTCAATGATTTTAATAGTATTCCTTTATTTTTGACTTTTATGACTACATGTACAGAATTCTGTAACATTCAAACATGCTGTATCTGAATAATATACTCCACACAAACCTAGGTGGATCATAATTATGGAGTCTGGTACTTGGGTACACAGTTAAAAATAAATCAATATGTACTACTTCCTCTGGCCCCAGGTACAAAATTTTAAACCCTGAGAGCAATCTCAAAGAAGCAAAATGTTCAGACTCAATAATAAACATTAGTTAACCTCTAGTAATTTTACTTTAAAATGACCTAAGCTTTGAAATATGGAAAAAAAAAAATCAATGTGCTATTGAAAAAAAGCTATTATTCCTTTCCATTTCACTTTGGAATTGGTGCACTGTGGTCAAAATTCATTTCCTCAGTAGCTCCATGGTTTTCTCCCCAAAGAGAAGGTCTACTGTATTAGAAAAATAGTCCACATAAATCTTTAAACAGTAAATGAAAGAACTTTTTTTGTTGCAATTGCTGTGAAACATAAAATTAATTCTGGATCTTGTACTACCTATGGGCTACCCAAATATATTTTTTGTCCTATTAAAAAAAAATGCTGACTACAGTCCACTATTAAGAAAGCTGTTGACAAGTGTGTATTTTGATTTCAGCACATTTCTCATCTGTCTACAATGATGAAAGTGAACTTATTGAGTAGAAACTGTTTTCAAAAAAGTCTTAGGATATTTTTGTTGCTTTGAAGAAGTAATATTTTACTTGATACTGTGAACATTGTAGAAGGTATTGTTTTAAGTAGAGACTTCACTGTGAGGTAACATTTATTTACACATTTTTAAAATGCTCATCATTACTTAAATCATTATGATTTCTTTGTCCTATCTTTACAGTGTATAATGATTAGTACAGCAGATACATGAATTTCAGTGATCTAAATTATCCTGGGGAAAAGTGGGCATCTATGCAAACCCTAATTATGCAACTAAGCACATTGGAATAAGACTTTTTGCCATCAGACTTTTTGCTACATTTACAGAACGACTATAAAAGGTGAATAGTGGCAGCTTATCCTAAACACTTAAACCTGACTTTTCAATAATACTACTGTTTTCAAGAGAATTATGCTAAATTACAACTTGACCACCTTTTGATATAATTTCAAATTCTTCCTTAATGGTTTAAGGCCTAATTCAAAACTCAAAGAAATCAAGAATGAAGTTCACACAGATAAGAATGGTCTTTTTCTCTAAGTTCATACAAACTGTAATTTAGCTGAAACACCTCAAATAGTAATTTACCTGTGTAGGGAATCGATCATCCTTTTGGAAGGTAATCTCCATAATATCCGAGGCCAGGGGTCACCAGAAGCACTGCAGTCCAAATGCAGAATGCTGCCATATGTTACATCTGTCCTCTGAGGAGAGCTCCCGGTGATCTTAGCATTAGAAGCTTGCTTCTTCACATGCAGTTGAATCATTCTCCTGGCAGCTCCCACCATGTTAGCGGCAATGCACTCATAGGTCCCACTGTCCTTGGGGGACACGTTGCGAATATAAAGAGTTCCATTGGGAAAAACAAACAAATTCCCATTGACAAACTGGGAAGGTCGAATTTGTGTGCCATCAAAGAGCACCCAACGAATGCTTGGAGAAGGTGCTGCTTTGGCAGTGCAGTGGATGTTAATACTGCTACCAAAGGGCAAGGAAATGTTCTCTTGCTTATCTTGCTGGATGATGGGGGGTAAGGCTGCAACGTGGAGCCTCACTGCAATGCTGTCGGCTCCTGCAGCATTGCTAGCTACGCATTTATATACTCCTCGGTCTGAAAAAGTCGCTTGCTTGATAGACAAGGTTCGGTTTTCATGAAGCATAATCCTGCTTTCTGTGGTGGTGACTGTCTGCAAAATTTTCCTATCTGGGAAAATCCATGAAATATGTGGGCTTGGAGTCCCATTTGCCTGACATTCCATTGCTATGGTCTCTCCAAAATAGACTGTGACATCTCGATAGCGGGAAAGTAAAATTTTGGGCTGGTGGGCTACAACTGTGAGCACAATAATCATTTTATCTACTCCATGTAGGTTCTGAGCAGTGCACAAATACTGTCCATGATCCTGAAGCTGTGCATTTCGGATAAGGAAGGTACCATTTTTCAAGACTTCAAACCTTTGTAACCTGGTGTTGGTTGTCATTACAGCTCCTGGGAAGGTGAGAAGAAAGAAATGAATGGAAAATCAAAGGGTTTGTTTTTAAGACATATGTCACTGCACTGAAAAAAAAGCTTTACTTAACACCGACTACATCTTCAGATGGATCACATGACATCTTCTGACACTCTCCTTGGTCTTTGCTTCTGTAGCAAAACTAACCATACTAACTTGGCAAGTCTTTACAGTGTAGGAACTTTTAAGGGTTTTGTATTTTGGAATTCCTCTTAAATCTTCACATAATTTCTCTTTTTATTTTGAATATGGAGTAAGACACATCAATATTTAAGGTAGTAATGTTAATAAACCCGTATGCACAAGCTTTGTTATCATAAATTCTAACTGCTGTGAATAATCACTTGGTTGCTATTCCTCCTTCAAGAACCAAATTTATTAAATATCAGATTTTTTCTTTTCTATAAGAAATACTGCAGATATATTTTTATCTGTAATGACTGCTTGAAATTAGTCACATTGTTTCTGCAATGATTAAAATGGACATAAAATGTCATTGTTTTTCAGTGGTTTGCAATATTCCTGTAATAATGTTGCATTTCAATATATATATATATATATATATATATATATATAAAACCATAAAAAACTAAATGTTTGTACCCTTTAAAGTGTGTAGAAGAACACTTTTTTCTCTGTCTTACCTGTAGATACTTTTGTCCAAGTAATAGAAGGCTTGGGTTCCCCTACTGCATCACAAGGGATAAGAACATCTGTTTCAGCAAGGATAGATATGCCTTGAGACCCTTTTGAGATAATTTTAGGTCTTTCTTTGGGTGTCCTGAAATTGCTGGAAGATTGAATTATAGATGAATTATGTGGTGTAATGCCTTCCACATGAGGCACAGACTGAACTTTTTGATGATGATAGTGGACATTTTTAAGAGGCTGAACTGTAGTGAATATCTGGGGTCTTGTGCGCTGAGAGAGAAAGGCTGGAGGGGTAATCTTCAAAACTGCTGGTGGTGGTGATGTTGTGGTCATGGTCTGTGGAGGCACTGGAATAACTGTAGCTTTCTGCACTGTAATCCTTGTAGGGGAGACTTGAACAATCTTCTCATTTGTGTCTTTGGGGACTAGCTGACTAGGGACCACAGGTTTAGGACGCATACTGAAGTGAGGGAATATCCTTGTTCTGTTGAAAAGGAATGGCATTCTGGAATTGGGATAATAGGGCATCCCTTGATTTGGTAGACTCCCTGCTGTGCCTCTGTTATCTGGAACATAGTTATTGCCAAAATATCTTGAATTAATATTGTATCTGTTCTGACCCTGATTACCAAACTTGCTTGCAGTGAATGTATTTGTTCTGTGAAATGGAGTGGCTTGTGTTGGGGTAGTTGTCTCTCTCTGAAAGGCAACATATTTTTTGTCCTGGATAGTATGCGCTGCATATGCTGTTATCTCTGGTTTGTTTGTGTAGTGAAGAGGATGTTGTGTTATAAAATAACGAAATGAGCCTTGTGTTACAATATATGGAGGCTTCAGTGTGCCTCTTACTGGAACATGCTTTGGAGGCACAACAGGCAGTCTTTGGTTTAGGCTTGGTATCATTCCAGCAGGTGGATGGGGAAGGTTTGGACTTAGCAATAAACTGTTGTTTGACTTGCTACTGTACATCTCTTTGAATCGCTCCTCTTTAGACTGTATGCTAATCCTATTTTGGCTAGGGAAAGGAGTAGGGTGTACATTCTGTCTTGAGCTCACTACCATTCTGTCACCTTCTGCTTCAAACTGTTTTGTTTCTGACAACCCTTCTTGACTGAAGGCATTACTGCCCTTGGTGGTATAATGAAGAGAAGAATATGAAGTGCTTGAAATAGATGGTGGAAGAGTAGGAAGTTTTGTAAATGGAATAAAGACAGTGGGTGTATTTGGAAGCTTTTCAGCTGTCTGCAAAATGCCATGTGACATAGCTTCCTTTTTATCCAAGGAAGATGGTTTTGCCCCAGTCTCAGAAGCAACAGATTTCTTTGTTTCTATAAATGAAAAAGTTTGAGTTTCCACTGTGCTGAAAGAGGAGGACAAAGTCAGCATTTCTTGCTGCTGAGGTGGCTCAGTTATTGCTGGTGTTTTTAAAGTTACTGTGGGCTTCCATGTCTCCTCTGAAACTGAGACGTCCTTAAAAACTTCCACTGTTCCAAAAGGAATACTTAAGTCTGTCATAGCGGGATACATCAGCTGGAATGTTCCAGCAGTGGTTTCATTAACCACAACTTCCGAGTCAAAAAAGATGGGTTCTTGAGATTCTGAGTAAACAGGTTTTGTAGATGATATCAAGCTGTTCCTATGCTCAATGGTAGCTGTACTTGGTTGTTCTGCCTCACCATCTGTAGCTTTAGAATCTTCTTCAAGGCCCTTCCCTTCAGATACATTGTCTGATGAGTGGTATTTTGGCACTTTATTTTGCTGTGGTTTCAGAGGTGTACTTGACTCTTTTGTGGGAACTGTGTTATGTACAACGTATGATGATAAAACTGTGATAGGTTCAGTCACTGGAAATGCCACATTTTCAGGAGCAGCAGAGAGAGTCACATGTTTTTCTTCAGGTGGAGAAGCAGTAGGCCTAGAAAAAGAAGCTGTGACCACCTGTCTGAATTTGGTCATTTTCTCTAGTACAACTGGCTCGGTAACTAATGAAGGAGTGAATTCCTTATGCTCCTCTTCCTTAGCCTTTATTTTGACATTGTTTTTAAGATTAAGGTGTTCAAGAACTGCAGAAGAAGTTTTGGTCACAGCTTCAACTGTAGATATTCTTGGAATGCCAGGCATTGCCTCTGTGATTGAAACAACAGGGTGGAAAGTCTTTGTTCTTTGTCGGATTCTATTTGGCCTCAATCTCCTTCTCCCATGAGGCCTTTTCCTAGCATGCTGAGTAACAAGTGAAGGTGTGGTCTTTCTATAGGGTGGTGTTGTTGTGGCCACAGTGGGTAGTCTGCTGATGGAAGCAGCAGATACCTCTTCTGTTTTTTTATGAGGAGCATTAGTGCTTGTCAAAATGAAGGTGGGATATGGTTTTGGAGAAGCCAGGTTCTGTTCTCTTCCATGAAAACTCTCTGCATAACTGCTGGATGTGCTTTCTTGAGTCACTGTATTCCTATGGGTCTCTGGTTCTTCCTTGCTCATGGATATGACAGCTGGTAAAGTTGTACTGAAGCCTGCTATTTTTATCTGACTTGTGGATACTTCTGTGTGCTGATGTATCAAGTCATTGTTTTTTTCTGTAACAAATGGAGAAACAGATGACAAAATGGCAGTAGCGCCTACAGAATTTGTTGCGATGATATCATCCATCTGAGAAGGCATTATGTTATCAATGCTCATTTGATCCACTTCATTTAACTTCTCACTTGTTTCCAACACGCTGTGAAGATCTACAGCCTGAGATTCAGCTAGGACAGTAGCATCAAGTGGTAGCTCAGCAAAAGCAGAATTTTCCTCTGATGTAGAAGATACAGTTGCATCTGCATTTTCCACTGTGAATGGACGGCTCTGAATATTAGGAAAGCTAGTTACTGTTTCTTTGGTTAGAGGTTCTTCAGTGACAGCCTGAATATTTTCTTTGACTACAGAAGAATCAGTCCTGTCATCATGATGCTGCTGGCCTTGGGGTTGCACAGCTGCAGAGAGAGGAGTCAAATATGGACCTGATACAGGGAGCTCTACAGAGTACGTACTTGCAGGTGTTTCTAAAACCCTGTAGTCAGGGAAAGGTTCAGTTTCTGACCCTGTTACTATGGTCTGGACTGAAAATGCATTACTGCTGTGGGAAACAGTGACTGAGAATGGCTCATCTTCACCCAGTGGTGATGCATCAGCAGAGGAATCTACCACATCAGCTGCTGTCTCTGAAGGCAGAGAGCTGGCTACCGGATGAGGGACAGGAGTAGTTTTCTGCATTAATGATGGAAATGCTGTTGTTACAGAAATGACTGTAGCTGTAGTTGTTCTAGGAAGATTCTTCCCACGGACTTTTGCCAAAATGTCAGCCCAATGCTGTGGATTAATCTGTTTGCTTGCCATATTAATTCTCCTTCGAGATTCAAACACTCTCCGGCCTTCTGCAACATTGCTATCTTGGGTTCTATCAGTACCATTCCAAATTTTCATTTTTCTTCTGCCTTTCTTTCCCTTTTTAATTTGAGCCTCTGGCACCTGGTCACTTTTTTGTTTAAAGGATACTTCCCGGTCCTTCAGGCGGTTCTTTCTGCGTGGGAACTCATCCGCCCCTCCTGTCCCTGATCCCTCTCCATCATCTATGACCCGCCCTCTTGTTTTAGATGAACTTTTTGAGCCTGGGCGCTTTTTCAGTTTTATCCTTTTAAATGACCTGTCAGACACCATTTTATTTACTGTAACCCTTACAGCAAACTGATCTGATCCCTGCTGATTTACAGCCACACATCTGTAATGGCCACTGTCACTGACATGGCTTTTTGGAATAAGCAAAGTACCATTGTCCAACATATATCCTTTTGAAGAGTTCAGTAAATCATTGAGTATCTGGCTGTTTGGAAGAATCCAGCTCAACTGTGCCTCCGGGATGGCAATTGCACTGCAAGGCAGTACTATTGGATCTCCAACATTTTTTTCAACCCTCACTATATCTGTATCAGCTATCTGAACAGCTGGAGGCTGCACAAGAAGTCTGTAAGCCTTAATGTCCATATCATCTCTCACTTGGGCAATGCAATAGTACAAACCAGTATCAGTGTAACTCACTGGTTTGATTACTAACTGACCACTACTATGAATAGAAAATCTACTGTCTTTCTGGTTAAATGGTGCTTGCAGTTTAGTCCCATCTGGAAGGAGCCACTGAATGAAAGGGTTCTCGGAAGCTCTCACATTGCAGCTCAGCTGACACTCTGACCCTTCCATGACACTCTGTGCTGTCTTTGTGCTCTGATTTTGCTCTATCATTACCCAGCTTCTCTGCTGCCTGGTGTCTTTGGTACGAATTGCCTGAGAAAATATAGTGAAAAAAGACAGCACCACTTTTTTCCCTGTACTTTGGCGCCTGTTTAACTGGATACTTATAAGAGGTTGCATCACCCAGGAAGGCTCAGCCATTATTTGAGCTTTTACACCCGTGTAATAAAGAGCATCATAATCCGAGCCTTGCTTGTACCGATAGCTTACTGTAGGCTCTTTGCTGAGCATAAGTTCCCTCTCTAATTTGACAGGCACTTCACTATAGTAAGCAATAAGCTTCCACAGTTTTTCATAGTTCTCTCGATTCATTGGACATTCAAAATCCAGTGAAATTGTAGCATTTATATCAATCTCCTGAGTCTGGATTTGATTCCACTGAATTTTGGTAGAGCCTGTTGGTTTCTTTATTTCACAGTTCAGATGCACTACATTGCCATGCTCATCAGTCATATTTAATGTAATGTTCCACGGAGAGGACTGAAACTCTACCAGAGGGAGTTCATAACTGTCACCATCTTCTTCATCCTGAGTGCTGCTATTGTGCCTGAATGAGGACTGAATGATAGGTTTCCTACAGGAAATATCTTTCAAGTTTTGGAAATCTTCTTTCTGCAGCTGTTTTGGGCTGTTGCACTTAGGGCAGAGCTGTCCCCCTTCATAGGCTTTGTCCTTTTTGCATTTTAGAATACCTGGAAGCCAAACAAACAAACAAACCAACAAACAAACAAAAAAGGACAGGTAAGCTGTAGAATTGTGTCCTAGAGTTAGCAAACTCTCAGGAGTGCCAAATGGACTGCATGAGATAAACATTATGCCATGTGACATATAAGCAAGGTGTTTTAAAATGCTGCCTCTTTATTTTCACAGTTGAACAGGCCTGTTTCTCCAGCTGACCGTAGTTTCTTCTGACTTTAATGAGAAGTTTGAATGCTTCATCCGTTTGAAAAATAGTCTCACTGCCTCTGAATAAAATGAGTAGAAATTGAAGTGTCCAGAGCAATGTTTTAGAAGTCTATTCATATTTATGCTGTATAAAATAGTCTTCATGTGTATGGTGACAACCTACCCATCTATCTTTTGGACACAAATTGAAGAGGACAGAGCTTTCAAAAATGCAGCATTTGCCTGAGAAATGCTGGATTTCCTCATTAAATAATTCAGGAAGCTTTTTATTTTTTCTCTATTAATTAACAGTAATACTGGCAATATACAAAAAATTCTACTGTATCTACCAAAACGTGCTGATTAGTAAAAAAAAAAAAAAAATGAAAGCACTTCTTCCTTGACCTCTGAAACAACTGCAAACTCTGTAAATATAAAATAAAGATTAAACAGAGGAGTATTAAAACAGGAAATGATATCCTTGACTCCTTGCTTCTACCAATGTCAGAAGGATTCTTGTCTGCCAAACGACAGCCATGTATTTATGTTTAACTTGTGCTGCTTACTACAATGTCAAAGTTGCCTTTCATATTTAGTTTGGAAATATGCTCTATTACAGTTTTTCTAGGAATAAGTGTTATGCTGATCTCTCCTGAGGAATGAGGGATCTTTGAATGAATGAACAATAAAGGTGGGTTCTAACATAAAATTCTTGGACAAGGGGAAAAGAATTGGCAAAATTTCGTAACCTTTTTAAACAGGGAAAGATATGCTTTGTCAGTCTGACAGATCAGTTTTCTTGAGAAGTTCTCACAAATGTAATATATAAGTGAACCAGTCTACCACTTTCAGATTCAAATATGATGCTTCAAAGACAAGGAAAGTGCATTTCATGACAGAACTGGCACACAACCAAGTTGGCAGATGCCACACTGGTCTATGGAACATTACCGTGTTTCAAAGAGCACTTCTGTCACTCTGTGTTGACAAAATTCCCAAAGAAGTCAAAGTTATAGTTGTATAAAGATATTAAAACTGTCATGCATGAGAGTGGCATGGACTAATTCTCCTTTTTCCAAAAATTACTACCATTTTAGTGCAGAAAAGAAATTGAATAAAATTGCTAACAAGCCATCACTGTACAGGGAAAGGAAGTTCATCTAATATTTCATCATTATTACTTAGAGTGTATCTTTGGTACATTTATCATATCTACTCATATGATCAAGGAGAATAAATGAAAAGATTAAAGTGTAAATTACATAAATATAATACTTAATTTGGATACCTCAAGTATCAGTTCAATCAGGGACATACACTACTCATTAAAGTACCACACATCCCTGAAATTATTGTTCTATAGCTATGTACAAAAATGTAATGAATTAGATATTCTAAGACAGCAAGACCCATCGTCATCCACTACACATGCTCCAAATCATTATATAAACCTTGTGACTCCAGAACTCATCTGAAACATCTCCAGTTGTAATTCAATGACAATTTCCTCTTAAGAGTCTATCAGAAGATCTGGTGTAACACCCATCCTACTATACCAAACATTTAGCTACCATTTAGCTACCTGACATGGGACACTGGTGGACTCAAATGCCTAAACTGAAAATAGACATACAAAAAACAAACAAACAAACAAACAAAACCAACCAAACAAAAATATATATATTTAGTGGACTCCTGATCTAAGCACTATGATACTTATCTCACATCTAAGCCTAAATGAATCATAGAATCATAGAATGATTTATGTTGGAAGGGACCTTAAAAGCCATCTAATTCCAAAACCCCTGCCATGGGCAGGGAGACCTTCCTCCAGATCAGGTTGCTCAAAGCCCCATCTAACCTGTCTTGAACACTTTCAGGGATGGGGAATACACAGCACCTCTGGGCAACCTGTTCCAGTTCCTCACCACCCTCCAATTCAAGAATTTCTTCTTTATGTCTAATCTAAATCAAATCTAAATCATAGTACACATAGACATCATGTAAGTAATGCTTCTCCAGAAATAACAAATCTTTTCATGTGCAGAACTGGGGAAAAAATATCAAACATTATGAATTGAAGAGGCTTTAGTAATTTTGTTCTTACCTCCAGAAACTTCATTCCATTCAAGGAACCACTTTAAGCTGCAGTCACAAACCCATGGATTCCCATGAAGGTAAAGATTCTCTAGTAGTGGCATACCCTGAAACATCTCCTCAGGCAAGGTCCTAATAGCATTTTCAGATAAGTAGAGATGTCTTACTGTTGACAGTTTGAAATAATCAAGGACCATAAATGTTGAAAAGGTGTGTGGGTGAAGCTGCTGGAGCAAATTTCCCTCCAAGTGGACCAATCTCAGAGAAGTTAATCCATTAAAAGCATTTGGATGAATAAACTCGATTCTGTTGTGGTCCACGTGCAGTCTCATTAAACTTGAAAGTCCATGGAGGGTTTGGCCAGTTATGACTTTCAATTTATTGTAACTAATTTTGAAAACCTTTTTTTTAAAAAAAAAAAGAGAGAGAGATTAGTTTTGTATTTAAATCCGAACAGAATAATAAGCATTCAGAAGTTTTCCTCCCACATTCAAATGTCATTTGCACCACTGAGAAATGATATGCTGGTCAAAAGAGGGAGAATACAAATGAACATTCGTTGGCATTATCAAGTATGACATAGGCATAGTTAACAGAATTACAATATTATTTTTGAGGGGATGAATGGTACCTTAATCCTAGGAAAGGCACTACAAAAAACAATTGTTTTTATCTTCAGCTACTTCCTGAAGTTAGAATTTGTGAAATTTAGAAAGACCTGAGCATTACCTGTAGAGACACAAGATCTTTCAAAGCACCATTAGGTATATTCTGAATGTCATTTCCATGTATCATAAGCAATTCCAGTTTTGTGAGTCCTGCAAAGGAGTTTTCATATATAGACTGTATACTGTTAAACCTGGAAAAAATCACAAAATGTGTATTTACATTCACTGACTATCATGGACGGCAAAAGTAAAATTAGTATAACCTATCAAGAAAACTTGGATGGATCTTAGTGTACTGTCAAAGAGCCAGAAGGTACTGAAACATTTTTACAAGGCCAAGTATACTTAGTTCATGTTTACATTAAAATTTCTTTTAAATTAATTTGTAGCACTTCAACCATAATTTAAAATTAAGAGTAATAAATAGGCGTTTAAGTTCTAATAGTTGTCAGTATGTTTTTCCATGCAGCTCACTTTATGGAATGGCAATAAATTAATGGCCTGTATCCAACCAATGATGCTATGGAGCCTGGCAAAGTAGACATGCCACAATGTTGCCAAAACAGCATCTAACAATAAATGAATAAAGACTTGGACAGAGGACATTAAAAATGGCTATCTCCCAAACAGCAAGAAAAGCAGGAAGTCACATCATTCTTACCTTACTGCTACATGTAATTGGCTGCATCAATTAGTTATATAAGATCTAGGAACTGCACTTCCAATTATATAATTTGAGCCCAGGAATTCCTTTTAAAGAATACAGAAAATCAACTTTTTGAAAACAATTCAGTTTCACTTAGGACTAACAAGGCAGGTTTTATTTGGCAATATGGAAGCCTTGAGTTTGACTGCCTAGCTCTGCATTTGAGTTTTCCATATGTAGATACAAAATTAGACATATGAGCTAATCTGGGCATGAAGATTCCAAATTAAGGATCCAATTTTAAATATCTTTTCCTATTTTTAATACTTTCTTTCTAGACACAAAGTGAAGCAAGAGAGAGAAATTGAAATTTAAATATGGAGTAAATGCTTTTAAATTTTCATCATGTTATCTATCTGAAGATTCTGAACTTGCTGAAAATTCCAACATATGTTTTGATATTTTTAGTCCTACTACAGATCTCTCAGGCTTATAGCAGCAATTCTATTAAAATTCCTTATGCTTACATCAGACCTTCTAAAAAAATATACAAACTTTTCTAAATTTGAATTCTTCCTAAATTATTTCCAACTAAGAAAATAAGCTTTGACTCTTAAATATGCAGCAACTTGAAACAGAAAGGTTCGAAGAACACTTCTCAAAAGTGAAAGAAATGCACAGATAAGTAAGACTGTTTCTTCTGGGGAGAGGAGACAACTCAGAAAATGTAATTTCTAGTGATGAAAATACAAAAAAAAAAAAAAAGAAAAGGGTTTTTATGCTATCAGTATCAAATAATTTACTTAAAAACAGGACAGAACTTCCAAAATGCCTACACAATTTAGAAGCTTACACACTATTTTCAAAACAAATTTAGGGATAGAATTTGCCATTGAATGTTTACGTATAGGGGAGAGGTAACTGTACATATGTGTGGTTTTGACTGTGGAGAGGAAAAGGAGGGCAGTTTGATATATTCTACAAAGACAGGATTTATAAGGAAATATGACATTAGGCAGGCTTCAAAGAGAATTAATGTGTCTAAAGCCATGAAAAGAAATGAATGTAGTTTGGATAAGATCTGGTGTGTTTGTATGAAGTTGTACTGAAGTTGAAGTCTGCAGTGAAGAGATTACACATTTTCAGTACCATCACAGCCTACAGTGTTCCTGAGATTTTATTTCTTTAAATTCTATCATATTTTCTCAGCTTCAGAGTCAGCAAGGTAACTAGACATAAATGTCACAGAGAGCTCCAAAGAGACCTCATAATTATAATTCTTCCTACCATGAGCTCTACTATACGCAAAGAAAATGAGGAGACATCGGTTTCCATGGGAGGTTGTGTAAGAGTTGAAGATCAGAGAAACAAGGACATGGATTACTGGTCAGGCTCAAAAATATTTTCAATTCCCAGTCAAGAGGCACATAAGGCCACTTCAATATATACCTGTTGGTGGATAGAATTTGGCCACTCTGCGTTGCAGATTCTTTGGCAACAGCATTTCAATGAAGCTGCTTAAATGACTCCCTTTGGAACCACATGTGTTTACATTAAGACTAAATCACATGACTTTGTGTATGAAATTTTATTTTCTCAGAGGGGATCATGAGTAACAAAGCTGATGGCAGATGGCCTGAAAAAATATAGGGAACATCCCTCACACTACAAAATGTTATAAGGCTGACCCAGTTGGACATTTACTCTGTACTATAGAAATCACATAGCTATGTATCATATAGCATGATACTATAGCATGATCATTTGCAAGTTACAGGCCCTGCAGCTAGGGAAGGAGTTCATACCAGATAGAGAGATGGCTCTGCTACCAAGCAGAAGAGGACTGAGTCTCTTTTGCCATACTACGTCATACAATGGCCATACACAGCACTTCTGTGATATGCAGCCTACCAACTGTCCCTGCCTTCTCATCTCAGAGAAATGTAGGTTGGAAGTACTCTGGCAGATGAAGGTGATTTTGAGCCTGAGCTCCCTCATCCCAAAACACTGTTGTCTGCTTATATTGCACTTACATTTTTAGGAAACAAACAAACAAGTACTGTGTGCAATTCCGGGCACCACAGTACAAAAAGGATGTGAAACTGTTGGAGAGGGTCCAGAGGAGTGCGATGAAGATGGTGAAGGGACTAGAGGGAAAGATATATGAGGAGCAGCTGAGGTCACTTGGCCTGTTCAGCCTGGAGAAGAGGAGGCTAAGGGGAGACCTCATCGCAGTCTACAACTTCCTCATGAGGGGGAGTGGAGAGGCAGGTGACCTATTCTCCGTAATCACCAGTGATAGGACCCACAGGAACGGTGTTAAGCTGAGGCAGGGGAAGTTTAGGCTGGACATCAGGAAGAGGTTCTTTACCAAGAGGGTGGTTGCACACTGGAACAGGCTCCTCAGTGAAGTAGTCACTGCACCAAGCCTGTCTGAATTTAAGAAGTGATTGGACTGTGCACTTAGTCACATGGTCTAAACTTTTGGGTAGACCTGTGCAGTCCCAGGAGTTGGACTTGATGATCCTTATGGGTCCCTTCCAACTCGGGATATTCTATGATTCTATGAACAAAACAAAACAAAAACAAACAAAAAACAACTTCAAAGGTTATGGAATAACTAGTCTTTACTGTATTATTTTAATATATGCTACTTCATTGTGCTCCAAAATGCTACCTGCTTAAATTAGATAATTCTAGTCCTTCTACATTTTTGTGTATCAAGTATAATAATCAACCTCCAGTAGAAATCCTCCCATAGTAGGTTTAATTCAATATCATTTTTAAACACTGTAAGACTGCATGTACTATTTGCCAATAAGAACAGACACCATCATAAATACTTATTTGAAAGTATTAAAAACTTTCATTTGAAATATCAGGGCTACACTAAAACTTCCTTCATGCCAGTAATGGTAGTGTTTGAAATACAGCGTTTGCAAGTAACCACCCATCTCTGCAATTCCACTTAAAAAGTACACTCAAAGATCCCGGTATGCCACACATGTAAGAAGCATTCCAGGATTCCATACCAAGAACATGAAACTGGTTGCTACAAACTGCAATACAAACCCAAAATTGATCCTTTCCACATGTTTAGAAATCCTTGCTGGCACAGCTGCTAAGGACCGAAACGTGCAGTGGACTTCGGTGGGGACGTAGCAGGCACAGGGATGGGGGCAGGCCAGGGTGCCTGGCGGGAGACCCAGTGCCAGGATCAGCACCACGGAGAGTGCCCCCACCACAGTCCTCTCCCGCATCTTGTTGGCTCGCCTCGCCTCGCTCCTCCTGGGGTGGCCAGGGGACACAAGCAACAGATAACAGCAATGACGACAAAGGGAGACAGAGAAGAAACAAAGATTAATAATCCTTCTGAAATGCTCTGTGTACCGTGTGATGCTCTACAGTGTCCCAGAAGGTCTGTAGACAATTACGGCTAAATTCAATTGGAAAGAGTTTTCATTTTGTCCAAGTCGCTTGCTACTTCAAAGTCAACTTTTTTCCCATAACTCATTTCAGTACCTATTCTACAAAAGTTATGCAGTCTTCTTATTCTAGTAACTTTTGTAGGTTTGCTATATATGCCAAAGATAGCATTTGTCTCACCCTACAAATTAGAAAACTTCAAGGGAAGCATCTAGTTCAAGTGAGTTGCCATGGCTCCCTCTACAGTCAATCAATGAGAGAGAAGCAAACCATATTCACCAGAAGGTGAGTAATATCAGGTATCTACCTAGATAGGTATCTACTAATCAGGTAACTACCTAGAAAGAGTACAAATCAGCCTCCTTAGGTCCCTAACTAGCTAACTCACCTAGCCTAGCTGCCTAATTTTAAGACTGTCTACTAACTTCCAGGAGGGTAAAACCAGGCAGAACAAATCCCATTCATAATGTACATGGGAAATAGTAACACTGAGAGAGGCAGAAAGTGAAAGAAAGGAAAGTAAGAATTGGCTGGACACAGATCTGGACTCTGTCATTTACTGTGCTATGCTGGGTGTGCTTTTACCCTGTAATCTTAATCAAACAGGAGCTATGAAAGCCCAGAATTGATAGAAGTTGACAATTGATTTAGAAACATAAGCACAGGACTCCAAGAAAATGTAAACAAGAAAGTCTGTATTTATAACCTTGCCATGTCTATCAACACTGAGGTTCAGATTTTCAGAACTGTGTCTAAACCTGGATGACGAGACTCATGGAGAGTTGTTCAAAGAGGCACACTAAGCTGGAACAAACCCAAAATACTACTGTTATTGAGCACTAGCCATTTCTGAAAATAAAGCCATTGTGTCTAATCACAGATTAAGCAGCCTAACTTTGGAGAAGTTAGTTTGAAATATCCTTATTCTTATCAACCATGAGAAGAACTCGAGCACTTCAGATTAAAGCCATGCAAGAATACAAGCTACTATTAGAAGCAGAAATTTGGTAGTCTCGCTCTTGTGTAACAATGTGACAAGGAGGGAAAGACATTCAGTTCTACTAGAGATTATTAGTTCCATTAGTTATTGCTTTTAGTATAAAAGACAGATTTTTCAGATCTGCTAGCAACGAGACATTTTTTTTTTTTGTAAGTGCATCATGTGCAAACTATTACAGTTCAAAGGAGAGGCTCATCGGCATGAAGAAGTTTCTCAAATATCTGTGGTCAAGTTAATGAGACACTTACCATTCTTTACAAAGACAAATAGCTTTTAATTTGTTTGGAGAACATTCAGGTGCCATTTTCCTTAAGGTTCTCTTTCATAAAAAAAAAAACTTTAAAGAACATCCTTCCCACTCCAGTCCCGTTCGGGCGGGGGCACCAAGCCTCACCGAAGGAGCTCCTTCGCACAAAGGAAGCGATGCCTGGGGCAGTCCCCAGCGCCCCAGTCGAGGTTCCCCCTCCGCACCTTTGCCACCGGGAACCCCTCGGGGGCGCGGCCGCACCGGCTGCGCGCCTCCGCCCGAGGGCGCTGTACGCGCATCCCTACGCGCCGCCCGCCAGCTCCCCCTCCGCCGCCGCGCAGCGTGGCAGCCCACCCAATCCCCCCAACCCTTTTATTATTTTTTTTCTCTTCACCGCGGGCAGATGCTTCCCATTAGGGAAGAATTTTCCCCTCCGGACTGAGCGGTCGGGCGCCGACACCCCGCGGCACAGCCCCTCGGGGGTCTCCCTCCCCCTCCTCCGTCCTCCCCTAGGCACGGAGCCCCCCTCCTCTATCCCCACACCCCACCAACACACGGAGCCGCTCCCGAGCCCCCTCCCCTGCCGACCTCGTCCCCACTGCTCCTTACCTGCGGCCGGGCGCGGCGCTCTCAGCGGGCGCCGCCCGCCGTTCCCATGCCCCCGGGGGGCTTCGCGGCGGGGGGGCGGCTACCTGGCACGGCCCCGCGGCCCCTCCGACAGCAGCCGGCCAAGGCTCATGGCAGCCCGCGGCGCCCGGCCGCCCCGCCGCCTTAGGGCTCCTCATCGCCCGTCATTTTGCAGAAGCCGCCGCCGGGATTTGGTGCCCCCGAAACGCGCATAAGCTAGATGGGGCGGTACCGTGCCGGGGGGGCGTGGAGGGGGGGGCGGGCAGGTCGGGGCTACTCCCTTCGGAGCCGTGCTCCGATCCCCCCGCGGGCTGTTGGGGGCGCCGCGGTCCCTCAGAGCCGACTGGAGCCGAGCCCGTCCTTCGGGGGACGCGCGCGGGGGCGGGCGAGGGCGGCGGGTCCCCGCCGCTTGCCAGACTGCCTGGGGGCGCAGCTCCCGCGGCGGCAGCTTCCCGCCGCCCGCGGCCACATGGGGACGAGGGGCGCGGGGTACCCGGGGCGAGGGGCTCCGCGCTCCGCCGCTCCGCCGCCTCCCCGCGCCGGGCGCTGCTGTGCAGGGGGAGGGCGCGGCAGAGCGGCTCCTCTTGTGGGGTGGGCGGCCCCTCGGCGGGGGGGCGGGCAGGGGGCCGCGGGCGGTACCGAAGCGGGGGGCGGGAGAGGGAAGAGCCCTGGCCCCTGCCCGGGAGCTGGAGGTGGAGGGAGTTTGGGTTTGGGAGCGCTCGGGGCGCTGCGGGGTGCGGCTGGCCCCGCTGCGCGACCTTCCGTGCAGGCACGCACCCAGGTTGGCTGCGTTTGTGGACCTCGCTGTGCTCTGAAACCAGACCAGCCGGGCTGGATTCCTTGTTTTTCATAGAATCATAGAATCATTAGGGTTGGAAAAGACATCCAAGATCATCTGCTCCAACCATCCCACTACCACCAGTGTCACCCATGAAACCATGTCCTAAGCACCACGTCCAGCCTTTCCTTGAACACATCCCTGGGCAACCCGTTCCAATGCCTGACTGCTCTTTCTGAGAAGAAGTGTCTCCTAATTAAGCACAAATAACTCCTCACCACCGCCGTTGTGGAGTTTTGTCACAGCACTTTTGCAGAGACCTGTAACCAGTCCGTACAGGACAATTTCATCTCCTGTCTTATGCCTGAGAGCCACACAGATATATGTGGGTGAATAGAAAGAACCTCAAAACTGCAGTAGAGAAGCAATGACAAAATGTGAATAGCACAGGAAAAGGCAGCAGCTACTAATGGAATGAACCAGACTGAATGTAGATAGTTGTGAATTGCCTTTTTACCTCTAAAATACATCAGAGAAACTGACTTTGATTTTGCCAGGGAAAAACTACAGTCACTAAATCTTTAACATCCATCTCCTCAATTTTCCTCCTGTATCAGCATTGTTTTCAGTACACAAAAGTAAGTCTTTTTCTGGTCCAGGGAAAAAGGCATCACCCAGGTGTACCATGGGACTGTTTTTAACACCATCATCTATCCAGTTACACTGCGTGTTTTTGGGTAAACCCATTTTTTTTCTGTTCTCCAGATAACCTGTATACCAGTTGCCCTCATCTGTAGTAGAAAAACAAATAATTCAGTCTTCCAAGATGCTAAAGAGTTACAGAAATCCACAGATCCCTCTCAAGCCAGAAGAATCCCTCTGAGTTTTGGCATGGAGCTTTCAAATTCCACCTTCAAGTTGAGTACATATAGTGAATAATAGTGAATAGCATTACATTCTAAACTGTAAAGCCTAGATACACTGTATACTTGTAGACAAGAGTATAATTATGAAATTAATAGAAAGACTGGGAATCTGAATTAACAAACCTTTTTTTTTTTTTTTTTTTTGGCTCTGAAACCTGTAACAGGTGTGACTGTCAGAAAAGTGGAGGGACAAAAAACCCTTCAACAGCTGGCGATAACTTGTCAGCATCTGAATCTGGACAAGGCATATCTTCCAAGTGTACTTATACACAATTTTGGAAAAAGGCCAGACTTCTAGCTGTGGAACTTCTTTTAGGAAAAAAAAAAAAAAAAAAAAAAAGTAACAGATGAAAACTAGAAATGTTTCGAAAAACTACCCCATAGAGTAGAACTTTTTGAGTTCTTCACCACAGAGAATGTTTTCACCATGCATCTCTGCTTGGCATGTGATATTTAGTCTCTACCATTGTATCATCTGATCCCCTTGACTTATCCCCATAAAATCACAGTGTGTAGAGCCAGTTAAAATGCAGCCAAGAGGAATTTGACTTTACTAAGCTCTGACTGAAGAAAGCAGTAGTCAGAGGTCTCATGCTCATATCTGTTTGAAGGCAACCACAGTTCATCCCTACACATAAACTGGTAGCCCATAATTACAGAAGGAAGAAATTGCTTTGCCTTAATGTAAGTCATATTTTGAACAAGTGTCATAGTAAATAAATAAAGACAAATAAAGACAAATAAATAAAGACAAATTTTGGTAGATGCTCTGTTGTAGGATTGCAAACTGTGGAAAATGAAAAAAAACCCACACTTTTTGATTCATTCATAGCTAATAATTCTTTAATCGGTTATGTTATCAAACCAACTAGCGTGTGGAGTGATACCAATTACTATTGCTATTGCCATTGCTATTCCCATTCCTATTCCTCTTACTGATGTAATCATTTAAACAGTGCCTGAAATGTTACTTTCCAACACTTGCAGTTAAAATAATACCATTATCATTTTTACTTTTTCATTATGATCCAACTACCTCTCTGAAGACAAAAGCTTGCTTCAGTATCCCCTTATGTAGCTGACAGCTACCTTAAATATTAGTACTAAGTATTTAGTTGCTCTGTTACTGGGAGGAGAGCTATCTAAATACTCCAGTGATACATAGAGGAAGTTACAGCTGGCTTAGTTGTGATAGCCCTTTACACTTAACGTTCATTTAATGACAATTTGATTCTGAAAATCAATGAAGTTAAAGGACCAACCAGATATAGAAATATGCACAGCTATAACTGAAAAAAAAAAAAAAAAAATGACACAGAACACCAGGTCACTAGGGTAGCGTATAAATACTTTGTTACTTGGAATTTGAAATTTGAGAAGGGATTTCCTTAAAAAGGTGTGTTAAGCTTTGAGCACAAGTTTTCAAACTATATTGTAAATAAGAGAATAAAAATATTATAGTGACTTTTAAAATAACAGCATATAAATCACCAACATGATGCACACTATTTTCAACATAAATAATTTTTCAGACAAGCCAATGTCAATACCAATACATAGCTTGTGTATTAACAGTAAATATATCAGCATCAATGTCAACAGCTAAAGCCACACTGCTTTGACAAAAAAGACCATCCAGCTTTATTATATGTTTATCTTATTCCAAAGTTTTACATTTTTATGGGATCCAGCTGAATCCTGTTATAAAGGTATGGGAATTAAAAATATTAAGGACAGATTTTTTTTTTTATATATTTATTTTATTTATTTTTATTTTTTTTATTGCTGTGTGACAGATACAATTAGGGAGTTAGCAACAATGGTTTGTCCATGATAGAGGAGTCTTAGATGCTACATAGGCCCGGTCACTTTTTTTTTTTTTTTTCTAGTTTGAAGTTTCAAGTATGTTTCAACAAAAGACATTTACTAGTATCTAGATTGACAGCTGGTGTAAATCAATATAATTTCTCTGATGTCGGTCAAGTGATGTTGGGTTGCCAGGCAGCTACTGTAGTAAATATAACTCCAGTTATGTTGGTTAAATATTTTATACAGTGGAAAGTAACATGCAGAGCGAATAAATGGTGAAGGTAATCATCCATGTCACTGTGATGTGCCATTTCAGCTGTGGTACCTGCTGCTTACAATACACTTACCAAGTGATAAGTAAATACTGGAAAGCAGCAAGGGAAATAATGTAGAATTATTAAGGAACTGTAGCGAGTAGCAGATGAGTTTCTCAGAAAGCCATTTCTGAAAGATAGCCTAAAGATAAAAGGCTATTCACATGAGCAAGAACCTATGTGTTGTAGGAGAATGAAGACAGCAAACTAATGACATGCTTTTGGACAAGACTGGAGGCACTAAAGGGGGAAACATGGATAACAATTTGAGAAAGGGTATTATTAGAGCTGTCTATCTTATTTCACCATCCTTCCTCTACTAACTCTGAAATGCCTTGACTTTGTTCAGATCAGCAGTGTCTGATGGAAACTTCCATCACTATCACTAATCTTGTGGTTGTTTAGCACACATTGGGCCCTAGAAGCTACATTCTCCTCTTGGCTGAAGCTGGCATCAAAGCAGGGTGTGTTGGCAAGCCATTGTAGCACTGCTGCTGTGTCAGGAATTACATTTTGATTTTTGTAAGATTGTCACCAGTTTTCCTGCCTGTATATTTTTGACAGTTTGGATCAAGGACAACAAATCAAGGACTGAAACAAAGCTTAGCGAGCTTAGAAACCTATACAATAGCAGATTGTAGGATGCACATCGTTACAGTGAGGCAATGGTGGCATGCAGATATCAGGGCTGAATATCTGGAGCGAAGGTGGAGAAGGAAGAAGTTCTGGAAATTTTGAAGAATCATTTCTCTTTTAAAAAGAGGAATTCTGTATTTGCATTTTAACAGAGTCACCAAGTGCATTTGTAATAGCTGAGGATAAGTAGGGAAATGTGGTATTTTTCACATTTTACAGATATCAATATAGCCTAATTTTCAGAATAACGGACATTACTTAACTCATAGTCTTGCATATCTCATCAGTTAAGTGCTGTGTATTTTTAAGCTAGTGTGGAATTAAAAGCCTACAAATGGCACAGAAATGGAACATAGAAAGTGACTCAGTACTAATTTTGGTATAAAGCACAAAAAATAGCAGGCTTTCAGTCTGAAATATGAGCACCTTAATAAATTAAGACTACAGATAACAAGCAATTGTAGAGAAAAATTGTTCTTTTCTAAATTGGTGTAGATCAGTATGGCCAAATGAAAATGTTCAGGGGAGTGAAGAAGGCTTTTTGCATTAGCCAAGAGAAAAATGATACTGGTTTCCGAGAGCCCCCATGATTAATTATTTATGCTATTTAAAGCAAGTGTTTGAGCATGTCAGAGAGGGGAGATGGTGCCTGTACTATGTAGTTGTGCTTATGTAGGAAGGTTTATGTCTCTTTCCCACTGTGGCCCCATGGTTCACTGACCAGATTTTGTTCTCTGAACCTCCCAGGGCAGGGATCGTTTCTGCTGCTTCCTTGCAGCTGCAGTTCCAGTATATTGCTGCCTTCAGTGAGTGCTCCTCTTCTACACCCTCCTTTAGATACCTTATATCCTCTTTGCCTTTAGGCCTTCCTGTTTGGGGCTGTTTTGCCATTGCTTAGCTACTTTTTCATGCCCAAGCTTCTGCTTCCTGATATCTTAACATGTACTGCCCTGTCCCACTGTCATTGCCAAAAAAATAGCAGCATGCATCTTCCAGACTCTGCTAACTCCAACTAGTGCTGTCACTCCCACAGGGAAGAGCAGGGCTTCTACCTCAGCTTTCCTCATTAATTAGCCTCATGGAGGAAGGAGGGAAAGGGAAATCACTGAGCTTATGTTTATTGAACAGGATAGACTTTCTGAACCTGAATTATTTTATTTGCTGTGGATCAAAGAGGAGAGGAGTAAACCATCACAGTCTCACTGATAGATATACCTTATGGACAGTTTGACTTTCCCAGCTGTCTCCTGAAGAGCAGAATGATGGAGCCCAGCAGACTGAAATCCAGTGAGTGGTACATATGTGGAAAAGCAGCTGTTTTTATATGTCTTCTGTTGGAGCTGGTAATAGATTAACTCTTGCTTTTACTACTTGGCAGAAAATCGGCAACACATTTCTTCATATGAATTAGGACCTTGTTTAACTTCCAGCACGAAAATGAGGAGTTCTAGAAAAGTTGATGGACTGCATTCAATTTTATGATGCAGAAAAACAAATTGTTAACTTACAGAAATAATACCCGTGTGCTGTTCTGACTTGTTCTCTACTTGTCTTCAGGCCCTAAGTGTTTGTATTGGGAGAGTACGATGACTTCAGTGCCAGTGTCAAGGTTTCCTTTATTTGCTTTTAACATTTCACGTTTGTTCTGTGGTGCCTGACAAGTTATATCACAAACTAGTTGGAGTAAGTGATGATTAACGAAAATAAAGAAAAATGAGGGTCAGCAGTATGGGAGGGCAAGCAGTGATAGAGGCCAAGTCTCACGGAGGTATGCAGAAAGCATAGGCAGCAGAAAGAAGGGAGTTACTAATAGATCTCATTACTGGCCCACCTCAGTCCTGGTGGGCAGTCAGCTAGCACAGGCAGAACAGAAACCTTTCTTTAGCCAGAGCAAACAAAGATGTCACATGACTGTCCATGCTTCTAGTGCCTTCAGGTATGTCTGGCAGGCGGCTGCAGCCCAATGGCTGTGGATGTAGGCCAACTCCAGACAGGAATTGTGTTGTTGGGTGAGCTTGATCCCATGTCTGCCTCTCTGCCGAGTTTGTTTGCTTGAGCGCCATGCTGCACTAGCACTGCGGCACATCAAGCACCTCCAGGCTGACTTGCATCCAGCATTCACTCAGTGCGTGCCAGACAAGCATTCATGTACACTGCTGCAGCTACACGGAGCTGTTTGGCTTACCCCAGACTAGGGCATTTGTACCTGGCTTGTCTGAGGGGTCATCTGGGTGAAAACTTGGAGGGCAAGTCCCTTCCTTTTCTTATCTTGAGGTACATCACTGCCTTACATTTGTTCTTTAAATGACAAAATAAAAAAGCAGTAAATGACCCCTGAAATTACTAACAAGTGAAGGTATTTGAGGGTGCACTCTGTTGAGGAGGATGAGTGAAGGCCTCTGCTGCAATCTGTACTGAGAGATACCAGTCAAGGAAATAGATGTAGTTTCCTCTTACTGAAAGTGCTTTACTCTGTTCTTCTGTTCCTGGTTTCCAAGTAAAATGGCCCAAAGAGGAAGATTTTCTTCTAAAAGCACAGGATCTATCACACTGGTAGTTTCCCAGTAAAATGGCGTGAAGAGGAAGATTTTCTTTTAAATGCACAGGATCTATCGGACTGGTAGTTATCGAAGATTTATAACATGGAAATCTTTGTCTGGCATTTTCTGTGTTGCTTCTATACATAAGAAATGAAGCATAACAGAGCCACAATTTCTTCTTTATGTTGTCAGCTAAAGGATTAACCAAGGAAAAAGAAGTAATTCCCTGTGCTCAAAATGAAAGCTGAAATAAAAGAGGTGATGAGAAATTTACTCCATTTGCTTTCCTTCCTTAGCCAAGAATTCAAGTTTATTAAGGTATTTATTTAAAGAAAAAAAAATGGCTCTGGGGCAGCGTGTAGTAAATATTCTCCATGATTATCCTTCGCTTTACTGGGGTGAATGTGGGTTGCATGTATATTTGCCATTGCAAATTGTATAATGTTTCTCCACTTTCTCAGTTTTAACCTTCTTAGCTGCTGTTGTCCATTTGATACTGAAGGACAACGTTTCAAATTGAAGAACAAATTCTTTCTTTGTCAGTCTGGTGCCAATCCACTGTTCAGCTGTGCAAGTTTGTTCTGCCAATGAAACACAGACCCAAATATTCACCTCCTAGCAGGTAGGCTTCCCTTCGAGATCCATGTCCTGCCTACACCCATTCTGATGTATGCTTGAAACACACTACAATATGCAGTCTCTTCACGTTACCTCACTAATAAAGCACATATAACTGTTATGTCAATGAAGTTAGCATCCTATTCACATGAGTTATCCTGATATATAATCTTTTTCATAAATTTAACAAGGTCATTTGCAAAACTAGGGTTCTTCTGCCTTTGCTTTCACTGGACACCTATTCCAGCATATCAAGTTAGAAACCATTTTCTAGCTTCCAGTTTTTATCTGTCCCTGCTTTTGCAAACACTTTATTTAAACAAGTCCCTCTCCTACCTCTTTTGGTATTGTCACACATGTGTCTGCATCTCAAGCTAACAGGGAATCAATTCAGAGTCATTGGCTTTTACATGCCTAAAGGCAAGCACGAGACCCTGAAGTAGATGCCCAAAAGCATGGTCACTGAGTTTATTCGTTGTAGTACTAAGAGTAATCATACTGAATTACGTTTTGAATAGTGATGCCAGACAATTAATGACCCTTGTGAGCACAAACTCTGGAGGAGTGAATCTCTGAGAAATCATGAGATGCGTCCTGCTCCATCTCTAATGATTCCTATAGGGCA
This sequence comes from Heteronetta atricapilla, assembly GCA_011075105.1. Lineage (NCBI taxonomy): Eukaryota > Metazoa > Chordata > Aves > Anseriformes > Anatidae > Heteronetta > Heteronetta atricapilla. The sequence goes on along the minus strand of CM021731.1, from coordinate 134,428,891 downwards.
CAGGCATCTTAATGTAAGATGCCTGTAAGAACTGAACAGAATAAGGCAAAGCCAATGTTTATTTGTAGAGGTCAGAGGATTTTAGCAACAATAAGCTATTTTGATTCACTTACATATAGTCTTACAGAATGAACAATCATAAGTGTTTTGTTTGTGAGCTGTGTAAATAGCATAGCAGAATGTGCACAAGGAAAAAAGACTATATTTTCCTCATGCTCAGCATGTCAGGGCAGATAAGGGCAGATTTGGACTCTTTTGCTGTATCTTATCAAGTTTTAAGAACTCTGTAATAGTTCAGCATTAGATAAATCTGTGTGATATGAATGACTAAGAGAAATCCAATAGACTAGAATATAACAAATTAGAGTTTATATACAGTGTGTGACTTTAGTACTTTTGTAGCACAAGGTGTGAACATATATTTAGTATTACCAGGCTGCAAGCAAATTATTTTTGTGAGCATCAGACAAAGGGCAAGTGGCTGGCCACTTTACTACCTGATTTCACGTTACTTTAGTTTTAAGGTCCTGCAGTTATAAGAGCAGTCTGAGTTCAAGGAACCTACAGATCCAATTTATACCGGGTCTGGCTGGGATGTTAACTTTCCCTGCATCAGCCCATACAGAGCTGTGCTCTGCAATTGTAGCTAGAACAGCAGTGGTATCACACCAGTGTTGTGTCTGCTGCTGAGAAGTGCTGGCACAGCATCAGGACTTTCTCTAACCGTCCCAGGGGGTGGGCAAAAAAGTGAGAAAGAAACATCACCAGGGCAGCTGACCTAAACCAACCAAAGGGATATTCCATACCATATGATGTCACACTCAGCAATAAAAGGTGGAAAAGGAAGAAGAGGGGAGGGGTGGGCCTTAATTGCGAAAACGTTTGTCCTCCTCCCAGACACTGGCTATGTGCGTTGAGGGACGTGGTCTTCAAGGACGTGGTCAAGCATCACTCATTTGTGGGAAGTAGAGAGTAATTTCTTTCCCCTGCACTTCCACATAGCCTTTACTTGTTTTGTTTTGTTATTCCCTTTCCCCCTTCCTTTTCCCCTTTCCCTTTTTTCCCTTTAGTTGAATTGTTTAATTAATAATAATATTTCTTTTTTTTTTTTTTCCTTTAACTAAATTATCCTTATCTCAACCCATGAGTTGTTCTTTTCTTTACTTCTTCCCCTCCTCATCTGAGGAGGGGGAGTGAGAAAGTGGTTGTGGTGTTCAGCTGCCTAGCATGGTAAAACCACCACACCATTCCATCCTAATCCTATGCAGTATGCCATTTCAGGGTCCTTCGAAGAAAGCGAGCACATTTGATTCATCTTCCTGCTGGCACTATACAGGATAAAGAAAGGCACAGAATTTCTGGCTGCTCTAACTAGCAGTCAGCAAAAGTCCCAGCTTTCTCCTACTTTACACACCAAAGAGCACTTACAGGCCATATCATTAAATCTATCAGCAGAGATATAGAGTTCAGTTGGAAGTACTACATCAATGTATTTAGATTTTTTTTTTTGAAAATTAAAAGATAAAAAAGTGGATAAAATTAAAAATAGTTTTGTTTATTACTACCTGTTTACTGTTTTCCTCAAGAAAAAAAAAAAATGTATACTTCCATAGAATTTTACATTACTGTAGGTTTTTACCATTTATTTGTACAAACTTACATGTAGAACGTGTTCCTTACAGTGCTCCCATTGAATCCAGATGCACGGATTTGGCCTTGCTTTTGTAAGTGTTTCTGTTATAAACCCATTTTTCAGAGTTCAGAATTTGGTTATAAGAAATGCTTCTAGAATATAATTTGGCATCTAAGATATCAGTCAAGAAACATTTACTGCTTTTTTGATTTCAGTGTGGCTTTTTGAACTTACAGATATGTCCAAAGAGTATTATCCATGCTTTCAGATATTTTAAAGATTTAAAGTACCCTTGAGTAGCAAATGGAAATCATCACAATATGATGCAGAAGGATAACATCATCTTTAGCTAAAATGCCATGAGGATTTAAATGGTTATTTGATATTTTATTTTATTTTATTTTATTTATTTATTCTAAACATTAAGAGTATAGTTACTTCATAGCAGGCTTGCACTAATGGTAAATTGCTGTGCTCAAGTGAATATGCTTTTCCATAAAGAAAGGTAAGACGATCCAGCTTCCTCAAACATACTGACTACACTGTAAATAGTTAATCAGACAAGTTGCTGATTCCAGCTATATGAGCTTCTGCCTTTTTGGGCTCATTTTAGATAAACAGAGCCAACCTCAACAGGCTTCTCTTGTGTCAGCTTGTTTGAAGGCTGCATAGAAGAACAACTTCCCTGGCATTTGGGGAATGTGAAAATTTTGTCAAAAACTGACTGAGATCTTTCATGTATTATAGAGCTTAAGCAACCCAGGGGCATTGAACTGGCTCTCTGACAAGAGTCCAAAATTAGCTCTACACACAGTGAAGGAAGGTCTGTTTAATGAGTCACTCCTCTTTATGGTGGTAGTTAAGTAAGTTGGGTCGGGCAGGTGGCGAAGCCCACTTGGCATTCTGGATTGCTTCTTCCTGGCATACATTAAGTTGCACCTGGAGCAAAGAAGGAGTTTTCTGGTATTGCTGCATTTTCATCACCTATGGCAACTGACACTACAATAATAATAAAACTCTAAAAACATCTTCTTGAGGCCTGAGTTTCAATGTTTTTATGGGACTTGAATTTGTCCCTGGAAGAAAATAATTCATGGTCACTATTAGTAAGAGAAACAGTTGAGTGTAGTACATTTAAAGAGCATAATTCTTCATGCTGGAATAGGTAGATGCCAGTATTCACCCAAAAAGTCAATACTGTTAAAGGTAAAGACTGGGGAGATGCATAATTTAGTTTAAGGTTGTCCATGTAAAACAACAACAGCCAAGCAAGAAATAACTTAAACTTCCATCATTATATCTACAAAGATGATTAGATGGCTGGAGCACCTCTCCTATGAAGAGACTGAGAGAGCTGGGGATGTTCAGCCTGGAGAAGAGAAGGCTTTGGGGGAGACCTCACTGCAGGCTTTCAATACATCAAGGGGTCTTATAAAAAGGATGGAGAAGGACTCTCTACTCCAATAGATAATAATAGGACAAGGGGGAATGGTCTTAAACTGAAAGAGGACAGATTAAGACTAGACATTAGGAGGAAATTCTGTAAGTGTAGTGAGGCACAGGAGCAGGTTACCGAGGGAAGCTGTGTATGACCCAACCTTGCAGGTGTTCAGGGCCAGGTTTGATGGGGCCTTGGCCAACCTTATATAGTGGGTGGCATCCCTGCCTATGATAGTTGGTTTGGAGTTAGATGATCTTTAAGGTCCCTTCCAACCCCAGCCATTCTATGATTCTGTGATGATGATCTGAAAATCCAAACTTCCTAACAACAGCAGGAGATAAAAGATTTTAATTCTTCCTGCTTTACACACACACAAAAAAAAGGATATTGAAAAAAAAGGATATTGAATATCGGATGAATACATAAATGTCATGCATAATCACAGTAATGACTATGCAATATCTTGACTTACAGAAAGCTGGTGCACATAGCTGTGTCTTGAATTTCTTAGGTTCCCCGTGTTCCTCTCAAAATCAGTCGGAATCAAGACTGAAAATGCCAAGTCCTTATTAAGCTATTAGCACTGCACTTGGCCATTTCAATCTTTTTCAGGTGTTTAAGTTTAGGAAACTGAATTCACCATGTGATAAATGTAACCAACATGAGTGTTTGTGTCTGTTCAACATTTGTTGCCATATTTGCTTTTTCCTTGAATATTTCTACTTGTACTATTATCTATGACCGACAGGAACTTACTCCATCATTTGCCTGGGGGCCTCATGAACTTTGACTGTAAAGAAAGATGACTTCATACATTGTAGTGATCAGGTATAGCAGTCAGTTATAGACTCCCTGTTGCTAAACAGGCTCATATTATCTTAAGATTTTCATAAGAGCCACTTCTTCATGATTAATGTCATCTTTAAAGAAGAGCTGATAAATAATCATCCTGACATCAAAGATTCTTATTTGGTATGGCATAGTTAACAGTACTGCTATTTAATTTGTGTGACTGAGAGAAGTATCAAAACAGCCATACTGTCTCCCAGGCATCATATAGTCTCTGGTAAATCCCAATTTGTTTGAATGACATATTTTGAAGATAATCAGGAAAGTATTTTGTCTGTCAGTGCCTTAGTTCTTGTTCTTGTCTCTGGTGAGAAGTGATGACAGCACTAATGGCAAAAGATGGTAAAAAGGGTGCCAGTTGGATAAACATATTGCTTTTAACTTTCTACTTGACACCCAACAACAACAACAACAACCAACCAAAACAAAACAAAACAAAACAAACCCCAGCCCAACACTTTTTTTTCTTTCTGTTTCAATCAGGCTCTTTTAGCACAATCCACAATGTGGTCTCTCATAACTTCTAAAACTCATAAGCTTTAGACATCCTCAATTGACTTCCCATAAAAACATCTTGCGAAGAACAGTCTCTCCACGAAAGTTATGCTTTTTTTTTTTCCTTTAAAAAATAAAAATGCATAAAATAGAATAAAATAAAATGAATTAAGGACATTTGACTGATTTCTGCACTTTGGTTGGATGTTTTAGCCACTGTTACTCAGGGAGATTCAAAGTGTGTTTGCCACCTTATCACGGAGGATGTAGAGTCAGAATTACCCTGGAACTATGAACTGGCTTCTAGCAAATTTCATCATATAAGCTTGATTTTTACTTTGTTCTGGAGAGGTGGAGCTCTGGAGGGCTGTTGGGATATCAAACCAGAGAGCAGTTTGCTGGGTTTCTAGACATTAGTTTCATTAAAATATATGATGATATGTTAGATGTGCTCTGGTGTTTCCATTGGGGGGTGGGAGGGGGAAGGAAAAAAAAAAAGTCTAGACGTTTTAAGTCATGTTTAGATGTTCAGATAAATGTTAACTCCAATTTTCTAAGGTTCATTTTCACTTTGGACTGTAGAAATCTTTGGTCTTTAGCCTTCCTGAAAGCCAGACAAATGACATTCTAGATTAGGAACTTTTGCCCAACAATGACTGAAAGCGTGGATTTTCTTTCATGAGTGATTTTACAGAGTTTTAGGCACATGGCTGTTTTGGATTCTAACATGAATGCAGTTTCTAAGATATGAATTTTAAACTATCTTGGAGTTCTAAGTTTATAAACTACCTGAGACTGTCTGAGTGAAGCTCTATGTGAATTAACATGTTATTGCTCTTTCTTCTGTTCAGAGTTTTTAAACCTTTTCCTCTTCTGAAATCCACAATACTCCTGTGTAGGTTCTGAGAACTGAAGAGCAGTTTGGCCAACCAGCAATAGATTTGCTGTTCATAAATAGCTTTCACAGGAGTAACCCAGGTACCTCCATAGTTTCATGAAGCACAGGATGAAAACCAATAATGTAGTTATTACAAAAAGAAAAAAAAAAGAAAGAAAAAAAAATATTTTAAAGCTATTACTTTTCATCCATAAATAGGAATTATATACTATTTTCTATCCATAAATCTTAAAACTCTTTAAAAAGTGTCTGGTATTTCCATTTTACAGATGTCCAATGTTCAAGGTACATGCCAGGTTAGTGGTAGCACAAAGAAATGAATACAGGCTTCTGAATGCTGGTTTCGTTCAACATCCATTAGATTATCTTGCAAGTCTATTTAATATAGCAGGTATTTTAATACCTGTGAGTAATACAGTGAGTGTAAAGTAAATGCTGAAATGAGGTCATGTACGACACAAATGCTGGAGCTGGGAACCTTACTAGAGCTTGAACAAAATTCCAAGTTTATAGAACTTGTTCAGGCAAAACACTGAATTAAAGAGGCCATTAAAAGAGATAGTAAATAATCAAAACACAGAATAAGCAAAATATAAAATCTGAGTATGTTTTGTTATGATTTGAATCTCAGAAAATTGGCAAAAGAGCATAACATGGCAGGAAAGTGTTGTAGAGAGGCAGGGCAGTGAGTGCCCATATGGTTTTGTTTTATATGATGAGGGCAGCATTCAAACTGACTGCAAATTTTTACATGGAATATTGCTTCACTGGAAAATGCTGATTTGCTTAAAAAGTTTGCAGAAACGTGGACATGTCTGACGGATGAAAATCTCCTTCCCTGGCTCTTTAGCAGAGCCTCCTCTCCAAGCTTCAGTATCATCAGCAGACCACCTGGAGGGATATTTCTGAGCCAAGAACATGGATGCCTATGAGAGGCCTGATCTCCCCAACCTTCTTGGCTTCTTGCAGCTCACTTGATAATATGCCAGGCTTTATGGCTGTGGGGCTTCTCAGAGTAATTAGGACTCCAAGGCTCCCCAGGTCCATGGCAGCCCACCTGTAGTGTAAAGATTTTGGCTACTATAAATAGGGACAGAAAAAGTTAAATATATGTATATATATATATATATATATATATATTTACTTTGAAGGCCATTTCCCTGCTGTGTCAAGTGCCATGTTGTAGTTGTTGTTCAACAGATGGGATTTGACTGTTGTAAAACCAATTTTTTCAAGTTGTGGTAGCATTAACAACTTCTCTGTCAGGTCCCTGCTGGTTGACTCTTTATTCTTAAATAAGAACAAAACTTGAAGTTTAAGAAAAGAAGTTAAATGTTGGCAAGTGAATTATAAAACAGGTCTAAAAATTCATGTTCTGTCACATTTAGAATAACCAAAATTATGGAAGATCCCTTGTTCCCTGTTTCAAGGTCCTCATCCTGTGAAAGCAGTCTGCATATATTGTTACTGTAGGTGAGCCTGGACAGGTAATCTTAAGAAAACAGCCAAAACCAAAACCCCAACCCAAGTAATTAAGAGCATCATAGAAATGTTTTAGATTAAAGAAGTCTCCATTGCGGATTCCAAGAAACACTTTTAGAAAGATAAACCTGATCAGCATCATGGCCTGCTCTTTATTTATTTATTTATTTATTTTTAACTCTGAAAGATCTCTGAACATTCATTGGTGAAATCTTGTCCCCATTAAAGTGAACCAAAAATTAATCATGACTTAAGTACATCCAGGATCTCCTCACCTTCAGAAGGGTTTTGTGGCTGTTATGACAGAATAGTTTCTATTTTTTGTTTTTGTCATGTTTTCTTCCTTCAGAAAAGGAACATGTTTCAGATCTAATTGGAAAGATTAAGCTTGTCAACAGACCCATGGTTGTGATATATCTGTTCAATGATCTTCCCTCTGGGGTTCTTTTCTATTGCTTAATGTTGCAGTGTTCTCTTGTATGTAACGTACTCAGTGATTGTATTCATCATTTTATACAGATGTGTGATATATGATTGACCAGATGGATCCAGTTCAGCTAGCTTTTTTTACCTTTTTCTCTCTAGTCAGGTACAGATTCTTGCTTTTAGGAACTGTATGTTTTCTGAGAGGAAATTGGGCAATGGGGAAGTATAGGAGAGGGAGCTGCTTTCAAATAGAGACACAGGAGAAAGACAAATCACAGGAGGTGCAGCTGTGATTTTTTACATTTTATGCTTTTTGTTAAGGGAATGGCAGCACAGAAAAGATGAATAGTCCTTAAATTTAAAAGAAACAAAATATAAGCTGAGTATTGTGAATTGTGAAGTTTAAGGATGTCACTGTTTCCTGTTGAAATCTGTGGAAAGATTAAATCAGTTCTTGACACATATTAAGTAGCTGCTTTGTGATGGTTTCCTGTTGGATGATATGACACTGGAATATTGCAATTTTTCTTCCATGATTACCACTATGGCCAGCACTTGGATAAGGGTTGGAAATTTCTTTGCCAATCCAGACTCACCTTCCCTTTGACTTTGACAAGCAAGCACATGCTCATTCCCACTTTTGATTGCGCTCCACTGCACTACTGACCTTTAAGCGTTGGATCAATCTCTTCTTCTGGTGTTGTGAGGAATTGCTGTCTGAGAATGGTAGGCCATACAATGGTGCATTGCGCTAAAATATTTTCAAGGGCTGCCTTTTCCTACACACAGCCTGGGTGCTCTGAGCCCCACTCCAGTGGAGTATCACCTAGACAAGTGTTTGGAAAAGGATGGATCCCAGGTCTTGACCCAGCTATCCTTAATATTAAAACTTTTCATCTAGCCATATAGATAAAATGTTGGGGTCCCATTGCAGTGGGATACTAGCTGTGGCAAGAATCTACACTGTATTCAAAATAAAATTTTGTATTCATCATTTTATACAGATGTGTGATATATGATTGACCCAATACTCCATTTTGATTTAAGCAAATGAGCCAACTCTCTGTATGCTCTATTTTAGATCAAGGCCTTAACATCTAGAAAGAACTGCATAGATGATAAATAGAACTCCCTCCACCCCCCTTACTAAGAAAAAAAGCAAAGCAAAGCAAAACAAAACAAAAAACAATGATCACAGAGGAAGAAACAGAGGAATGCAATGGAATAGTTGTGGAAATGGCTAAACATCCAGTTTCAGTAAAAATATTTTTTCACCTAAGTATCAAGAGGTAATAAACCAGAAATTAACTACTTGCAAAGCAAGCAACCATCTTAGTGATTTACATTGTCATTGCTTGATCATCAGCTGGAGAGTTAAATTATCTAGATGGGATACACAGGGATGTGGGATTACATATTGCTTTCTTCCAAGATATATGAATTCCATGTGTTCTAACTTCCTTGAGGATTGCATTGTGGTTAGGCTACTTTGTTTTGCTGGGATTTTTTTTTTTTTTTTTTTTTCCAGTTTTCTTGTGAGGAAAGACTAATCTCACAAAGAAAAAGCAGTTCCTTAGAATACAGTCTGGATTTTATTAGGCACACATTACTACTATTTCCTGACATTGTTACTCTCACAGTGTAACTTCTGCACCCATTTGTAAGCAACAGTGTGACAAAATATCCTGAACATCCTTTTTAGTTCAGATAGTAGCATGTCTTTTCTAGTCAATATTTAGGAATATGGAGCACCACAAAACTGTGATAGTGATCATCTGCAAAGTTAGACACTGCCAAAAGAAAAATGTGAAAATAGAATGAAAAACAGAAATAATATATATATATATATATTTTCTAATCTCATTCAGTTATATTAAGGACTTTTCTGCCAAGTGTTTTCCTACAAGAAAGAATGAGACTGTAATGAAAGTCCACAATGGGTGCATTTAGATGAAACATTAAACCCTATCTAGTCCAGGATAGAGGTTTTTGGAAAGCAGTAAAGATGCAAATGTTTTGAATATATTAATCTATTTGCCTAAGAATTGTAGAAGCAGGCAGCATGCAATATTTTGTGTTTTAATGAGAAGCAGGTTTCAATGGCATCTCTTCTCTGGAGTTTGGGTCTGTGGCAACACTGGCACCCTTAAAGCTTCTGGTCTTTGCCTTGTATACAAATTTGTATTGGCTAGACTGCTGACCTGGCTAGGTACCTATTTTGGAATGGGGGTCTGCCAATCAAAGTAAATTTCCTATAGTTATAAATATATCCATATATCCTTTTTTTTTTTTTTTTTTTTTTTTTTTTTTCCCCTCTCCACTGAAATGTTCACATACAACATATGTTACATATGATCAGCTGGAGGCAGTTTTGTGTCTGCTTCACCCATGCCCTAGTACAGCCAGATGGAAACAGCTTGGACTTAAAAGTTGGTGTACATATTAGCTCATGCCCAGGACTATGCAAACAGGTATGTTTTCCAAATTTTTACAACCAAGTTGAAGACTAGGCAGTCTGGGCACATGAGCCTCTGGAAGGCAGACCTGTGGCCTTGGTGACATAAATTACCTTTATGCAGTGGGGATCTCCTCAACCAAGATTACTTCGCCAGAGGAGCATTCATGTCAACTGTGATCTAGGACAGAGCTACACTATTTTCAATGGTGCCCAGAGCCAGGAAAAGAGGCCCTGGGCACAAACAGGAACACAGAAGGCTCTCCCCGAGCCGCAGGCAGCACTTCTATGCTGTGTGGGTGAGGCAGCCCTGGGCAGCCCTGGCACGGGCTGCCCAGAGAGGCTGTGGGATCTCCTTCTTGGAGATCTCCAAAAGCCACCTGGAGATGGGCCTGGACAGCCTGCGCTGGGTGGCCCTGCTGGAGCAGCAGTTGGGTCAGAGGGGCCCAGAAGTCCCTACCAACCTCAGCCACTCTGTGATTCTGTGATCTATTCTCTGGGCACAAGAAGCATATTTTAGAGAGCTGCTTTCCCTTTTGATCCTTCCATTTTTACTTCTTTATTTTTTTCCCCTTTGGTAGTTTTCATCAAGTAAGAGGACATTGTTGGGACAGTCTATAGCTTTTTGACCCAGCTAGAAGGAAAGGAACCCTAGTCCCCACACAGTACAGCAGTCTGAGATTCTTTGGCATGCTGACTGTACAAATATTATTAATTAAATGAAGTTAATATTCATGTCCTGATTTTGTGCCATTTTAAATGATGCAAATACATGGAAGTCACTATGCTAAAAATTGTTAATACCTTATTTACAGTATCTTGAAGTAATCCTATCAGTTGCCCTGAAAACTATGAAACTTGGGAAAACAACTAATTGGAGTTTAATTTGTAAATAGTGTTTTAACTACATTATAAATTTGCTGTAAACTCCTGAAAATTGGCTCCATAATGGAAAATATGACAAAATCTTTTCCATCTTTTCCTAACTCAATAAAGGCATTTTGGACTTTCCAGAAATGGCATAAACCAAATAAACCTAATAAAGAAAAAATATTAGTTTTATTTGTGTTGTATGTTTTTCAAATTCAAATGTATTGCAAATACCACATTAAAAGATTCTTTCCTGGTCCAGCTGCTGAAATGGGCTGGATGACTCAGTCTGAAATTTATAAAGAAAAGTATCATTTTCAGTTAGAGTCTTAAAAGGAACATCATAAAGTCTGAATATCAAAGTAAAAGTATTCTCTGTCTATCAGGTCACCACAGTATCATATGCCACTCACAGTTCAGTTATGTTTTTTCAGATATTTGGCCAGTTTCAGTAGTTTGTGGAAATTAACTGCTAAAAGCAACAGTGATCCAGCATTTTTTTTTTTTTTTTTTTTCCCCAAATAATTTTATCTGGGATGACACAAATCATAGAAAAAGCAATGTCTGGATTCCCCCTTAATGATTTATTAACAGGGAATTTATCCATGTACATTACCGGTGGCAAAGAAACCACTATTGTCGCATGCAAAACTGTTACAGTCTTTGTCAAAATCTTAAGTACTGTATGCCTACTTGCATTAATTCAGAGCAGCACCTGAAACCAAAATGTTTTCATGAGGGAAAAGGTAAAGGAATAAGCAGTAAATTAAATATGTGTATTTGAAAAGAAATAAAATAATTATAAAATATTTGCTGTGAGATCAGCATGGACCATGGTGTGGTAGTCAAGTAGAATCTTCCACCCACATATAATCTGAACTGTTTTTATATATGAAGGTTTATAGTAGTTGTTTGAATTTCACATGGTTCTGCCTGGTTTAGACTTGTGTTCACAGAAAACAGACAGTTAAGACATTAATAAGTGAAAGAAGATATTTGCTTAGAGGTCTGTATAAAATGTTTATATAGTTTCCATTGTGTAAGCCAGAAAAGCAAATTATCTTTGCTTTAGTAACACACATTCTCTTTTGTTTTTCCTTTTACTCTCTATGTATACATTTATGTACATGTGTTTATAATTTTTATATAAAATTGTATATATTTCAAATATTATGTAAAATCTGTGATTTTCAAGAAAAATCTGTAAAAATACACCATGTGAAACAAGACTGCAAAACAGGCAACACAAAAATTTTCACAAAGGGAGTGACTAGGAGTACAAAGAAAATATCATTCATATATTTTCCCTAAGGTGACTGTAAATAATGAGTCCTTTTTTTTTTTTTTAAATGTCTTTCGCAACACAAAAATAATATTTACTTAGATTAGGTAACTTGTCAAATGAATCATTCCAGCACTCTGATCTGTATCTCAAAATGTTTACTGACATTCACAGTTGCAACTTGATTTTCATTCTGCACTCCTGATCTAATTAAGATTATATATATATTTTTTAATGTTTGTGAAATACACATACATTTGTACATAGACAATTTAGGTATGAAAAATGCCCATAATGACAGCATTTCTCAGAATTTGAAGCAATTTACAGATATGTTCTTGGAAATTATTTCCTTATCTCCTTCTCCTTCTCCCCTTTCATCTATTAAACTGTGCTATTATCTGAATTAAAATGTTTGTTATTTGTCTATCTTTCTGTTGTCTATCTGTCTCTTTTTATTTTGTTTTAGTAGAAGCATTGAAGGTATTGAATATCCTAAATGAGAATTAACCAAAGACTCACAGTTTTTATTTGTCAGAAGTTTTTATTTCTAAACCCTATGAAGACAATGAAGAAGCATTAGATTTGGAGTGTGGATTGAAAGTAATGCCCTTCCAAAGTCCTTTGTAGCTATATTTTCTCTGTTCTTTAGTTCTGGAAGAGTGTCCTCCCTATTCCATCTAAAAAATGTTGAAAGAGCTGTCTGTATTCAGCACAGTAGCCTGATACCTATGCGTTAGGTGGTTATGCACAATGTTCACTTTTCAGAGCTAAAAGTGAAACTATATGAATAAACTAATATTTATGAGCAGTAAGTATATCAAAAAAAAAAAAAAAAAAAAAAAGAAAGAAAAGAAAAGAAAAAAGAAAAAAAAAAGTAACATCTATTTCTGTACCAGGCTATCTCTATACAGAAAGAAGTGAGAAAGCAGTGTTTCTTCTTTCATGAAATGGTTGTCCCTTATAATATACCCTACTCACTGATCTAAGGGGGAATCCAGTCAGGCAAAAGTGGAAATAAAATAGAAGAAGGTGAAATAAAATAGAAGAATAATTTATCCTATTCTTTAATTAATTCTGGAAAATAATGTGTTCATGAAAAAATAAATAAATAAACAAAAGTATCCTCCAATGACTACATGAGTAGCAGAACTATGGAAACCTGGTTGCCTTTGGGACCATCCTCCCCTCTCACCAGCCCTTCTCCCTGCTTCTAGAGTTTGCAACACAATGCTCAGCTGGCTCATGTGATCCCAGCAGCTGCCACTCCCACAGTACTTTCGGTTTTGTACCATAACCCTTAGTATCTTTTTCATCCCTCTAGCTGAGAAAGAGGCAGCATGCCAAGTCAGTATTTCAGAGATGCAAGTTCCTGACTGGCCTGCCAACCGCTATCATTTTGCTACATGGTGGGCCAAAGGCAAACCCTCTGCTTTTCCCTAAGGAGGAACGGATGGGGATGTCTAAACTTTGCACCAGCTTATATTCATGGAATATATAAGAACATAACACATTCTACACCCCTCTCTAGGATATTTTTGAAATGCCTTGAGGATTTTATAGGTTACTGGGTAAGGGTAGAGGGGAGAAGGTTGAGCACAATTAGACTGACATGAAGAAAATGATTATTTAAATTAAATCTTACTTTCATAGAGCACTAAGTTAAGGAAATCAGTTGTGATCATTTCCCTTTGTAGTTGGATAAGAAACAATACTAGATAACATTTAGTTTTTTTTCAAGAGAAAAATATATATATATATATTTTCTCCCCTTTCGGAAGGATAATCTGTCTCATTTTGCAAATGAAAAAAAAAAAAGAAGTGAGAATAAGTTGTCTTCTCCTAATTTACTGTTACTGTTCAAAGTTTTCCTTGGTATATAAAAGTTTTGATCCTTTGTAATAAAGCCAAATATGAAAAAAAAAGGAAGAGAAAGTTCATGGGTAATCAAGCTTAGGCATAATAGGAAACAAAAACAACAACAAAAACCTCTTTAAGGACTTGGGTATATTAAAGAACTTTGCTTAATAAAAATAACCTAAACCAGAACAGTATCTGGATGTATTTCCTTAATGCAAAGTAATAGTCTATAAAAATGAAACAATAAGCTAAATAAATAAAAATTATAAAAAATAAATAATAATAAAAACCATGCAACCAAAACAACTGGCCCCACTAGGTCTCCCCTTGCTTATGGTGACTTTTTAATGTTCAAGCTTTACTAGGCCTACATGAACCTGGTGGCATCAGTGTCTGATGGCACAGTTATGAACTCTAGTTATGAACTCTAAAAACATTCTGGCACAATCACACTGGGGAGCTACATTGATTTCTTGTTTCAGAAGCTCATCTCTGTGTGCCATTGCTAAAAGGGAATGTGTTATAAAGGTAGGTTCTCAGACATGGGGAACTGTAGGATGTGCTCAGTATCACACTATTAAATATTACTGAAGTGAAGTATACTATTTAGTGGTCAAAACAGAAATATTGGCATGGACATTTAAAAGTCTCAGGATAACAATAGTCTCCTTTTCCCATTCTCTGGAAACTGTATTTGTTTGAAATAGCTTTATTTACCTGTTAATGTTAAGAAAACATTGCAATTAAGTTCTATTCCAAATAAGGGATATTTAAGATAAGAATTATGATTTCATGTTTTTTATTTATTATTATTATTATTTTTTGATTTACTATAACTTTGCCAAAATATCCCAAGTGGCAGATTAAATTATTTATATGGCCAATTGCTCTGTCTGCCTCTGCCATTTGAGAAATTCATTGCTTTCTTGTCCACTATGCTTCCTTTTTGGGCTGTTTTTGTTATTATTACTTTATTCTTCAAATGAAATTATGCTAAAATTGAATTTACTATTGCCAAGGCACCATTAACACTGTTATGCAATTTTAAGAACCATAGACACTAAATATAGCTTTGCTTCCCTCAATAAAAGATGTTGCCAATCAATTCACATCTGACATTATTGAAAATAGCACAACAGATGACAGCAAGAACATAAAGAACAAAGAGCTGTAATATATGCCAAAATTATTTTCCGTATGATTAGCTGTGCAGTATTTTATGTCTTTTCCAGCAGCATTTGTTACTGTCTATTCCACTATTTGTGCTTTTATGTATACTTTTAATGAACTGTAAGACATACAGAAACCATTAGCAAGCAATATCATTAATGTAACTGGAATAGAGATCACGACCTCTTGATCTTAACAGAAGAAAAAAACAAACACATTCATCATTCAGATGACTATTAATGGTTTGCCTCTGCTTCTTCAGACTATTTGACCACCAGAATACATTTCTGACCAGCAGAGGGTACTAGTGCACGTACGCAGAAGTCAATAAATAGCTCCAAAGATGGCTGCATGACCAGGTTGGGTTAAAATAGTTGAGAAAGAACTGTTGTTAATGTAGTAAGACTTAATAAGATATCTTTATCTGACCTGCATTATTTTCTCTTATGCTGAAAAGACCTTTCTTCATCAAACAGAATGAATTCTAATGAAAGGTAGGTTGTTGGGACATGTGCTATAGAGTACCAACACTGACGTCAGATAAAAAGGTTGCATTCTGCTCCATTAATATTATTGAGATGGATTTTCAGAAGGAAAGGGAGCCTTGGAAACACAATAGCACTAACATAGGTACCATAACATTTTTTTTTTTTTTTTCTTTCTGAAACAAAGTGAGGATAAAGAACAAGTGTCATGCAATCAGAATTATTATCATTAGGAATCAGTAGTCTGGGTGAGATGTCAGATTAACACAGCTGTATTACTTTTTCCACAGCTACGCATAGTTTATCTCTGGACTGTGTACTGTACCTCTAATTTGACTCCTAATTCATATCTAGACACCTAAATAAAGCTTTGCTGATTTTTAGAAATGCTGAGTCATCATCACTTACATACTGACAGCAATGGGAGCAGTGTTGTCTAAATATTTATTTGTAATTCCCCTTTGACCTTGTCCCCGGATCTAATCCCATGCACTGGAGTTTATTCAGCGTTCTACCTTCTTGAGCACATTTGAACAGCTGCTATTCATTAAAAGGAGGAAAAAAAAAAAATTAAAAAAAAAAAAAAGAACCTACAACCTCAGTCTGTGAGGGATATCGTTCTTTCTTTTCTCTCCAAATGAATGATTTCCCTAAAATATATATGTGTCTGGCCCAGGCCCAGGCCTAGTAATAAGTTTTCTGTGCACAGAGATAATATGGCCTTACGATCCAATATCCTTTGCCCTAAAGGGTGAGAAAAGGGAGCTTTATCCTCTTTGTTCAATGGCATATGCAGAATTCAATCCATTTGTTGAAATGGGTGAAATGGAGTTTAAATGTTTCCATGTAATACTGTACTTATTGAAAAGTTCCTGTACATCATTTTGTGAAGTATCTTGCATACAGCACCTTTGCAGCTCTGCATTGTTAGATACTACGGGATCAATCCAGATGCTATTTATGTAAGGTTAACATAGATTTAACTAATTTCACCCTCATTAGAACAAGAGAGTTGTACTTTTTAATAGCTCAGAAAAGTGATCCTCCATAGAGGAATAAGGGGGAGTGGGGGGGGAGAGGAAGAAGAGAGAGAAGGATCCATATTAGAATTATAAAAAATAAAAAGTAATCAACCAGCAAACCACTGAGTTCCTGTAATATTATATTATGAATTAAAACTATGAGGGTGGAAGGCAAGATTTTATTGTGACTTGGTTTTTTTATAGGCAGTTATTGTGACTTTGCAATTGCATGGTAAAACACTGATGTCTGATTAACTGATTAGCTTTCAAAACTCAGTGGAGAGCTGTGATCAGGGCTTAATTCAGTTACCTAAACATAAATGTCTTGTGCCAGCTGAGATTTCTTAGGGTACCTGAAATATTAGAGGGGCCTTGCAAATATGTTATAGGAGCCAGAAGAGACCCGTGCCCTTTTTGGAGATGCATTTGGAGGTCTTAGACCACCTGGAGTGGCTCTAGACTTCTCTCTGTAGGCACCTAATTTCTAAATAAAAATACAATATCTAGCAAGTATCTTCTAAGTTTGCTATATCAAAACTTTGAACAGCAAAAATGAATGTAAGTGTGAAGACTAATGCCAGAGAGCTGGTTTTTTGGTAATATGACAGTGACAGTATCTGTAACACTCAGTTCAGGGTGCTTACTCCCTTTGTATCAAAGTACCAAACCCTGTCATGTTTATGTCAGCATGCTCCGCATTACTGTGACAGATCCCTGAACTAGGTTCAAACTTATGTTTCAATGACATACTAAACTCTGGAAAATATTTCTGCAATAACGTTTCTTTAGAAGAAATATATATATATCACTGAAGATAAGAAGATAAAGAGGAATAAAGAAGGTGGCTAAAAAAAAAAAAAAAGGTAATGAAGAGACGTATTTTAAATTGATTATGACAAATGGCATGTAGCCATCCATTGGCTTCTTTTTGCATCTTGGAAGAAGTATAGCAAAGGCCAGCCAGTTCCTATAATTTTTTTTTTTAGCTCAGCCAGAGAGCATTTTTTCCATGCCTTGCAAGTTTTCCCTTTTCTATTCCCTACTGCACACCATCTGGGAATTTGTGGTTGTGAACAGTTAAAACTTAATATTTAAAAATACACATATATTTCACTTGAAATTAAGATTTTTGGTAAAGTGACTGGATTCCACTTTTGGGTGGAATGTGATGAGATGAATATGTGCAATGGTTGGCTCTGGAAAGTTGGCTCTGCATTTTGAAAGATATTTGGGAATTTTGTTGGGCTCCAGAGTTTTGATTTTATAGCCAAAGATTAAATTATGATTAATATAATGAAAAGAAAAAGAAACGATCTTTTAACACTTCTGTGATTTCTTTCTTCTTTAGTTAATTTTAAATTAAAGATCTTATGGTATGCATCATTGGGTTAGTTACACAATACTGAATATCTTCCCTCTAAAGCTATGGGTTATCACATAATTATGAAATTTATATAGCAGGGCATATAGAGGCACAGCTGAGGTTGCTCTTGTGAGTTGTCATGGATAGATACAGCATAAATGAATTACTATGACACTAATAACAAACCTTATACTTGGGTTTAATAGTTACACAGAGTTCTGAAGCTAGGACTAGGGTTGTAATTCCAGAGCTGGATAACTAATAAATATCTTGGGAATGTTTACAGTACACTGTAGTTGCAGCAGTGTCTGATCTTCAGGCATATCTTAAATCACCATTTCAAATCCAGATCACTTTCATCAATTTATATCAGAAAAGTAGGTAGTTTCAGAGGATTACCTTCTGTCTGTGTATGGCTTCATTTTTATCCCAGTACCTTGGTTAGAATAAAGCAGATCTCTGTCCTGGCAGATTTAGCAAAACAGTGAAAGACTGACAAAGCAAGCGAATGAACCCACCTTCAGGTCATTGGTCTGGAATAATGCTCAGGCAGCATCTGAGTGCTCTCCAGGATTTAAACGCCTCTGTCTTCTCCTTGTTCTTTCCTCCACTCATTTCATTGTCAATATGTTTTGGGGATTTTTTTCCTCTACTTTGGCATGACTATAGGTCTTCCTGTCCACCTCTTCACTTACACTGTCTGTTTCACTAATCTCTACTGCTGGCTTATCTTCAAACATTTTTTTGTCTTTGCTTCTGTTCTTGTGTTGCTGCACAACTTTGGAAAAAAAATCTCATGACCATGGAGAATTATAGAACATTAACTTCAGTCTCACCTGTCTTTATTCAACCACTCTTTGGTCAACCCATTTTTGCCTCTCTGTCCATATTTTTCCATTCATTCTTCTTTCTCTCATCTGTCACAAAAACAAACAAATAAACCCTACCACTTTTTAATTTCCACCATCCTTACAAATGAAAAGGTAAAAATTACAACTACCCCTCTAACTACAGTATTCCATCTTTTCCACTGATAATATATCTATCACCAGCCTTTAAGATTTTTCACTGCCTTTCCTGCACTGAGCAGTAACTTGGGGATATTTTCATACTCATTAAATTATGCTTGTATTGGAATTTAGTCATGAAAGTGTCGGGAGTATTAATGCTGCTCACTTTGAAGCACAGTCCAAGCAGCAATGTGAGAGGGCATCAACTGGCCTAGATTCCTGTTCCAGGCTGTACCTTTGCATTGCATCCCCTTATTCTAGGAAGTGAAAACACAGCGCTGGGATTCATCCTTGGTCCCTTCTTGTTTTGTCACTGTCTCCATCGTTTCCATGCCTCTCCTGGATCTATGTTCCTTGAATGTAGAGTTACATGGTGACCAAGATCTAGTGGGATGTCTAGAGAGTAGCTAACAGCACTCCCTTGAATTGAAAAACAACAACAACAACAACAACAACAAACAGTCAAACAAACAATACCCCCTGCCTCAGCAGCTATATACTGAAATGCCCTCAGGTCAGCTAGGGTCTATGAATCTGCATGGTGAGCAAATAAAGACACATGACCTTAGCATCAGAAAAATGTTGGGTGGAAGAGAGCCCTGGAGACCGTCAGGTAAACTTCCCATGCAGAGCAAGGCAATTGGAAACAGTAGTTCAAATCAGCCATAACTTTGTCTGGTGGAATCTCCAGAGTTTCTGAGGATGAGGTTTGCTTCATGTCTCTAGTTGCACATGCATGATCATCTTGATAGCTCTTTGCTAGATCCTATACAGTTTATTCACAACCTTCTCTTGGACTAGGCAGGGGGGTGGATGACGCAGGATGGGACACAAAACTGAAAACATTGTGCCAAGCATAGCCTCACTGGCACTTAGTAAAGGACAATCATAAATTCCCATAATCTTCTGGTCACGATCTCTTAATACAGGTTGCTTTTTATTTATCTATTTATTTATTTATTGTGGTGAGTGTGCACTGTTGGTCCAATTTCAACCTTGCATTCATTGAAGTCCCAAATCATTTTTTGCAGGGCTGCTCCCCAGGCTGGACAGTGTGAAGTCTTTCTGCCCAAGACACAAAACTTGCTACTCTTCTTTTTTGAACCTTATGAGATTTCAGTGGACCTAGGCCTCAAGTTTGTCAAGGTCCCTGGGCAGAAGCTCTGCTCTTTGGCAGGTCAGTTACTCCTTTTTTTTTCCTCATGCTGTCAGGCACGTCACCTCAAAAGAGGAGTTCACTGTTTGAAATCCCAGCAGCTGGGGACTGTTCTGAACCTTACTTGAACTATTCCTCCCATTAAGTAGCTCTAGTTGTCTCCTCACTGAGTATGTAGGACCATTTAGCTTGTGCTTTGAAAATGAGGATTTTTAAATCTTCAATTGCATTTTAAAATTGAATGTAAATTTCATCTAGTTTTAGACATTTCAAATGATATGTATGTCAGTAGCTATTCCCTACAGTGAAGAAAGGGGCTTCTAGTATGCAAAATAATCCTAAATAGTATCAGTTATCAGCTGCTTTATTTGTGCCTTGTTTCTATGTTGTTGTTTTTCCTAGTACTTATGGCAAGTATGTAGCCTATGTAGTAATAATGTAGACAGAGGTAGAATTACAATAAATAGAGAATACAGACACAGTATGAGCCCTACAGTACAGCTGATAACTATATACATATCATCTACTTTTTTTTTCTTTTCTTTTAATTCCTCACCTTATCTTTATGTTTTTCCTAATTGCTCTGCTGACAGGTCAGGTTTTACATTTACATTTACATAGGAAGGCACAGTGGTAGTAAAGCTGAGTTGAGTGTAGATGATACCCTGTCATATACTTTGAGATAATGTGCAAAATGAGAAGCAGGAAACCACACAAGAACTCGTTAACTAGAATAAAATATTCAATTGCCTTTGCTGGCAATAACATCATTGAATTTGAAACAAAATTAAAATATTTGAAATTTACATGGATGTTCTTTACAAACCTAATAATCAATATGATGAATAAATGGCATAAAATATGAGACAGAAGGCGAAAAAAGGCAAGAGCATGTTATTACTTTCCATGCAGTGCTTTCCACTGAAACTGCTGGTTTGTAGTTCTCATCTTTTACTACAGTATTCAGTGCAGCTATGTCCATTTTAAAAAAAAAGAAAAAGCCTAAAAATGAACTATGAACTATGTCCTTAAGGTGGTAGAGGCAATAGATCAATAGATGATTTTGTAGTAGTCTTGAGACTCAGACCAACAGTGGAGCAATATCTGACTCCCTTAGTCTACTGGGCGACATATGACTGTCAGCAGTGATTATACACAGTAGAAAAATGTCTGACCTAATTTTCTACCCCCAAACACCTGTTGCAATAGAAATCCTATTTTAGATGTCAGGATTTCTGAAGAAGTTGTCTGCCAGCATCCTGCTTTCTCCATCCTACAACAAATTATTTTCACTGGTTGAATTTTCTCTTTGTTCTCTTTGGCAAAATGTACTAAGAGATTTTTTTTTTTTTTTTTTCTACTGTTTCAATAACATCCCTTTGGGATAATACAGAATTGTTGTGGGTTTTGTTTGGATCCAAGATTATGATTTAGGCAATTAAAAAGATGGAAGCTATTCATGAAATTTGGATCCAGGTCTGGGTTTAAATTCTGAACACCCTCAAACTTGAAATACTAGCAGGACACTGACTTCCCTCCCATCAGTTTTGAATTAACTTCAGGGTAGGGAGCAGGGCTAACAAGAAAGGAAGCATACACTCAATATCTTTAGTCAACAGCTGAAAGCACTCAAGCTCCACCCACAGGAAGATGTAAATAAGCATAACTAGTTGTGGAAATATGAGTTAAGAAGGAAACCTAGCATTTAATCTGAATTTCTTAGGTGAGGAACTAGAAAATCCTAGAGTTCAGTCAACATTGCTAGGGAGAAACCAAAATATTCATGAGTGTGGGTTCTTCAAAGTTAACCAAAGATCTCTGTTTGTTATTGTGAAGTTGCAAAGCAGAATGTCAATAACTTTATGAGGCTCCTCTGAAATGAGGGGGTCCTCAGATGTTTGAGCTGCCCTTAAATTTCCTCCTTTACAGAGCGCACGTTGACACCAGTGAAGGGACGTGGATAGGATACATGCCAATGAGAAACAGAAGAATGGAAATAAGGTGTGTTGGATATGTTTTCGTTTTCCTAAGCCAGAATGCCCTCTAGGCTGCCTCCACCCTGTGAGTAGGTTGATGTGGCTTCTAAACAGCTTCAGGTTAGGAGAAGAAAGGAGGCTGACTGCCTTATGTGCTGTACCAGCTGCCAGCTCTGTCCTGGTCAGGAGTCAGTACCGTATGTCCCAGAGGAAGATGTTGCTAACTTCCACTCTCTTCTTGCTTCTTTTGCCCATATCTGTTCTGAAATAAGTGAACTTTCAAGCTTACTCATCATCATCAAGAAATTTCTTACCTAGAAAATTACTGTTAGCTCTGATGACTGCTTTCTTTGTATTTGTACTCACCAGATGTGAAACATGTTTTGATCTGTTTTCTCATTATGAAAACACTTTCATTTATGATGCCCAGCAGGGAGACAACTGATTAAGTTCAAGTTTGTAGGTGGAATTAATTTTTCTTTTTGAAAGCAAAACAAAAAAGAGATCTCCTATAATTCTTTCAAGAATCTGTTCCCAGATATCACAGGTCACATTTTCAAAAATGCCTTAAACCAGTTCCTGCCATTAAATACATAAAAGTTCTTCTTTGACAATTTTTTGTGACAGCCATTTTACTATACTTGAAACTTGAAAAAGTATTTTTCCAGAATGATTGCCAGTTACAATATGGAAATATTTTTGCCCTTTGATATTTGCCATTAGGTTATTTCTCACATTTATTTAGGCTTTTTCAAGCTTATGTTCGAGGACTAGGATACACAGGTCTGCTTGTCATTTATTTCTCAGAAAAAGAACTTATTGGAACTCAACTTTATCAGAATAACATACTAAAACATAACTTTGTTAGGTTAGGCACCACAAGCCAGATACTTTTCTTCTCTAAACATCAAAGATTTTGAATTTGAGCCTGGGCAGAGTTTGGCTCAAATACCCAGTCCATTATTTCTGAAATTGCTATGTCAGTTATTGTCCTTTGACAGTAAGCATGAAATGCTTTCTAATTAAAAGGCTGGAGAGCTCAAAAAGACTCTCCAACCCTCGGTATGGAATGCTAAAAATAAATGGTAATTTAATTCTTGTATTCAAATAAGTCTGCAACCTCTAGCAAGATGAACTAATTTTATATTTTTGCTGCTATAATTACCATTCTTCTCTTTCATTGCTTCCTTTGGTCTGACAATTCAAAATCAAAACCAAAACCAAAACAAGGGTTGGTTTTGTATTTGCAAACCAAAACATATTTCTTGAGGTTTTGTGAAAGCAAATATCTTCCTGGCACATTCAATCTCAGCTAGTGTGGCCAGCGGGACCAGAGACATGATTGTCCCTCTGTACCCAGCTTTGGTGAGGCCAAACCTCAAGACCTGTGTTCAGTTTTGGGTCCCTAACTACAAGAAGGATGTGGAGTTGATTAAGTGTGTCCAGGGAAGAGCAATGAAGCTGGTGAAGGGACTGGAAAGCAAAAGTTACGAGGAGTAAGCTGAGGGAACTGGAGCTATTTAGTCTGGAGAGGAGGAGGCTGAGGGGAGACCTCATTGCTCTCTACAGCTACATGAAAGGATGTTGCAGTGAGGAGGGCGTCAGTCTCTTTTGTCATGTGACAAGTGATAGGACATGAGAAAACAATCTCAAGTTGCAGCAGGGAAGGTTTAGATTAGATGTCAGGAAGAATTTCTTCACGGAAAGGGTGGTTTAGCAATAGAATGGGCTGTGCAGGAGAGCAGTGTAATTGCGATCTGTGAAGGTTTGTAAGAGACACATGTAGATGTAGATCTTACAGATGTTGATTAGTGGTGGACTTAGTAGTGATAGGTTGGTGGTTGGCCTTTATGATCTTAAGGGTCTTTATCAACCTAAATTATTCTGTGATTCTATGATTTAGAAAGATCAAAATAAAAAAAAAAAATCCATTGTAAACTTGAACAATTAATTACAGTATTGGCCCTGAGGTTCTTCCAGCCTGCATGATCCTATGAATCTACAGGGGAGCTAAATTTTACTCAGTATCATTAAATCACAATATCAATAGTACTGAGAGGAAAGGGAGATGAAGAATCATACCCTTGTACTGTATTGCAGCTTTCCACTAAATGTGAAATGGGTGAGTGTAAGGAAAACTCAGATAAACATAAAAATTAAATAAAAAAAGAAGAAAAATATCCCAAATCACCACATAGATATATGAAAAAACTAACATGTAGGCAATATGTTGCTTTACTATAGTTTTTTATTTTCCGGGTTTTGGCTGGGATACAGTTATTTTTCTTCCCTGTAGCTGGTAAGGTGCTGTGTTATGGATTTAGGATGAAAATAATGCTGATAACATACCAATGTTTTGGTGTTGTAGAGCAGTGCTTATAAAGAGCCAAGGACTTTTCAGCTTCTCATGCTGTCCTGCCAGTGAGGAGTCTGGGGGTGCACAAGGAGCTGGGAAGGGACAAAACCAGGACAGCTGGCCCAGAATGGCCAAAGGGATATCCTATACCATGTGGCATTATACTGAACAATAAAACTGAGGAGAGTGCTGCTCAGGGACTGGCTGGGCATCAGTCAGCAGGTGGTGAGCAAATGCATTGTGCAGCACTTGCTTTGTATATATTATTATTATTATTATTATCCTCCCTTCAATTGCAAAATGCTATTATTAGAAAGATGTTAGACATCTACTTCACTTTGTGCAGTCAGTTGTTTGCATTGGTTCAATGTTATGTTTTTACATACAAAATATCTGATGTCTTTGATGCTGCCCTTGGAATTAACTGACAACGTTCATCATACTTGCTAAGAAGAGAAGAGAATAAAGCTAATGTTTTCATTAGATGTGGTCTTCCCTATTCCTTTGGATGTGTATTGGGTTTGTGTGGCAAAGTTTTAGTAGCAGAGGAGTGTGGGAGGTGGTTGCAGAGGTGACCTCTGTGCAAAGGGAGAATGTGCTGCCCACCTGTCAGATGCAACCAATTCCAGCCAGCTCCAAAAGTGACACACTGCTGGCCAAAGCAGAGGTGGTGCCTCTGTGAATATTTAAGAAAATGTAAAAAAAAAAAAAAAAAA
This sequence comes from Heteronetta atricapilla, assembly GCA_011075105.1. NCBI lineage: Eukaryota > Metazoa > Chordata > Aves > Anseriformes > Anatidae > Heteronetta > Heteronetta atricapilla. The sequence goes on along the minus strand of CM021731.1, from coordinate 134,403,946 downwards.
AAAAAAAAACAAAAACCAAACACCACAAATCAGTTGCTGGGAGAGAAGAGTGAGAACATGTGAGAGAAGCAGCCCTGCAGAGCCCAAGGTCAGTGCAGCAGGAGGGCAGGAGGTGCTCCAGGCAGGCAGCAGCAGCTCCCCTGCAGCCTGTGGAGAGGCCCTTGGTGGAGCAGGCTGTCCCCCTGGAGCCCATGGGTCCCACATGGAGCAGATCTCCACACTGCAGCCAATGGAGGAGCCCCCGGTGGAGCAGGTGGATGTGACCTGGAGGAAGCAGCGGCCCATGGAGAGCCCCAGCAGGAGCAGAGGTCTTGGGGGAGCTGCCGCCCATGGGGGACCCGTGCTGGAGCAGTTTGCTCCTGGGGGATGGACCCCGTGGTACGGAGCCGTGTGGGAGCAGTTCTTGGAGAGCTGCTGCCTGTGGGCAGCCCCCACAGGCTCAGTTTGGGAAGGATGGCATCCATGGGAGGGACCCCATGGGGAGCAGGGGTAGGGAAGGGACCGTGAAGGAGTGGCAGAGATGAAGCGACAGGGACTGACCGCTTCTGTTCCCTGTTACTCTGCACTGCTCAGGAGGAGGAGGTAGATGAGGGTGGATGGGAGAGGGAAGGTGTTTTTTCGTTTGCTTTTAGATTCTCACTGTCCTAGTCTGTTAATGAAAGGCAATAAATTATATTAATCTTCCTGTGCTTAGTCAGTTTTGCCCATGACAGTAATTGTTGATCTTCCTGTCCTTATCTCAATGCATGTGAGTTTTCATCATATTCTCCATATTTGGCAGCCGCTTCTAATTGAATTTAGCACTACAGAGTTTTCTTCAGAGTGAGTTAGAATTCCAAAGAATATTTGTCTGCATCTTTGGGACTAAAAATAACTTTTCTGAGCCCAATTTATGTACAGGGTGATTTACTTAATTTTCAAAATAACTATTTATTTATTTATTTATTTATTTTTCCTCCAGTACAATTTACTGTGCCAATATTTATAATTTTGCATGCCCAGTGAATACAAATGTCTTGCTTTGCCTTCAGACAAAATCTTACTGGCTCTGGTATTACACTAGCCCAGGTTATTTTCTCCATTTTGTTGGTGAAATTGATGAGATACTCCATCTCATTAATGTCATCAAGTTACTACCTATAAAGAAAATAGATTTTAATAACAACTTTCAGAGGGAATAACACTAATTAAATCAAAACTTGTAGCTTTGGAACCCATCTGTCTGTCTGGTGGGCTTCCAAACTACCCAAGTGCATCAGTGGTTTTACAGTATCTCTGGAATTCACACTCTCTCTTTCATGCTGTCACCACATGTTCATTTGTACAAAGCATGTCAGAAAATCCCCAAAGGGGCTGAACTAGCTCCTAATAACTCTCAAAGGCAGTTAGAGATATTCCAATAGACATAGTCCTATAGAATTCCAATATATCACATTACCTGTACTATGGAGGGGAAGAAGGACAGATAGATCTCCTTTGTTTTAAATTAATATCTTTGTTCCTGCTCTCAGATGTAGTTACATATTACTGAATATTTTCTTCTACTTCACAGAGCTATATTTTGGATACATACTTGGTTCCCCATTGCTTCCAGAACTGAAATATTAGGATGCATTCCCTGTGAATGACAAAAGTCTTGGGCTAAGTTCTGGGTGCAGTACTGAAGCCACATCTGTGGAGAACATTTCAAGAGATATGAAAAATGTCTCATATGCTGATACAAAGAGTGGAAAATGTGAACATGATTATGTTCAATAAAAATCTGAAAAACATTTGTTAAGAGTCATTGCCTGATCAGAACTGTTGGATAAACATCTACTCAAGATAATTTGTACAACATAGATTCCAGTTTTCTTACTACTTTTTACTACTTTTCAGCTACCTTTGCAGACCAGCTAGTAGGACATGGAGTTGAGGAGAGTTAAAACCCAAACTAAAAGTTGAAAAAAAGAGTTGCAAGTCTCAAAAATAGGTCAAAATCTTCAATGTAAAGGAACCTTCACTCTATCTGCAAATGATAAAAATATCCTAAGCAAAACCTTCAAATAAGATATGATCACTGGAACAAGTATTTTTTTCTTGACTGTGAATTTTACTAGGATGGCAATGCAATTAAATCCTTGACCACAAATCTTTATTTATAAAGTCCAGATTTCAGTTTTACCCCCACTTAATTTGGAGATTCAATCAGAGAATAAGCTTCATTTTGAATAACATCCAATGCTATAATCTGCAATATTTTCTATTTTAGCAGAGAGTAATAGAAACTTTGTTACAGGGAAAACCTTTCTCCAGAGATCAAAGTATTCTGTCTCCCAGAGTCCTCTTCCTGACAATATACAGATACCTTGTCATTTGCTAGGAACAAATATCACAGAAGCATTTAGAAAAGAGCTATTCTAGTCTCTGCATAGAGCTACTGTCCTGCTGAAACTCAGATTGCAAGAGGAGTACAGAGAAAAATAGAAACATCCACACTCCCATAATATTCCACCTTAATACACTTCACTACTTGTCTTCTGTTTAATGGAAAGAAATGACTGAATTATTAATAGTGTGGATGCATCCAATTTTGTCATTCCAAATCAGGTATCAGTTAACTTAGCCAGATTAATTTAGCCAATTAACTGGCAAAAAACATCGAAGCCAATGTGTAGGGAACTGTGTGGTCCTGTTTAAATGAATACTGTTTTTGCCAGTGGCTTCACTGTCAGTATTGTTTCACATAACAACAACAACAAAAACAATCTAGAAGAGTTTACCATGTTACAACCATCTCCCTCTTTCTACCTTTCCACAACTATTCATATTAACTTGTAATGCAAAGCCATAGGATTGCCTTGCCTTTGAAATTGCCTATGAATGTAGGCAAATTCTGGTGCAGATACCTGTGTGATTTTACTGGTTTTGATGATTCCACATACATAAAATTCTCACAGATGTGTCTTAAATAAGACATAAGTTACATTAGTAACTTTATGGCTGGTTTGCTTTACTGAAGTAGTTCAAGCAATTAGCATGAAATAGTGAATGTGATCCACCGAAACTTAAATAAATTTAGAATATACAGTTAAATTTTGCCCTAAACATAATTATAGCTACTGTAAAAAAATGCAGGTTGTACTTCACTAAGTGTTGCAAAGTAAGCTGAAGAATAATTCATGCAGTACTGTACAAGTCAGTCTTCATTTCTTGGCAAAAGCAATTCTGATGGTCTCTTTACTGGAAATAGAAGTTGCGTCAAGACAAATTGGACTCCTGGTGAGTAAGAATTAAGTCAGTGCTAGCCAGTTAAATAAAATTAATTTTTTCCAGTCTGACACTTTTCAATGATTCAGAAAATGGTTTTCAGGCATAGCCTGGATATGATATGCTCCAGGAAGTATTCAGTACCAACTGAAACTACAGGTGTAGGACATTTCTTAGAGGAACAATAATAGTCTTTCATTATATCCTGCCACTCATCCACATAGGTGGCAGATTAGTTCACATGCAAAATATGTTGTTTTTTACAAGTAGAGGAAGGAATTTTGTCAAATATATCTCTAGGAGAATAATAATAATAATTATTAATAATAATAATTAATTAATCATAAATAATAATTAATCCTGAAGAATGGTATTTTCTTCTCCATGTGTACAACTTACTGCAGTGAAACAATATTCATCTTCCCTCCATTACACTGTCTCAGAGAATTTGCTGAGGCTGCATGTCACAAGCTACCACTCTTATAGAAGCTAGTCTGATGAGACTTCTTTTCTATTATTTTTCAAATAATAGAAAAATATTTGCTTACAATTGCCGTAATTGCCGTAGGTTTTGAAGAAGGGTAAAGAGAACAGGAGAATCTGGTACCCTAATTCCTATGTCTGTCTTCAGCAGGCTTTATGAAGTTTCTCCATTACTATTATTATTTGTGATATACTGCTATAAGCCTAGCTTTCATAGGCTGAGCTGAAGTGGTGTTTCCAAGCTGTCTGTCATCTGAATATGACTAAAAAGATAGATCTTTTTCGGTAGTTGCCATTTCTACTTTGCAGAAAGTGTCTTGCTCAGGTTTAGTTATTTCATAAAAGATTAATTGACAGAAAAATTACATGGATTTGATTTAATTTCCATTGACTAGTAAAAGCTAGTTACAGAAAAAAATGTGCCAAGAAATTACAGAAGAATAATTCTTGTTAAACTTTATTTCGGCACGCCTTTGTCAGTCTCACAAAACAGAGATACATTTTCCCACTAAATATATCGGAGTAATATGAAGAGATACAGTTCAAGATTTCTTTGTAATCACTTGAAGTTTCTATATTAAAAATAGCAATAAGAACATTTAGAACACTCAAAATTTTAAAACCTGAAATTTTAGTGCTGTTGTTACTAGTTAACTGGTAGTAACCAGTTATCAGAGATTTCAGATCAGGTATCTGGAAAAGTATAGCATGCAAATGTTTCCAGAGAAAGCAAGCTGTTTGCAATAAAAACAAAACAAAAGCAGCAACAAGACATGAAAACTTCCACTGGTTGGAGGATACTGGCCATTTGAAACATATTTTTGAAATGACTCAAATCGTTTTCCTAATGACACGTACCACTGTATGCTTTTAAGGACTTCTTTTTCTTTATGGCAGCAGTGATGTGAAGTAAGAAAAACATGAAGTATGTGGAAAAAGAAACAGATTGCTTTTTTATCCTACACTTATTTTCCACCTGAAACTATGTTCCGTACTTGGAACGTGATTCTGTCCCTGTAAGTTGCTTTGAGCGTTATGGTTTAAAGAAGTGTTGTTCACATAGAAATAACTATTTTGTAAAGACCAGCTACCATAGCCAAATGTCACAGAGAATCTACCACTAGAGTGAAGCTGACTGTATATGGAAAATGTTTGAGGTGTGACGTTACTCAAACAGGACATACACTGTCACAGGAGTGCTGTTGACTATGTGTGGATATAAGAACGCTACTGAGCTTTATCCAGCCACTGCTTCAGGCAATACGAATCTACAATTTCTGGCTCTGAACTCGGCAAGAAGGAGAACGAAGGATTTGATGAAGGATCATTTAAAGATCCCACAGGTTTGTTAGCACAGTGCTTTGGAGCAGAAAACAAAGTAACAACGCCACAAAGACCAGGATAATATCAGCTAGCTGTCAGGCCTTCTTGCTTGAATGCAGCCATTGTTTTTGTATATATTCATACATTTCACTAACTCTAAACTGACAACAGAAGAGAGGAAGAAGCTTTAAAGAGATGTCAGTAAATATTTCTCACTATTGTGCAAGAACAGTTACAATGTTTTGGCCAATAAATGACGAGAGGCCAAAGGAAAATTTGATTTATTTCTCATATAAGCCTATTTTTCATATATTGCCTACATATCTACACTACACACACACACATGCACACACAGATGCTGCTTATGTCTAAAAACCCTTTTCTGATGACCAGTAAATGGCCCTTGTTCTCATATTCTTTCTCCCTGCCTCTGAATATATGAGAAGCTTGACAGCACTTCTCCATGCAGCGTGGGCAAAGCTATGCAGAAATTGCAATGCCTCCACCTGGGGCTCGGCTGTTAGTCAGTGCCCCTTGGCTAAAACAGCATTGCAAGCTTCTCTTTGTTCTGTTCCAGCACAGCAGAAAACAAGCTCATTTAAACCACAGGTGGCTGACTACTGTCTGTACCCTGAAAGACTGTGGAAGAAAAGCACTAACAGTGGATTCAGAGGCAAGGCTATACCCAGATATTATTGCATTTTTCTTGGCACTGGAAAAAAGGAGGTGAACTCACACAGGTCACCAGAATTGCAGCTGAAAGCCAACCATCTTTTAGTTGAGCTTTGTTCCCAGATGCATCTTACTTTGGACACATCAACAAAGAAAGAGTCTATGCAGTAGACCCTGGACTCAGAGCATTATTGAAACTATGCTGTGCGTGCTTAGGTGTGTGTGTTTGAAACAGAGATCCTGCAATATACAGAAGAAACAATAAAAACAAACCAAAAACACTGAGGCAAAGAGACATTTCTAAGTAAAAAGGCATTCCTTTTCCACTGAGTTAATTTGTTCCTATAAAGGGAGATGACTTGGGGATTATGAATGCAAGGTTAGGTTTTGACAATTCAATTCTTGGTGAATCTAAACCAGTTAATACCAGGAGGTAATTTGGCCCTGGATAATACGGTGCTGAATTTAGTAGTGACATGGGATTAAATTGCTTTCATAGACTTAGGCTTTTTTTTTTCTTTTTTTTCTTTTTTTTTTTTTTACCTTATAGTAATTTAGAAAATTCTACTCCTTATTTATCTTGTGACTGTGGACTTAAATTACTTGATCAAAATTTTCTGCCAATTGCTATGGATACTTTCTGCTACTATTTTTGGCATCTCTCGTTTTCTCCCAAAACATCCTATTTTGTTTTCAAATGCATGTTTTTGAAAGAGAAAGAATTTAATTCAGTAAAGGCTTAAGCTTGTCACATGTAATTTTTTTTTGTTGTTTTCCATCTTAAACAAATTTTAAAAAGGACCTAGAGGAAAATTACTTTTATGGTTACCAACATATGGAAACTTAAGGCTTGGATACGTTTCTGTTAACAGAAAGTTAAAAAAAAGGAAAAAAAAAAACAAAAAAAAAAAAAACACTATAAAATACAGATTTGTAGAGGCAACAAAGAGCATAACAGCCATTGGCACATAACAGCCATTTGAACTTCATATTAAAATCCTGTTTGGGATTGCTATTTACAAAAAAATATATTAAGACAATAAAAACAACAGTATGTCAGTAACATAGGTAAATTGCCAACAAAATTCAGTGCTCATCAGACAAAGTTGTTACAAAATATTTTATGGTAAATGCTCTGTGTTTTGTTTTGTTTTCATAGAATCATAGAATATCCCAAGTTGGAAGGGACCCATGAGGACCATCAAGTCCAACTCCTGGGACTGCACAGGTCTACCCAAAAGTTTAGACCATGTGACTAAGTGCACAGTCCAATGGCTTCTTAAATTCAGACAGGCTTGGTGCAGTGACTACTTCACTGGGGAGCCTGTTCCAGTGTGCGACCACCCTCTTGGTGAAGAACCTCTTCCTGATGCCCAGCCTAAACTTCCCCTGCCTCAGCTTAACACCCACGTGTCCTATCACTGGTGATTATGGAGAATAGGTCACCTGCCTCTCCACTCCCCCTCGCGAGGAAGTTGTAGACTGCGATGAGGTCTCCCCTCAGCCTCCTCTTCTCCAGGCTGAACAGCTCCAGTGACCTCAGCCGCTCCTCATATGTTTTCCCCTTCAGGTCCTTCACCATCTTCGCCGCCCTCCTCTGGACACTCTCCAACAGTTGAATGTCCTTTTTGTACTGTGGTGCCCAGAACTGCACACAGTACTCGAGGTGAGGCCGCACCAGCGCAGAGTAGAGCGGGACAATCACTTCTCTCGACTGACTGGCAATGCCGTGCTTGATGCACCCCAGGACATGGTTGGCCCTCCTGGCTGCCAGGGCACACTACTGGCTCATATTCAGCTTGCTGTCAACCACAACCCCCAGATCCCTCTCTGTGGGGCTGCTCTCCAGCATCTTGTCACCCAGTCTGTACGTATAGGCGGGGTTGCCCTGTCCCAGGTGCAGGACCTGGCACTTTTCTTGCAGAAAATTATCACTGAAGAAAAGTGAACTTCAGTAGAGATTTTTTGACATTGCAGAGTTATAACCAGGAGACAAACCTGACTTTACAAGCTTTTAAAGGCTCCACCTTCCCCAAAATCCCTGAACATAATACATGATTTATGGCTTTATTCTCCTTCAGGCTTAAGGAACAAGCTGCAAAATAACATAATTCCTTTCATACTTCAGGATAAGAAAGTGAAGGTCTTCATTTATCAGCATCCATCAAGGAGGAAAGGAGAACTGAACTTTATCTACTTTTTCAAAGCTTACTAGCCTTGCTCTCCTAAAATTTGTAATGTAGCAAGCATAGGTCTAGTAGACATTGACAGAAAGGGACTGTTTTATCTTCATTGCTCATCTTCCTGTCCATTTAGTTCAAAAATCTGCTCTGTCTTTCAGAAGTACATCCTAGATGTCACCTTGACTTTTCCCAGCTTTATCATTTGCTACATTTCTTCCTCCCATTGAGGATATGTATCATGGAATCACAGAATCATTAAGGCTGGAAAAGACCTCCAAGATCATCTGGTCTAACCGTCCATCTACCACCAATATTGCCCACTAAATCATGTCCTTAAGTACCGTATCTACCTTTTCCTTAAACACCTCCAGGGACCATGACTTCACCACTTCCCTGGGCAACCTGTTCCAATGCCTGACCACTCTTTCTGAGAAGAATTTTTTCCTAATATCCAACCGGAAACGGCCCTGGTGCAACTTAAGGTATATTGGGTTATAGACTCCTTCCTCTCATCCCAGAATTGCCTCTTTGCCTCTTTCCAAATTGGGTTGGATGTAATTATTTTATGACTTTGTTTCCCCTTTGTTTACACACCTTTACACACTTTCTGCATATGCCAGTTAGGGCAAATTACAATCATCTGCAAGCTTTGTTAATGTGCTGTTTACTTCCTTTTGGGGATCCTAAGTGAAGAAGATAACCAGGAGCAGATGTATCATTATTAGACACCTCTCTCTGATTCAGTGTGCTGCTGTTTATCATTATTCTATGTTTACAATCATTTAGCCAGATTTCAAACCACATTACACTGTTCACAGCCAAGCTAATTCAAATCAAATGAATATTTCCAGTAGGTTTGCATCAGACAAAGTATTAAATATTAATGAAAATCTAGCAACCCCACAAGCCCTTCTTCTGATTACAGTAAACCTCTGTTTGGAAAACATGTAAGCAACAATTCAAGAACCTTTTTGTTCTTCAGGCAGTTGATGTGCAGAAAGAAGTCTCTGCATTGTGCTTAGCAATTTATTTAAACTTTTCACACAGCAGGACATGCACAGACCAAGACTTAGAGCAGTACAAGGAGCCCTGATCTGGCTGGGCCTGACTAGTTCCTCAGTGTTTTGATTACAGATGCTAACAACTGTTTTCACAGATTGATGGTGTCAAGGAATAGATACCATTTCTTTGCTACTGCTAATATAAACATGGTTTCTAAGCTCTATGGTGATCTGTGGTGATGGCTAACCTTCAGTCAGTCTGAAATACCCTCTTGTTGATGGAAGCCACTTCAGTTTAATTTGGATGGGAATCATCAAAAACATAAACTTCCTTTAGAGTTACGTAAAAGATAGGAGCATTTTGTAAGGTGATTCTGACCTTCCATAGTTGTTAAGTAGAGGTAGAATGAAATGGGCATGGGAAGGTGTAGAATAAAGGGATTCCAGATGAATGGCCTGTTTTAGATTTCCAGCTTTTACATATACTCTGTTCATTGCTAAAAGTGAGCAAGAATTTCCAAGTGTTGATACTGGTCATAAAGATCAAAAAAGCAATGCAGACAGAAAAATTACATAATAATCTGCACCAACTGGACATACACCAAAGCATAATGGCTGAGAAGTGCTGCTGAGCTGCTAACTTTTCTCTGGATAAAAGTGGAAGAGGAAAAGAGAAACATATTCTTTAACTGGAAATGAGAGAAAATCCAAGCAGCTAGGTCATTGTAATAATAGGGGAAAAAAATAGGCAAAATAAAGAAATGAGGCTACCAGCTGGGTGTGGTTGTTTTGAGTTGAATCATAAAACCATTAAATGCCTATTTCTTTTGAGAAGGGAAACAACAGAAAAGATATGTCTCCTTTCACCAGATGGGAGAGAATGAAGAGCAGTGACTCAGGAAATGGAAGCTGAAAATGTCTGAGTAGTCCAAGATGCAGAGGAGAAAAACAGAAAAATATCTTCTCAAAAGGATTACTTTTTTATTCAGAGACAACCCAATCCTAACCCAAGATTCCACCAAGTCTTGTAGCTCACTGTATTTCCATTGCTTTCCACAGCACTATGTTTGTTGCCTTAACTCAAGAGTTATGGTTTATTGTATTCAATTGTGATTTTATGTAAAAAAATATTTAAGCCCAGATTTGTCAAGTCCAGATTTGTTAATCCAGTTTATTTAGATAACTATTAGAATAGTTAGAATGATTAGACAATTGACAGGAACTGTTAAACTGATACTTTAAAAAAATGATATTTCAAATATGTATATTTATCTTGGTTTATTCTTTGTTTATTCTTAGGATAAACTAATATCAAATTAAAAGAAAACTCATTACAAAGATGCTTTTAATAGCCTGACTTGTACAAAATCATTTAGAATAAGAAAGATATGGACCTGTTAGAGCAGGTTCAGAGGAGAGCCACAATCAGAGGGCTGTGAATAAAGGTTGAGAGAACTGAGGCTGTTCAGCCTGAAGAAGAGAATGCTCTGGGGTGACCTCCTTGGAACCTTTCAATACCTAAAGGAGGCTTTTAAAAAGATGGAGAGCAACTTTTTGCTCGGTCATATAATGGCAGGACAAAAGGGAATGGCTTTAAACTAAAAGAGGTTTGGATTAAATGTTAGGAGGAAATTATTCACTCAGAAGGTGGTAAGGTTGCCCAGAGAAGCTGTGGATGCCCTGGAGGTGTTCAGGGCCAGGTTGGAGGCTTTGAGCAACCTGGTGTAGTGAGAGGTGTCCCTGCCCATGGCAGGGGGGTTGGAAGAACTAAATGATCTTTAAGGTCCTTTCTAACCTGAGCCATTCTATGACTATGATATAACCTGTAGCATTTTGATGTGTAAAAATAAAAGTCATCATTCATTGTAGTGCAATATTTCCAACTGATGGAGTTTTATTAAAATGACTTGGCATAGGATAGATACTTATCATTTCAACATTATAGCCCACATACAAAACTTTTAGAATAAACATAGCAGGAAGGCTTTTTAAAGCAACACCAACAAACTGAGATTGTTTGTGCTCCTTAGACATTAGCCTGATGGTAGAAATGGTTGTGGGATTTACAAACAAAATGAAAACTGGCAGGGATATCTGAATCTCTTTTAGACAATTTTTCTCTTCCTCTTGGCTCATAAAAGTGAAATAACAAACAGAAACCTGTTATTTATGGTAAACAAAAGCTGAATGGGACTGATGCTGTAGGACTGACTTTCTTTTTCACTGCCTACCTCTCATACTGTGATAACTTCGGGCAGAGGTTGCATAATTGGCTCCTGAATTTTACACCATTCCACCCCCTTCACTTTAAAAAATAGCATATAAACATTTATTTAAATGCTGCCTCTGAAGTTATGCCACAGATTAATATGCTAAACAGGAGCAGGTAAAGAGCCAATTTTATCTGGCAATTCCTCTGCCTACACCCTTTTAGTTTTAACATTTGGGAAAAGATTTTGTTCTCTGTTGAGGGGAAAATGATGCATTTGTTTTGGGATGACAGCTCAGTAATTACATATAAATCTCATCTCTGCAATAGTTTGGCTTCTGATGGTTTAAGCAAAATTGTTTTGGCTTGGAATGGATGTTGACCTTATGAAGGATCAAGTCTGCCTTCCTGTTGTTACTTGCAGCAAGCACATATTTTCTCCATCTCTTGATACTCAGTTAATATTTATCTTACTACCACTGAAATGAAAGGAGTTCGCTGGGGTCACACGTGATTCTAACCCTACAAAAAAACAAACAAACATTCAAATTTTTCATGGAAACAAACGACCATGTTATTCTTTTTTTTTTTTTTTTGATATCTTGGAAAGAATAATCTTAAGAAGATTGCTTATTTAGAAACCGTTTTTTTCTTTTTGGCAATATTCAAACTACATAGTTTCACTGATTAATAAGAGTTATAGATGCTTAGCATTAGAGACTACATCTTCTAACCACACAAACTCAGAGAAGTTATACTGAAGTAAGAGAAAGAAAATGGTATATAGAAGCTATCTGACATTTAATACAACGCCTACAGGTCATTTGAACTCATGGAAGCGAGATGGTAGAAAAGATGCAACCCTGGTGGAAATTCCTCCTTCTAAAATGTTGTGACACACCACTGTGCACAAAAAACTACCAGGACTAAGTGCATTATAGCTTTTTAAATCTCCATGCTTCAGAAAGCAGAATGAACAGTATGGTGTGTGATAATAACAGGGTATTGGAAGAAAAAAGTATTCTTAAACTGAGTAGAATATTTTCCATAGCCTCCTAGATGGCCCTAGGAATGGCATAGGAATCAGTCTGGTCAAAACAAGTTATAATGTCTTTCAGATTTTTAATGGAAAGCAGCCATTAAATAGTGATAACGTGTAGCTAACCATTTGCAAAGATAGCAGAGTATAGACTAATAGACATGATTTGGACTTTTTTATGAGTGAAGAATATTCTTTGTATCTGCTTGATGAACAGAAATGTGCTTTGCAAAACATAGGGCACCTCACTACTTTTGAAGAAGGACTCCAGATCAGAGACCTATGCATGCTGCATGACCAGGCAGTGCTAAATTTCCATTTCCTTTCCATGGGAATTGGAAAAAAAAAAAAAAAAAAAAAAAGAGGAAATGCTGAATATCAAACTTGTAGATTTTTTTTTCCAGTTTTTCATCCTTGATTGTTTGATCTAAACATTGTTATAATGAATCTTTGGGCAACTGAACTCAAGGGCCACTATTTCAATAAGAAAAAATTCTCTTTGGAGAAGCAGCAGAAGAAATGTTACACACAAAACACCAGAAATTTCCACAGTGCTGATATGTTTTCCCCAGGGACTGGAAGTTAGCTCAGGATGCAATAATCCTCCTGAAATCCATAAATCTCAGGTCATTAGTCAATAAATTGTGTCTTCTGACCTTGTTAGGGAAGGGGAAAAAGCACTGTGTGGTTAAGCAATTTTAATGAAAATGCACAAATCCAACTGGTGCTTTCCCCTAATAAAGAAAATTAGTCAGTGATGCAAAAGCATCTTTTCATTTTCTGGGGAAAGACTTTTCATGACCTTTTAACCATTTTTTAAACAAATTGTTATGCAACTTGTCATTACTATAAGTGATAAACACTGTAAAACATTTGTTTAAAACTAAGCTTTGCTGGACAACATTAGAAAAAGCAATAGAAGCATTGTTTAAAAAAATATTGCAAAAAACATAACATTTCAAAAGCACTCATTTCTTAATTCCAGCAGCTTTCTGTGTTTGCTTTTAAACCAGCAGTTTCTATTACAGGAATGTATTTCCGGGAAGAGAAAGACATCTCATGAAGTTTGCACGCAGAGGCAGCTGTTGGCCTCTTTGTCACAGTTCAGAGCTTAAGTGTGTGCTGGAGTCCTGCTGTCTCTATCAAGCTGCGTGGAGGAGCACACTCTAATGTGGCTTTGGCACCTGTACAGAGTGCAACCCTTCTGGAGCCCATGGCTGTATTTGTTCTCAGTTTCCAACATAAGACATCTGCAAAACAATGCATAGCCTTCTTATTCTTAGGAGGTACAGGGCACTTAGAAAAAAGTACAAAGAATAGAACAATTAGAATAAAAAGCAAAGAATAAAATACAGAAGAACAGACCTACACAAATGAAACTGAAAGGCTCCCCAGCCACTCTCCCCAGTTATCTCCATGGCTGGAAGAAAGAAGTGTTTTTTCCTGTTCACTATCTATCTTTCTCTATATTTGCTGTTGTGTCATCTTTCCACTGGTATGTGCTTCAGTCAACCTTCTCTTCCCAGTATTCAAGATTTAAAATCTCTTTTCATCCTTTATGGAGGTAATCCATTCAATTATACACCAAATCAAGAAGGACAGTTTGTTCTCTACTGTTAACTCAGCTTTAACACTTACAATTCATTTGAAAGTATTTACAGAAAGTGTCTTTGCCATTTTCCTTTTTTTTTTTTCTTACACCTTTAAAGGGTTCTTCACACTTCATCCTATCACAAGAAATCAATCACTGCCAGAACATACAGTGAACTGCAGACCACATAATTGTGCAATCTCTGAAAGCAACACTATTTTATCTTCTTCTTCAGTCTCCAGTAGATATGCCTTTAAATTCCTCATAGGGACATGCAGGAAGATTCTGATATTTTAGCATGAATAACATTACAGAATTTGGTGTGAAAATTTCACAACTCTGCCTACACCACAGTGGCACTGAGTATATACATATATATATATTCAGTATTTTACAATATGCAATTCTGAATTTCTTCAAAGAGATTATAGTGAGAACAGACCTTGGAGCAAGCAAGATTGGTTTTTATTAAGTTTGTGGGAACAACAATGATTGTAGGGAGAATTCAAAACAACCAAGGACCTGTTTTTACTGCAGCTCCATTTAACATATTTAGAAGGCCTTGTGTGTACAGGCAAGAAGCATGAGCTGTGTTGCTTTCACTCCGAGGAGGGACTGGCAGGGGGTGAGCTGAGCAATTTGCATATTTGAGCTAAACAAGAGCATTATGCTGACAACATTTTGTATTGCTGGCATTTACAAAGTGAAGGATTGCTGTTACATTATGCAAATGCATTGAAAGTGAGTGTTTCTTTCTATTCTGCCTCTCACTGCGTAGAGAATCAATGAAACAAATGCACATTGAAAAGAGGGAAGCATAGAGGTGATGCTAAATGAGTAAGAGATAAACTCTTTTAACTAAGAAGGTGTTATTTACAGATTATTTCAGTGATACTTGTTGGATTTGTGCCTCTCTTCCCTACAGCTTTCAAAGCGGTGCATTCAACATTCATATATCCACACAAGCAGTTCATCAGTTTTGGTTCATTGTTTAGTTTTGATGGTGGAAGCTATTCAAGTTTTGATTCCAGGCAGCTGCTGTCAAAAAGTCTTGGGATCTGGAAATCAGGTTACATAGTGCTGGGCTGGAAAGAAAATATACCCAGATTGCCATCAGAAGAACTTAACCCACATCCCTACAAATTGAACTTTGCTAATGTGGCTTCTCTCAGGCTTGCCTAGAATTGGTCTGGTGCTCCCTGATGGAACTACTGAGAAGACAATGAGTACTTTGACCATCCTTTCTGCAGAGAAAACACTTTACCTTGGCATAGCAATCCCTGTTGGAATTGACAAATAAAACTGCATTAACCTATTCTTTAAGACCCCATTCACGATTTGTAACAAAATACAGCCAGTAGAAATAAAATGTCTTATTTAACATTTAAACCACTGTTAAAATTGCACTGATAATCAGATTCTAATAGGGTGAACTTGGCTTTTCTAGTATATTGATACTGTATAAGTATAACATATTACAAGCACTAGCTGAGCAATCTTGCATTTATAAAATATGCACAATATTTGTCAGGAACCCAGGAAGAGTTGATTGACTTGCCGAGCCGATCGGCTCCGGGGCAGACGCATTCTGCAGCGGAGCGGGGGATGGGGACAGGCAGGGCTTTTTTTCCGGCATCGAGGACACTCGAGGCAGCCGAGGGAGCCGCCAGGACCCGGCAGCCCTCGTGAGGGAGGCTGACGAGGCGTAGGCGGAGCCAGCAGCGCCCCCTCCCCGGCCGTTCAAAGGCAGCCCCTAGGGAGCGCGAGCGACCAGGACGGGCCAACAGGGCGGGGCGCAGCACGGCACTTTGCGAGGCAGTTCGCGCAAGGAGGGCCGAGCGCTCCCCCCCCCCGCCCATTATAACAACTCATCTAACGGCTATCTACCAGTAGCTAGGTTGCGATGGTCCACGCTAGGCAGAGAGCTCTCTCTAGAAAGTCTGTAGCCACCCAGACAGACTGCCCGCTCAAAAATGTGGCAGTTCAGGTCTATGGATGCAGGGAGTGTCAGAGCCTGCTGCTGCCATCTGAGGGAGGCAGAGACACTGTGTGTGTGAGCAGGTGGATGACCTGGTCCACCTGGTGGCAGAACTCAAGGAGGAGGTGGAGAGGTTGAGGGCCGTTAGAGTGAGCGGGACATAGACTGGTGGAGCAACTCCCTGCAAGGCCTGAAGGAGAGGCACTGGGGTGAGACCCCCGACATGGGGGTGGATACCTTGCCCTGTCACTGTCGGGCAGAGGGAGGGGACCTAGGCGTTAAGGGGGAATGGAGACAGGTCCCTGCTCAATGTTGTAGACAATGCCCTGCCTACCGGCCCCACATTCCCAGGTGCCCTTATACAACAGATTTGAGGCTCTGGAGCTTGAGAGACTGGTGGGTGAGGATGTGGTAGAAGGTTTACCCAGGAGGATGCCTAGGGCAAGGAAGTCCATTCCACGCCTCAAGACTGCCTCAACCAAGAAAGAAAGAAGGGTGATCGTTGTAGGCAACTCCCTTCTCAGGGGAACAGAGGGCCCTATTTGTCAGCCAGATCCAACCTGTAGGGGAGTCTGCAGCCTCCATGGGGCCAGGGTCAGGGATATTGCCAGAAAGCTTCCCAACCTGGTTTGCCCCTCTGATTACTATCCACTATTGATAGTCGAGGCTGGCAGTGATAATACTGAAGAGAGAAGCCTGAAGGCTATCAAATGAGACTTTAGGGGACTGGGACGGTTAGTGGATGGAGCAGGAGTACAGGTGGTGTCTTCATCCATCCCTACAGTGGCAGGGAGGGGTACAGAGAGGACACGGAAAGCCCTCCTGATAAACACATGGCTCAGAGCCTGGTGCCAACATAGAATTTTTTTTTTTTTTTTTTTGACCATGGGGCACTTTACACAGCACCCGGCCTGATGGCCGCAGACGGGTCCCAACTGTCTCCAAAGGGAAAATGGATCCTAGCCCAGGAGCTGGCAGGGCTCATTGAGAGGGCTTTAAACTAGGTAAGAAAGGGGACAGGGCTGAAATAAAGCTAGTTGGAGGTGTACTGGGGGAACGATGGCAAGGCTGGGGGAGAAGGCAATGGCCCAACTGAAGTGCATCTACACTAATGCACGAAGCATGGGTAACAAACAAGAGGAGCTGGAAGCCATCGTGCAGCAGGCAGGCTATGACTTAGTTGCCGTCATGGAAACGTGGTGGGACCACTCTCATGACTGGAATGGTGCAATGTATGGCTATAGGCTCTTCAGAAGGGACAGGCAGCACAGAAGGGGTGGTGGTGTGGCTCTCTATATTAGTGAGTGTTTTGGTGTTGTGGAACTTGAAGCTGGGAATGATAAAGTTGAGTCCCTATGGGTTAGGATCAGCGGGAAGGCCAACAAGTCAGGCATCCCAATGGCAGTCTGTTACAGACCCCCAAACCAGGATGAGGAGACGGATGAGGAGGTCTATAGGCAGCTGACAGAAGTTGCAAAATCGTCAGTGCTTGTTCTTGTGGGGGACTTCAACTTCCCAGGCATATCCTGGAAGCACAACGCAGCCCAGAGAAAGCAGTCTATGAAGGTTCTGGAGAGCATGGAAGATAGCTTCCTGATGCAGCTGGTTAGTGAGCCTACCAGGGGTGGTGCCCCGCTAGACCTTCTGTTCACTAACAGAGAAGGACGTATGGGAGATGTGGTGGTCGGGAACTGTCTTGGGTAGAGTGACCACAAAGTGGTAGTTCTCTATACTTGGCAAAGTCAGGATGGGGACCAGTAAGACCACTGTCTTGGACTTCTGGAGGGCTGACTTTGAACTGTTCAGGACACTGGTTGGCAGAGTCCCTTGGGAGGTGGTTCTGAAGGGCAGAGGAGTCCAGGAAGGCTGGGCACTCTTCAAGAAAGAAATCTTAACGACTCAGGAGTGGTCTGTCCTCACGTGCCCAAAGACGAGCTGGCACAGAAGAAGACTGGCCTGGCTGAACAGAGAGATGTGGCTTGGGCTTAGGAGAAAAAAGAGAGTTTATAATCTTTGGAAAAGAGGGTGGGCCACTCGGGAGGACTATGAAGATGTTGCGAGGCTGTGCAAGGACAAAATTAGAAAGGCCAAAGCTCATCTGGAGCTCTATCTGGCTTCTGCTGTTAAAGATAACAAAAATGTTTTTATAAATATATCAACACAAAAAGGAATCTCCATCCTTTACTGGATGCAAGGGGAAACTTACAAGAGATGAGGAAAAGGCTGAGGTTCTTAATGCCTTCTTTGCCTCAGTCTTTAGTGACAAGGCCAGCTGTTCTCTGGACACCCAGTACCCTGAGCTGGTGGAAGGGGACGGGGAACAGAATGTGGCCCTCACAATCCACAAGGAAATGGTTGGCGACCCGGTACAGCACTTAGATATACACAAGTCAACGGGGACGAATGGGATCCACCCGAGGGTACTAAGAAAACTATTGGAAGAGCTGGCAAAGCTACTTTCCATCATTTATCGGCAGTCCTGGCTATCAGGGGAGGTCCCAGTTGACTGACGGCTAGCAAATATGATGCCCATCTAAAAGAAGGGCTGGTTGGTAGACCCAGGGAACTATAGGCCTGTCAGTTTGACTTCAGTACCAGGGAAGCTCATGGAGCAGATTATCTTGAGCGTCATCATGCGGCACTTGCAGGGCAAGCAGGCGATCAGGCCCAGTCAGCATGGGTTTATGAAAGGCAGGTCCTGCTTGACAAACCTGATCTCCTTCTATGACAAGGTGACACGCTTAGTGGATGAGGGAAAGGCTGTGGATGTGGTCTACCTTGATTTCAGTAAGGCTTTTGACACCGTTCCCCACAGCATTCTCCTCAAGAAACTGGCTGCTCATGGCTTGGACTGGCGTACGTTTCATTGGGTTAAAAACTGGCTGGATAGCTGGGCCCAAAGGGTTGGAGTCAAATCCAGTTGGAGGACAGTCACTAGTGGAGTCCACCAGGGCTCAGTACTGGGGCCAGTTTTCTTTAATATCTTTATTGATGATCTGGATGAGGGGATCGAGTGCACCCTCAGTAAGTTTGCATATGACACCAAGTTAGGTGCGTGTGTCGATCAGCTCGAGGGTAGGAAGGCTCTGCAGGAGGATCTGGATAGGCTGGACCGATGTCCTCCACCTGGGGCACAACAACCCCAACAGGCTGGGAGATGAGTGGTTAGAAAGCTGCCTGTCAAAGAAGGACCTGGGAGTTTTTGTTGATAGTTGACTGAATATGAGCCAGCAATGTGCTCAGGCAGCCAAGAAGGCCAACAGCATCCTGGCTTGTATAAGAAGCAGTGTGGCCAGCAGGTCCAGGGAAGAGATTGTCCCCCTGTACTCGGCTTTGGTGAGGCCACACCTCAGGTACTGTGTTCAGTTTTGGGCCCCTCGCTACAAGAAGGACATTGAGGTGCTCAAGCAAGTCCAGAGAAGGGCAATGGAGCAGGTGAAGGGTCTGGAGAACAAGTCTTATGAGGAGCGGCTGAGGGAGTTGGGACTGTTCATCCTGGAGAAAAGGAGGCTCAGGGGTGACCTTATTGCACTCTACAGGTACCTTAAAGGAGGCTGTTGCGAGGTGGGGGTTGGTCTATTCTCCCATGTGCCTGGTGACAGGACAAGGGGGAATGAGCTAAAGTTGCATCAGGGGAGGTTTAGGTTGGATATTAGGAAGAACTTCTTTACTGAAGAGGTTGTTATGCATTAGAATGGGCTGCCCAGGGAAGTGGTTGATTCACCATCCCTGGAAGTCTTTAAAAGACGTTTAGATGTAGAGCTTAGTGATATGGTTTAGTGGAGAACTTGTTAGTGTTAGGTCAGAGGTTGGACTTGGTGAGCTTGGAGGTCTCTTTCAACCTAGACAGTTCTGTGATTCTGTGATTCTGTGACCTGATAAGATGTACGTGAGGGAACTGGCAGGTGAAGTTGCTAAGCCACTATCCATCATACTTGAGAAGTCAGGGCAGTCCACAAACTGGAAAAGGAGAAACTTCACACCCATTTTTAAAAAGGAGAAAAAAGAGCCAGGGAACTACAGGTCAGCAAGTCTTGCCTCAGTGCTCTGCAAGATCATGGAGCACATCCTGGAAACTAGGAGGTGATTGTTGACAGCCAACATAGCTTCACGAAAGCCAAATCATGCCTGACAAATTTAGTGGCCTTCTATGAGGGGGTTACAATATTGCTGGATAAAAAGAACAGCTTATGCCATCTACCTGGACTTGTGCAAAGCATTTGATGGCTGTCTTGTACAACATTATTGTCTCCAATTTGGAGACACATGGATTTGACACATGGACCACTTGGTGGGTGAGGAATTGACTGGATGACCACACTCAAAGAGTCTCAGTCAAAAGCTTGATCTCCAGATGGAGACTAGTGATGGGTGGTGTTCCTCAAGAGTCACCAGTCTTTGTTGGTGACATGGACAATGGGATCGAGTGCACCCTCAGCACATGTGCAAACAACACCAAGCTTTGTGGTGCAGTCAACACACTGGAAGGAACAGAAGCCATGCAGAGGCTCTGTGACAGGCTTTAGAGGTGGGTTCATGCAAACCTCATGAAGTTCAACAAGGCCAAGTGCAAGGTCCTCCACCTGGGTCAGAATAATCTCAAGCACAAAAATAAAATGGATGAAGAGTGGATTGAGAGCTGCCCTGAGGAGAAAGACTTGGGGGTGTTGGTAGTTGAAAAACTCAACATGAACTGGCAAAGTGTTCTTGCAGCCCAGAAAGCCAGTCATATTCTGGACTGCATCAGAAGAATCATGACCAGCAGGTTGAGGGAAGTGATTCTCTCCCTCTATTCTGCTTTTGTGAGACCCCACCTGGAGTACCGTATGCAGCTCTGGGGCCCACAAATTTAAAGGTACATGGACCTGTTGGAGTGGGTCCAGAGGAGGGCCATAATTTGATCAAAGGGCTGGAGCACCTCTCCTGTGAAGAAAGGCTGAGGGAGTTGGGGTTGTTCAGTCTGGAGAAGAGAAGGTGCTCCAGGAGACCTTATAGTGTCCTTCTTATATTTAAAAGGGGCCTACAAGAAAACAGGAGAGGGAATCTTATCAGTGGAGTACAGCGATAGGTCAAGGAGTAATGGTTTTAAACTAAAAGAGATTAGATACTTAGATTAGATATTAGGAAGAATTTCTTTACAATGAGGGTAGTGAGGAGCTGGAACAGGTTGCCCAGAGAAGCTGTGGATGCCCCATCCCTGGAAGTGTTCAAGGGCTTTGATAAACCTAGTCTAGATGAACAGATATTTTGTCTCATCTCTAACAGTTGTCCTTTAAGCAGTATGACAGAATCAATTATTTTCCTTAAAAATCCTTGCCTCAATCATTCTGTAATGTTTTTGAGCACTTGCTCCAATTTCTTCTCTTTGTATTATATTTCATTTAATAATTTTCCTGTTTTCAAAATTGTACCTAATTTCTACCGGTGCAGGCACTTTCTGTAGTGTAACAGTTTGCTGCTCCCTTTATCTTGAATGACCTTGTTCCATTTTTGAAATCTATTAAAAATTCACATTTTTAAGGAGATGTTCTCTTGAACCTTTTGCTTTTACAAAGAAAATGGATCTTGTTTTTTAAACAGTTTGCAAAAAACACTAAAATTATTATTCTCTTTATTCTCTGTTTAATGTTGAGCTGTTTTGTTTTTCCTTCTGACTTCTTCCTTTATCCCCTGTCACAGTACAAAGAAAGAAGAATTTGTAGAAAATTTGATAAAAAGGAACTCATGGAATTTCCCTGTTCCCTAGACTCTTTCTGTGGAATTTATGATAGGGAAGAATGATCCAGTCCTTTCACCAGCTGCTTATGTTGGGTGTGGAGAAGAGAAGGTCACATCTGGAGGAGAACAGTAATTTTAAACCTGTACAGTTCAAACAACACCATGGCAAGATTTTGACTCGACGTTAAACATGCTTGAAGGGCAAAACTCTTAGCTTCTGGCTGGAATTCATGCTCCACAGAGATGCACGATGAAACAACTGATGTTTTTATCTGCTTTCTATTCATCTCACCATTCACCTCTTGCACATGTGGGTAATCAATGTATCATCATATCTGTCATGTTTTTCTTGAGTGATAGGTCAAGAAAGGTTGACCAGGTTCTGTATTTTGACTTTGGGGAGATTCCAGTAGCCTTCAACTTCTAACCTTTTTATATTATTATTATTATTATTATTATTATTAAGAACTAATTTACAGGTAGCTTTCACAAAGAAGACATATCACAGACATTTTTTCCTGGCTGTACTGAGCTTATACCAGAATGCTGAACAATAAGCATGGTTTTCATGCTGGCTGGATACATTGTGTTTATAATTATTACTACTTAGTCACAGTCAATTAGGGTTTTAATATGAACACATAGCATCTCTCCAGATTGGATTTGGAATGTAATGCTAAGTACTGGTCTAGACTTAAAAGATTTACTGGCTCACATCAGTCTGTTAGCTGAATGATATATTTTGCTGTTGGAGCTATTCTGGAAGAAGGCCTAGGAGTTACACCAATAAGTGTCATTTTACCAGTATAGTTTTTACCTTTTCTTTAAACAAAAAGAAAACCTGTGGTAGGAAAAAAATATTTTCTTTATTTTATTTTTATTTATATATTTTTTAAGTTTAGGCTTCTGTGTCTACACTAGTAGGGTTTATTTCCAATCCCAGGGGAATCACAAGTCTATGGGCTGGTGGAGACTGACAGTAGACTTGTCTGTAATCTTGTCTGACCTTATTCCCACAAATTACAGCACACATTGTCACACCTGCTTTAAAAGCCATCTGGGCATGATGACTCTCCAATAACCTGGGAATCATCTATGGAATGGATTTACTGCAAGAGAACAGCAGTTAACAATTTTCATCTGAGCCCACAAGAAGTTCATTTTCAGTAACAGCAGAATAGAATGACTCTTGGCTTTTTGCTGAGACACGGGAACACCCCAGCAATGCAGTCTCTCTAAACCTAACCTCTGTTTCACCACAGATATCTGTCCCTCTCCACCCCTCCTACTCCAGTTTTACTTTGATGCAATTAGAGCTCATTTCACCATTGCTTTAAAGTGTCTAGACAATCCCATGCTCATATAAACACTCCGACACTTCACACTGCTGCTTGTATTGTCTTACCTTTGTTCAAATTTTGGCAAACACATATTATCCCAGAGCATTTGCAGGATCAGGTTTCATAATTATGTCTGGTTAGGTTCTAAGCCAAGCAGCCTTTATCCTTGATAGCAGCTGTATTCCTGTTTGGATCAAGTAAGCTAGGATTTCCTATCTTCCCGAAGCTAAAAATGTGTGTTGAATCAAAACTATAAAACCGGTTGAACACAGGGTCTGTATAAGAATCTGCAAGACAATTAGAATTTTAAGCAAATAAGTATACTTAGATCATTATCAACAAAATTGTATGACTAAAGATCAAACCCTGTATTGAACCTAGCTAACATTTTACAAAAACATATTACACCTAGCTAACATGCAGACACCTAGCTAACATTTTAAGCAACAAGTAGCTAGAAAATAAATGCTCCTTTTCAACAAAATATATTGGTATTTCCTACTTGAATTCAGTTTTAATTTTGAATGGAATTCATTCCTTGTTTCTTACTCTTGTCAGTGTTTGTTTATGTTGGGGGAAGGGAAGAGGAGATTTAAGTAGCTGGAGACAGTGATGCCATTCTGAAAATGAGGGTAGATGACTTTGCTTTCTGAAAGATTGCCAAAGATAACTAGATCAGAGACAGTTCACCCTCTTCTTGTTGGCAGTGATTTATGGGACAGAAAACAGTATTTAATGAGGTCAGATGGCCCTAAGAAGAGCAACAACATGGTGAAGCAAAATAAGCAAAAACAATAGGGAAATCTCAGGGAATTGGATGTACACACATACATGTCAGACAGAGAAACTAAATGCTCTGGGAGAAGAAATGAAGCTCCAGAGTGGTGTTAATGAATAATAAAGCTTATATAACACTTTAAAATTTCAGTTTTGCTTGCCCAGTATTCCATATGAAAGATTGTATACATGACTGTTCTAGCACTGTGTTTATTTCATGTATATTTGAGCTGAAAACTGTACAAAATCTTTTACAATATGTAAGATTCTGTTGTACCAGTACATGCTGGAGGCCACCCAGATGGAAAGCAGAGCTTGGCAGAAAAGGCCCCGAGTCTTGGATGACACCGTATTGAACATGAACCAGCAATGTGCCCTTGCCACAAAGAAGACTGCTGGTGTCCTAGGCTACATTAGGCAGAGCATTGCCAGCAGAGCAAGGGATGTGATCCTCCACTCCTACTCAGTGAGACAGTAACTGGAGTACTGGGTTCAGTTCTGGGCTCCTTGGAGGTAGAGCCCCTAAGGCTATTAAAGAACCGGAGCACCTCTGCCATGGGTAAAGGCTGGAAAGAGCTGGGACTGTTCAGCCTGGAGGAGAGGAGGCTCAGATATCTTATCAATATCCATGAAAACCTGAAGGGAGAGTGCAAAGAAAATGGAGCCAGGCTCTTTTCAGGGGTTCCCACTGCCAGGACAAGAGGCAATGGGCACAAATAGAAACACAGGAGGCTCCTTCTGAACACCAGGCAGCACTTCTGTGCTGTGTGGCTGACAGAGAACTGGCACAGGTTGTCCAGAGAGACTGTGGGGTCTCCTCCTTGGGGATCTTGATGGTCAATGGTTCTATGTCCAAGTGAGGGCTGTTGACTGGTGGTTTCCCTCAAGGGTCTATCCTGGGACCGGTACTGTATAATATCTTTATCAATGACATAGACAGTGGGATTGAGTGCACCCTCAGCAAGTTTGCAGATGACACCAAGTTGAGTGGTAGAGTTGATACGACAGAAAGAAGGGATGTCATCCAAAGGGACCTGGACAAACTTGAGAAGTGGGCTCATGTAAACCTAATGAGGTTCAACAAGTCCAAGTGCAAGGTGCTGCACCTGGGATGGGGCAATCCTAGACATGAGCACAGACTGGGCAAAGAATGGATTGAGAGCTGCCCTGCAGAGAAGTACCTGTGGGTTTTGGTGGAAAAAAACCTTGACATGAGCCAGCTGTGCATGCTTGCAGCCCAGAAGGCCAACTGCATTCCTGGGCTGAATCAAAAGAGTAGTGGCCAGCAGGTCGAGGGA
This sequence comes from Heteronetta atricapilla, assembly GCA_011075105.1. Taxonomy (NCBI): domain Eukaryota; kingdom Metazoa; phylum Chordata; class Aves; order Anseriformes; family Anatidae; genus Heteronetta; species Heteronetta atricapilla. Next base: position 134,379,085 of record CM021731.1, on the reverse strand, counting down.
GGTGATTGTGCCCCTCTGCTCTGCCCTTGTGAGGTCCCACTAGGAGTACTGCGTCCAGGTCTGGAGCCCCCAGCACAAGAAGGGTGTGGAGCTATTAGAGTGGGTCCAGAGGAGGGCCACAAAGCTGATCAAGGGGCTGGAGCCCCTCTCCTATGAAGAAAGGCTGAGAGAGCTGGGGCTGTTCAGCCTACAGAAGAGAAGGCTTCGGGGTGACCTTATTGCAAACTTTCAGTACTTGAAGGGGACTTATAAAAGAAATTGAGAGCAACTCTTTGCTCAGTCATATATGGACAGGACAAGGGGGAATGGTTTTAAACTAAAAGAGGGGAGATTCAGATTAGAGGTTATGAGGAAATTTTGCACTCAGAGGGTGGTGAGGCACTGGAACAGGTTGCTCAGAGAGGTTGTGGATGCCCCATCCATGGAGATGTTCAAGACCAGGTTAGATGAGGCCCTGAGCAACCTGATCTAGTGGCTGGCATCCCTGCCCATGACAGGGGGGCTAGAACAAGATGATCTTTAAGGTCCCTTCCAACCCGAGACATTCTATGATTCTGTGATCTTCAAAAGCTGCCTATAGATGGGCATGAGCAGCCTGCTTTGGGTGGCCCTGTTGGAGGAGTGGGTTGGATATCCAGAGGTCCTCTCCAATCTTAACTATCCAATGATTCTGTAAAACTAACTTGATTTACTTTTATACTATAAAAATAGAAGTCTGTTTTCTGTTTCTATTTCATGTAATTTCCTAATTTTTTGTTGTTTTCCCAGCTTGAATTTACCATTTTATGATGAATTAATAATTTTCTTTCTCCTTTAGATAATTATTTGCTAACACTAGAAAAAAATGCAAAATCATACATCATAAAGCCCAACATTACAATATTTTTCTTTCTAGTATTTCTAAAGTATTTCAGAAAGCTTACTCTGCCCTGTGACTTTGAACTTGTATGTCTTTGATGAATAACTCTCAAGCAGCTACTGAAATAATTAAAAAAATAATATCCCCCATGAGTGCACCAATAATGCAGAAATATTTGCTTAATAGTATATCTATCTGTAATTTCTGAGCCAACTTAAATTACATTTTATCCGTTTGTAAAGCAGACATTGTGCAGACATTGTGCAGAATTTTTACTGTTACCACTGACTCAGCTGCTAGACTTCTGAAGCACAAAGTTCACTTGAAGTATGACATAGACAGAAAAATGGTTTCTAAAGCTAACTTCAGAGAAAGAAAAAAAAAAGCTTTGCTTAAAAAACACTTTAAAAAGCAAAGTGTTCCATTTTTTTCTCATATTAAATATTTTTCTTTCATGCATGATTTTCTTTAATGAGTCTAATTAATTCTATTTTTACAGCAGCAGCATAGGCTAATTAAGAAAAGCAACAATCCCTCCAAGAAACCCCTATATCCCATCCTATTTTTCAATACTTTTTATAAGTTCTATAATTATATTTTTTCTTTCATAGCACTTTCCAACTCACTGAAGAGTTTCAAAGATGCCATCCTAACTGTATTTACAACCTGACTTATGTTTTTTTTGTTTGTTTGTTTGTTTGTTTGTTTTTTAGTTTTGCTATCTTGATTCCTTTGCTATTTGGCTCTTGAACATGTTTCATGTCCTGTTGATTATAGCATTCAATTTCTCACAGTTTAGATTTCAGCACTAAATAACACAGATGACCTTGAGGGCCTTCTTCTTTGAATCTCCTAAATTTATATTTTTTGAAATTGAGATTATGAAATCAAAGTAAAAGAGGACTCTGACACAGATTCCTTGGGACCTCTTACATATTTTTTGCTCAGTTGTTTTCTATTTATGTTGTGGATGCATGAGTGTTAGTATTAGTTATACTGATGTACTACAGAACAGCACACTGGGATAATTGTCCCGGTTTGTTCCCAACATCTGGCTAGCAGCAGAGGCAGATAGATAGCACATTGGAGGAATGTCTGTGCTGCTGAGCAAAAATAGTGTAAGCTGTAATGGAACTTGCTCCTTGATCAGAGGCCATATGGTCATGTCATCCTGGCACTATGCCTGACTTGGTGAGTCATGCTGAGAGACAAAGGCCACTGCTGATACAGTCAGTAGTTGGTACAGTCCCAGCCTCAACTGTGCAGCAGGGAGGTTGCAATACTTTCCTGCAGAAAAGCATGCTTCTGATGGTCCTCTGTGTCTGTCAAGCAAGAACCAAGGTGACAGGCCGCAGTTAATCTAGTGTGATGGGGCTGAGACAGATTTGCTGTTGATGCTGTATGCAATAGACAGCATAGGACACACAAAGGTGAAGACAACTGGACATCAGACTCTGTAGCACTGAAAGGTCAACAGTGAGTGCACTAGACCCTGATGTGTGATCTGGACTTGAGGTTACCATTGTGGCTAGGCTAGCTCAGCTAGGATAGCTCAGCTACCTGGGTCAGCATAAGGTCCACAAGGCTCTGCTGATGAGGGAGCTGAAGGACTTTTAATGTCCTCAATGTGCAGGACACTATTAGCCTAATTATTGGGCTGTTCATTGTGTAGATGTGCCATTGGTGTGTTCTCAGCCATTTTGCTGGACTCTATCATTTTTCTTGTGGAGGGGACCATTTTTTCCCACTCTATCACACCTTTCTAAACCGTGAATAGTGATTTAAAATCAAGGGAGAAACAATAGAGCCTATTAAAGATGTGAAATATAGCATTGAAGGCTGAAGGTCATTGAAGGTCATTTCTAACTTTGAAAATATATTTTCTTCCTTCTCTAACACTGGCTGCAGCAATACTACCGAGCGTCTTGCTCAGAATAGTCTTCATAAGAAATCCATTGTGAGTTTTGTTTGCACACACAGTTTATGCTATGTTGAGGTTATTCTTTGACTACATTGGTGTTGTGGTGGCACACAATACCATTGATGTCAGATTATCATCAATGATGTTAGCATTGTCATCTTAGTGTGGTCCAGCAGATCAACCTATGAGAATAATTGCCCGGATTTACTCACTACAGCTGGCCAGCAGATGCATATGTAATGGTGCTTTTAATTTTTAAAGCATTTACTTCTTTCTGTGTCCAGTTAATATACTTAATGCACACAAAGTGGATTCATTGGCCATTTTTTTTCCTCATACCCTTTATATGTCTTTGCTCACAATTATTATCATCCTCTTGGCTATTCTAAATTACCTTGGCTAAACCTTTGGCCTCTGATTTATCAGTTACCTAGGACTTTTTTTATACCAGACTCGACAGTCTGAAACTTTTTTTTAGTTTAATTTTGTTTGTTTTTATTTTGTTTGTTTTTAGGCTGACCGACCAAAGCAATTGCTATAGATGTTAATGTTATTGATATACACAGATAAATCATATCTAAGTATTTCATATGTGTGTGGACATGACATACTGAACTAATTTTAAGTATACTGGATTACCCTTTTCCTCAATTTTTCAGTAAGTGAATCAGATGGAGTTGATATTAAGGGTAGGAATTACAAAGATTACTTTTTCCCTCTTTTGCTCAGTTAAAACTCAAATATTGGCTACATTATCCTTTCTGAAATGCTTAACAAATAATTAAAAACAAGTTAGAAATAAATCATATACTTCACTCACTCTGGACTTCTGGGCTCAGGCTTTTTCTTTTTTCTTTTTCTTTTCCTTTTTTTCCTTTTTCCTTTTTCTTTTTTCTTTTTTCCTTTTTTTTCCCCTTTTCTTTTTCTCTCTTTTTCTTTCTTTCTCTCTTTTTCTCTCTTTTTCTCTCTTTCCTTATCTTTCTTTCTTTCTTTCTTTCTTTCTTTCTTTCTTTCTTTCTTTCTTTCTTTCTTTCTTTC
>CM021731.1:134339864-134374867 GCA_011075105.1 Heteronetta atricapilla | reverse complement strand
CCCTTCCCTTCCCTTCCCTTCCCTTCCCTTCCCTTCCCTTCCCTTCCTTTCTTTTTTCCTTTTTTCTTTTTTTCCTTTTTCTCTTAAGTAAAAAATACCTGGAAATCCTGTCACAGACATGTTACAATGAAAAAGTGGGGAAGAAGCTACCCATAAAAATATGATGGATATTTTAAGCAAATTAAACATACTTTAAATCAAAAAGCAAGAAAACCACTTAAAAATGTCACTATTTATACTAATTGTGCTTCTATGTGATTACAGTTTGCAATTCCTGAGTTATAAATCTAGATTTTGAGGAGTTCATCGTTGAAATCCAAGATGCATTTTATTAGGAAGATTAGATTTTTAGAAGGCATTTTTGTTAATCTTCATGAAATAACACATAGTGTATACTGACATTCAGTAACTTAAATTTAGATTTCTGACAAGTTTAACTAAAACAAGAAAAAGACAGAAGGATTGTATTAAACCAAAGAATGACACTCATTTGATAGGGAACTGAAAGGGCTTGTCATATTTTGACTTAAAAATGAACACAGAGAGAGATTTTTAAGTGGGATAAATGCTGAGGTAATAAAAGAACTATGATGGCAAAAGAGGAGATGGATACAGATATCTAAGTAATCCTTTCAGGCTGAAAGGATTGGGACTGAGAGATATGGTTAGATCATACTCACAAGAGAAATACTGAAATATAGAAAAATCAAGACTAAATGAAAGGTTAAAAGGGAACGATTTTTTCTCCTGTAACAGATTGGTATTGAGGTATTTATAAGCTTTAACATAAGAGGTATTTATGAGCTTTAACATGCCTGTTTGGTTGACCTTCTAAGCTGCTTTGCATATAAAATATTTCATATTTTTCAAGATCAATAATAGCTTCCATTGCTGTAATACATTTAGTCATTTTCTCCTAAGAAAGCTAAGCTTTTACATTTAAGTTGCTTGAGTAGGTAGGCATGTATATGTCTGTGTGAGACTCTCTGTCTGTTCTGCCTTGTACAGTAGCCCTTGGACCTAGTAGGCAAGCATCAACCAAATTTAAAAGATGGAAAGGTCTCAATATACTAAGAGTGTCTTGATGTGTTAATGCATTAAGTTCTTCACTTACACCCAAATATTAGGCAATAGGTGAAACAGACCTCCTAAAGAAGTGACATTTTTCAGATTGTTATTGAATGTTGAAGATTTTAAATACTGCCATAGGGAAACAGTGACTAGAAAGGCAAAATATTTGGGCTTCAGGAAATCCAACCTTCCTCTGGATACTTATGACCCCTGGCTGTATAAGGCATGTAGACATTAATTTTAGGAAGTCAGTGTCACTAAGAAAGTGATTGAGCTGCCTAACAGAGGCATCTACTGTCATCTTACTTCAGGGTGTCCTCAGGGAAACTTCATACAAAGCCAGCAGATATAAAACAGGACCTGCATGAGACCCGTGTCCTTCTGGAACAGCATTTCAGGCATGCATCTGAATTTGTCTAAAATATCACCAGATGCTTGACATTAGGAAAATAAATCGCTCCTCCAGTGACTGAAGTTGAGTCAAAAATATAAACGTGGCAGGCTGTGTCCAACAACAAATTGTTCAGTGCTAATAGGGATTTAGATCAATGAGGAGACTGCATGAATGAATGCTTGTACTGATGAAAAGGCTGCAGAATGACCATAATTTTTCTTAAATTCTATAGAATGTACAAAATTAAAAGCATTATGAATGCCCCAAATATGGAAAATATTTCAACTGGAGTTTGCACCTAGTTAGATAGTAAACAATATCTGCCCTGACAAGATTATTATTTTTCTTTTACTATTATTATTATTATTTTTTTAAGAGTGCATGTAAAATAAGCATAGATGGGATTGGATCTCCAACCCATATTTTTTTGGCAGTTCCTGTGAGACAAGAGGAGAAATCAACAGGAAATTAGGCCTCATTGCTTCTGCTCTTTATGGAATTGCTTGCTTTCTAACCAGATTTGCTTGGGGAGAAAAAAAAAATGGAGTAGTATGGTGGAGTCCTCAACCTCCATCCATTGCCAAGAAAATCATATTGGGACAGAAACCTAGTATCAAGGATTTAGGTTGCATTGTAAGTATTTCAGGGAGTTCTGAGTATGTGAAAACAGAATGATATGAACATTCATGTTTTGTGTCCTCCACTGAAACTGCAACAATAATAACAACAATAATAATAGCAATAATAATAATAATTTGTTTATCTTAAAAGCTTTGAAGCTGAACAAAACAATGAATGTTCATTGTGAAATGTACAAACAAATGAATTTAAATAATGTTGTCTGATTTTTTCTTATTATTATCAGTATGAATTATAGAACTGAATTTATGAAACTGTCTGTTTCAAGGAATTATCAAGTTGTTTGTCTATAGCTGAGTAACACATAATGAATAGTATTTAATTATACTGAAGGTCCTTCTAAAGATGGTCTGGAGAGAATAATCTTGACAGGATGGAATTTGCACTTAAGAAGAAAAATACATGCACACGTGTGTGGCATTGCAGGGGTCTGTGCAAGTAAGACAAAGAACAAAAATAGCATGTTGAGATTTTCTTCCTATTATTTTGCATCAATGTTACACAAACATTGTTTGCCTGGAAAGCAGGAATCTTGTGATCAAATTTCTTCCTGGCTTGATTCAAATGAAAGACTTGTACCTTGTTTTCCTGGGGAGGCTGATACATCCTCCCCCCCCCAAAATGCAACGTTTTTTAGCAAAATAAAAATAATTTTTAAAAGTATTGAAACCAAAGCATGAAGTAACAAAATTCACTATAAGAAATTGAAATTCATGACTACAGAAGAGATAAAAAGCGGAAATATTAACTGCTCTGAAACAACTGACATGAAATTTATAAAACCCTGTTTAAGCCATTATCCCTATGAAACAAACAAATAGGGTTTGAGAATCTGTAATGAATCTCATGTTTCTGAAAGTATGGACAGTTGTTAGTACTGGCTTAAATTCAGAAACAACGCAACTAGACACTGTGTAAAAATATCACACAGCTCTGTCTGTGCTTTGGCCTGTACCACCTTGGCAGCCCTAGCTTTCTTATAACCTCAAATTGCCAGTCATGTCCAGGTGGTTGTTCACCAAAATGCAAACAGTCCAGGAAAAAATAGTCGTATTCATTTTCAGTAGTGATCCAAACAAAGATCTGGTGAATAGAAACTTTTCATTGCTCCATAAATTAACCATAGATAACCAAAAAGATATGAGTAAACCTCAAGGTTATATGGGAGGAATTATACAACATTATTTCTTTATGACATAACTATAATTAAAATATATATATATAGGAAAAATGATAGATTCATGATGACTCAAACCTTTAAACATTAAAACATTAATCAGTATATTTGCCGAATATTCATTAGCTTTTGCAAGAACTGCTAGCATCTTTGAAAAGACTAAGCAATGTGCTGAGTTTTGGGACTTCCCTGGACAAAAAGGACATTGTGTGATATTTCAGAGAAGGATATTAAAGCTGCAAATAGCAGAATGTATCTTCAAACAAACTCATATTACTGCAGTTTCATATTTTTTCCTCCTACATCTCAGATCACAAATGGCTTTAGAAGAATTGCTGAATATGCTACATTCAGAATGCAATGATCACATCCTGGACTCCTACACATTTGTTCCTTGCTATTAGTTGTAATTTGAACATAACAAATAAAATCAGACAAATAATTCCATGCTTTTCCCCTGTTGTGCAGTGTATTTCATAGGAAGAATAGATTTTGGTTTTGGCTAACAAACAACCAACAACAACAAAAAGATTAATATCTTTGATTTTGGTTCAGGGGACAGAAAAGGGATTTCAGACCCTGAAAGTGAGTTTCATCATAGAATTATAGAATAACAGAATCAGAGAATGGTTTGGGTTGGAAGGGACCTTAAAGATCATGTAATTCTTCCCCCCTGCCATGGGCAGGGACACCTTCCACTAGACCAGGTTGCTCAAAATCACATCTACTTCTCAGTGTTTACATCTATACTAAAGAAGGCTGTATCTGAGGTAGTGACCTACAAGTGACATTTGCAGTGATTCAACCGAGCTATTTTTGACATCTTCTTTATGATGAGGTAAGTTAAGCCTTTACTCTCCAATCAGATGACTTACCATTCCCAAACCTGCAAAAGGCCTATAAACAGCATTTGGATCATCCAGCAACTATGGTCAAGACACATGGCTTCAATCATAGGACTGATGAGGGAAGCAGCTAGTTGATCCTGAAAATGTGCTGGAGCAGGTATGCCTGATTTTCCAGAGCCATCCTGTGCTTATGAAGTGAAGGACATATATGACTGTAAGCTTCGGTGACTAATACCCTCCTCTCCACCCTTCCTCAACAAAATTTAAACAATGACATTATTCTTTTGGCTCACTCTTGTTTGCTGAAAACATGGCTGGTGAGCAAGATCACGCTTACTTTCTATGTAATCACACAAACCTGCACAGTGCTTGCCAAGGAAGAAGGAGACCTGAGCAGAATTTTATCCTAAGCCAAATCTGGACCCAAGCTCACATCATCCATGAGGATCCTCTTGGCAAAGATGAACTTCTAATTCTGAGCAAAATGTAAGATTAATAAGTCTTAAATGAATTAAATGAAGAAATGAAGAAATGAGAGTTATCAGGGCTCATGGAAGAGGGCATTGCAGTTGCAGCTGCAATCTTTAGGCTGAAGCTATTGCTGAAGCAGCTGTGAGGCCAGCACTGGTCAGAGCCCCAGCCACTTTACATTTTTCCCTCATAGTGTCTGCATGGTAATTCATTTTTATTTTGCTGTGTTTGCATTTTCTTTTTCTCTATCTGCTAGAATTACTAGTAACAGGTGAAAAACTTTTTTTTTTTTTTTACTTTTTTTTTTTTTTTTCTTTCAATATAGGAAACAGTCAGTACTGCTGGGTTTTGAAAAGTATGTGTCAAACCCCCAAGATGTAGTGAACTAGAATACTGGATTCTCTAGTGCTAATTACTCTTTATGCAAAGATATGGAAGCCAGTTGGTCAGGCAAATTACCGTTTCACAAAAAAACTTGTAACGGTCTGTTTCATACTTAACAAAAAATGACACCCATGCACTGAAATGAAAATGAATACTGAAAGCTTTCCAGTGGACATACAATGAAACAGCAGGTAGTAGAGAACAAGAAGTACTGTCCTTGCAAAGTAAATTCAATTCAGATTTAATTAATGCTTTCTCTGGAATTCAAAATATTTAAAGGTGTAAAAGTCTCATTGCAGGCTTGAAACCTGGTACTTGTCTTTATTGTTGTTTACAACGTTGTATAAAAAGTATAGATTTTTTTTTCAGGTTGTGCATTTAGCCTTTCATCTAAAAGCAGAAAATATATACTCTGCTGAGTTAGGGTCCAGGAAAATTCATCCTTCAAGTAAGGGATCTACTTCAACTGGGACAGGAAATCCTTTATTACCTTCAGCCTCCTGCAGATTTTTGACATGTTAGAAACCTGATCCCAACATGGGGCAGGCCTTCCTAAGCTCTACTTAGTGACTGGAGCTGGAAGAAATTTCCCAGGAGTGTTGAACTTCTTCAGTGGCTAGCTGAACAAAGAACAGAGACTAGAGATCCGAATATTTTCTGATGTTGATGTTGTCAGCTGCACACATAATGACAGAAGAACAGGCAGTATCCCTACATTACATCATTTAAGCTTTGCTTTAAGTTATAGTGATTGTACATTAAAGAATGTTTTAACAACTTTTAAATCTATGTGTAGTCTCTGCATACATCCAATAATATGTATTCATCTAGTCAAGATGAAGCCTGAAATGTAGTCTTAAAATTAGGTTGACTGTAAAAAGCATGGTTTTACATTATAAAATGTAAACTTATTTGTGCATTACTACTTAACTGCCCACTTTGTACTCTCAAAATGAAAATTGGATATTGCTCACAAGATATACCTGTCATGTGGAGAAACTCCAACAGGACTAGCTCAGCTTCCCCTTCCTCTTCTGACTGGGGTGGTATGTTAGTTTAAATAAACAATTGGTTTCTAAAATTTTACAAAAGTAAAAGATGCTTCAAGTGGTAATGACCCCAAATTACATTTCTGAAATAATTTAAACAATGAACTCTTTTGGGTTTTGATCAAACTATTTTACGGACTTTATAGAGATACCGTGTTAAAATAGATCATAACTGCTCAGAAATCAACTTAAAAGAATGAAAACTAAAAGTTTTATTTTGGGTGATATAACTTGTTTTTATCACAGGTAAAAAAGTCTGAGTAACAAATGCAATCTCAGAAAAGCTTTCCATGCCTAACGAAGTGACTGTACTGACCAGATTCACTTGATCCCAGGTAGCAGAAAAAAAATAGATGACTGTGATTTTCCCATTCACAAAGAAAATGCTGTTTCTTCACAGACAACTAGTATTAAATATTGTTAAATATTTTTGAGAAAGTACTGCAAAAAGTTCTACATCCTGTCTGACCAACCAGTCTCCATCCAGGTTAATCAACAGGGGGGAGGCAGAGGGTGAGGTGAGAAAGCCAGTCAGTGCAGGGCTCTGTCTAGATCTCAATAAAAAAGGCCTGAGAACAAATGTTTTAAGAAGATGTGCAAAGCAGAGAAGATCCTGTCTGTGATACTGTCACAGTCTTACCTATCACTGAAAAAAAAAAGTCTATGTCTTATGTAGGAATTTTATTCCTCTCTCCCCTTTTTATTTTTCAATTGCTTGCATGTGTGAGGATATAATTTCTTACTAATCACTAGCAGACCAGAGGCAGAGAAGCATAGGATTTGTAAAGTGTTCCAAGGGGGAAAATTTTATTTGGCACCAGGTGAGAATGTTAAATTTATTTGCATATCTAAAGAACCAAATTGAATAGACTGTAGACAGCTAAGTGTTTTCTGAAATCTGATTACTCCCTTCAATTATAATGTTAATTTATTTTTAAACTAGTTAATTACTGTTTTGGAGGGAGAGGAAATCAAGATCAAACAAATTATGGTAAAACATGAAGCAAGCTGTTCTGACCATTTAAACGCACTTCTAATTTAATGGAATGTTTTCATTCTCATTCAGAGCAGATTACACAAGATTATGTGTGCTGGATAGCTATAAATTCCCTTCGAATCTAAGATAAATTGGAGAACCTCATCACCTTCCAGTTTGTAACAAAATAATTATTTTGGTTCATTTACAGGTGTTTTAGGGAAGAAAAATTGCTATAGTCAAAAGACCTCCCTCCTATCCTTTTCTCACACTTGGCTCAAATGTCACTGATATTTTACCAAGTGTTTGGCAATATATCTTTTGTGGGATCAAACAATAATTTATATCCAAAGAAGTTATTGTGACAGTTCTCAGAAGGCTATGCCTTGGCTGAGTACATATGTATTTATTCTCTTATTAAACCTAGGCTAATCTAGATAAATCTTATTTATTCTAAATGGAGTCTTTTTGGAGGTCAGATAAGGGTTTTAAATAACCAGTGCTTCTCTGCATTGCTATCCTTTGCAGGAAATCTTCCCAAGAGATCTCATGTATGCTTCTAGAAGGAAATGAACCCTTTGAAAATGCAAAGGAATCTTCTAAGCCATCACATCATCTTTGGGTCATGAATGAACTATGAGATAGATATTGCTGTACTATTTAGAATGTCATCACTGACTGAAATCTCACTTTTGTAAATCTATCTACTGTGTATGTTAACAATGCAACATAACTTTTCCTCACACAGTTTCCTAATAATATTTTTTGCTGGGAAAGTTTTCCATAATGCAGGTTTTCAAGTTTCTTGTAATTCTGTCTTAATACAATAATAGTAATAAACATAATGATAATAATAATAGTAATAATAAACCCTCTACTTTCTAAATCAAATGGATGTTGCAAATTTTAAATTTTCTGATGAAAGAAGTATAGAAAGACCTCACATGAATCTGTTTGACAACATTTGGTGTCCTAGGAGACATGTTACGGGAACTACATTCTGTGTTGGGAAACCCTGAGATATCCTCTTCTGGCCATTTAGTAGTACACAGCAGATCCTGTGGTCTCAGGAGCTATACAAAGTAGCTGGAAGGAACACAGGCAGGGATTAGATACAGATGAGGCATTTAAGTATTTATGTACAGACTAATAATCATTCTCCTTGTCTCAGTGATTATTTAAGCATTTTCTACAAAGAAGAATAGCATCAAAAAGCAATGCAGAATTTATTTCAGAATACTTCTACTACATCGAAGGATAAAGTTTCTATCTTTAACTGCATACAGCATTCTAGATCAGAATAGAAATAGCTTAACTCTAAATAGAATTTATCAGATTAATCATTAGCAATAAATCTGTGGAGATGTTAGAGGGTTCTTTTCTATGGGTTTAGCCTCTTTTCCCCCATTTCCCAGTTTAGTAAACTGTGCTCAGAAAATTTAATTATAATTTATAGATTTTTTTTTTTTTTTGAGATATGTAAAACCACACTTTTTCAGAGAATAAAGTATAATGTAAATAACTTCCACCTCACTATTTGGTTTGTCACCACAAATCTCTAACTCTTCAACATTTCTTCAAATAGGTACAAGGAGTATCCAGCAGGTAGGGGAGAAAGAAAGAGGGGAACTAATGGGGAACTAGAAAGATGATTGAATATATTTTTATATATATATATATATATATACACACATATATATATATAGTAGAAAGTCTGTCACAATGATGGGAAATTTAAATGGTATAATTCAATAGTTCTAATTTCAAAACCACTGTGTAGAGACGTTCTGGACAATACTACTTCCACCCTTTTCCAGGATTTCGTTATAACTGCAGACATTGTATCCCATTTGTGTAGCGTATTTGAGTATAATACATGAGGAGATCTAGGAGAGAGATAAATAAATACACTTTTCAGGCCACATAAAGGCATTAAGTACCTTAGTTGGTTGGTCTGGATAATATTTGCTCATAACTTGTTGGAAGCTTTATTTTGTTGTTTTGCTAAAGTCACAGACAGAAGGAGTTGCTGAGTACTTATGTGATATAAGAGACTTTGCATCACAGACTTGGACAGGATGGCACCCAGTGATTATAAGGGCTTGGAGTACAAATCTTGCATTATAACAAAAAAAAAAAAAAAAAAAAAAAGGAAAAAAAATGGATGCTGGTGGTAAACTGCTGGTGGTGATCCTAACATAGTCTAGAACTCCTCACTTTTAACCTTTTTTCTATGAGGAATGCTAGGTCTGAACTGGAGTTGCCATACTTGCTTAATCAAATTTAGCATCTGGGAAGAAAATAAGAAAAGCTGGAGTTCAGTTTCTCTTGGTCAGTGCTAGACCTTTAACAAGCAACACTGAAAATAAATTTCAAACATTAATGAAAAAAAAATGTTTTCATCTGTAGACTTTGCTCTTGCAGTTCTATAGACTTTTCCTGTATTTTTTCTTCTAAAAAAGTGAAAGGAGACAGTAGCAACAAGAGAGTTACTGACTGTATCATTTAAATTGGACAGATTTCTGGAAAGTAAGAAAGAATGCAGCCCTGGTAGAACATAATGTTTATCAATCGCAAAGCAAAAATGAATAAAAGGCAACAAACAGAGCATATCATATGAGTGCCAGAAACGGGCGCTCTTGGAAGGTGGCTGAGCATTGTATCTTGATGAGTAAAGGTGAAGCTCTAAATAAATTTCAGACAGTAAAAGATGTAACAATGGTTAATTCACCACTTTGACTTTGCAAACACATCCATGCTACAAGTGAGTCAGAAGCAGAGAGAGAATGACAGGAGCTGCAGGAGGACCATAACAGTTCTTCCAGAGCATGGAGGAGATCAGGGAAAGTTAGGGAAAGAAGAGAAACAGCAGTATCAGGTAGAATTTTTTACCAGCTCTCTAGTTATCGTACCTGCCAGCTTGACCTCCCTTATTCAAAGAATGAAGAAGTGCACACTCTACTATGTCATTTCACTTTCCTCCTGTACTGGGATTATTCAGCAAGGTTTTGGTAATGGGGAGTTCCAGGAGGGGCCCCTGTGAGCGGAGCCCAGCAGCTGCCTCATGTCACAGCAGAGCCAGCTCCAGATGGCTCTAAAAAGGACCTGCTGCTGGCCAGAGCCAAGCCAGAGAGCGACACTGGTTGGGCCTCTGGGAGAGCAGATTTAAGGAAGGGGAAAAACTGATTTAAGGAGGGAAAAACCTGCTGCACAACAGCAGCTGGGAGAGAGGAGTGAGAACCAGCCTGCAGACCCCAAGGTCAGTTCAGAAGGAGGACAGGAGGTGCTCCAGGAGCCAGAGCTGAAGTTCCCCTGCGGCCTGTGGAAGAGGCCCCTGGTGGAGCAGGCTGTCCCCCTGCAGCCTATGGGTCCCACACGGAGCAGATCTCCACGCTGCAGCCCGTGGAGGAGCCCCCGGTGGAGCAGGTGGATGTGGCCTGGAGGAGGCTGCGGCCCATGGAGAGCCCCCACAGGAACAGGCCCTGGCCTGGAGCTGCAGTCCGTGGAGAGGAGCCCACGCAGGAGCAGGGGTCTGGGGGGAGCTGCTGCCTGTGGGGGACCCGTGCTGGAGCAGTTTGCTTCTGGGGGCTGGATGGCTTCTGGGGGATGGATGGACTCCGTGGTACAGAGCCGTGTGGGAGCAGTGCTTGGAGCCCCACAGGCTCAGTTCGAGAAGGACAACATCCCGTGGGGAGCAGGGGCAGGGCTTGGAGCAGCGGAGCAGATGGAGATGGGAGCAGAGCATGGGGATTGGAGCAGCGGAGACAAACAGTTAGGCACCGACTGCAGCCCCCATTCCCCCATGCTGCTTGGAGGGTGCTGTTTAGGGGGGAGGAGGTAGAAGAGTATGGATGGAGGGAAGGTGATTTTATTTATTATTTTTTATTATTTTTTGTTTGTTTGTTTCTCACTTCTCTAGCTTGTTTGTAATAGGTAATAATTTTGTCTAATCTCCCAATGCTGAGTCTGTTTTGCCCATGACAATAACTGTTGAGTTAAATCCCTGTCCTCATCTCAACCCTTGCACCCTTTTCATTGTATTTTCTTCCCCTTTCCCTTGGAGGAGGAGTGAGGGAGCGGTTGTGGTGAAGCTCAACTGGCCAGCTGAGTAAAACAACCAAACACACCTTCACGCCTTTTAATCTGTCAGCAGCCATTTTTGTGTTTTGAATCACTTTATTCTTCCTGTTACACATATTGCTTGTTTTGAATTTTATTTAAACTACAGCATTACTTTTGAGGAATAAAATATACATGGTTTTAAGATTTATTGCCTCAGGCAAAATTCCTTTTAAAAGGGAGGACTGCAGATAATTCCCGATTTTAATGAAGTATGTGCTTGTGCAAAGAGTAACTGTTTCTAGAAGTATACAGCAGTTTTCATAAATGCTTTATCCCTCATGTGTTCAAGAGGATGGAAAATGCCATGCTGCTCAACCCAAAATTCAAAATTGTGATATATAGTAGCTTACTCTGGATAACATCATCCATGTTTCTTGGTATGTAACAGATAACAGAATAAGCAGCTAAAGGATGGGTGGTCATGGTGGAATGATAAGAGGCAAAAGGAACTTTGATAGTAGGCAGAACGCATTGAGCAGGTTTTAGAGGGGAAGAATGGGATGTCTAACTGTTTAGCTCTGTGCATGAACTAGGTATCTAATCTTTACTATTGTCAACAGCTTTCTAGAGTTTAGTTTAGTTCCCCTTTCATAGTTTTTTGGTGCCATTGAAGATGTCCTTGGATATCACCCCTGGTCTCCAACTGCTGCTCCAGAGGGCACAGATTGGGCACAGACAGTGGTTGTAACTGCAAGTCTTGATCAAATGTCTCAGGAGTCCATTGTTTCTGAAAAGGGACAAGGCACCCGTATTTAGATAACTGAATCCTACCCTTAATCAACACTGTATTAACAGCTACTCAGCTAAAGAAATGTGTGTGTGCCTTACAGTGTGCTGCATAGATCTTTAGACTCATTTCCATTCATCAGGTCACTATTGATTGCAAGGGAATAGAGACCCACTTTGTAAATAGATACCCAGTTGGCTTCATATATGCAAATACTACAGATGTTGTAAAGAATGTTAAATAGATTCAGTTGTCAAACTCCTGTATACAAAATATACATGTCCACAGCCTAGTGTTGCATGCCTGTAAAGAGTATGCAAGGTGACTGTACAATTTCAGTCAGTAGCTGGCTGAAATGTTTATGTCAGAATCCCATAATGATGATCTTACAAGTAATGCAGTGAGGAAATTTTTCAGATTATATGCTGTGCTCAGGCAATGATTTATGTGAAAGAAAGTACAAGTAATAGGAGTGTAAATAAAACTCATAAAAGGTTATTCTCTACTTAGTAGATCATGTGTTTGGATTTAATAGACAACTGGAAAGTAAAATTAAGCATAATGGAATAATGAAGAGATGTTTTAGCCTAGGAGACAGAAATAGGGGTCCATCTTCAATTCTGTCATTGATTTGACTCTGGTAAAAACAAATAGCCTACTTAAATTCTGTTCTTCCTTTTTCGTATCCTTCTGTCTTCTCTATGATTTCTGTGAGCTTGACAAACAAGAGGTCTTATCTTGCATTTATAAATTGTATTTATCAGACAGTTCTGTTATGTTTTGGATATTTGCATTGCATAACATAAAAATCAAAATGATTTGTGGAAAATAACCACTTTGCCATTCTTTGCAAGTCAGATTACATTCTAATAAACATCAGATGAGTCATACAATATTTTTTGGGTACCTGGAGAAATTACAGAAGCTTCAGTTAGATAAGAGTAAAAGGCTTGTTCCACTTAGTTTATTCCAATGGTATTGACATAAAACATGTTACTCTTAAAAATTAAAACTGTGACCTAACAAATATTATCTGAGGGATCTCCATAAAAATAGAGATTAAACTGTTTGGAGCAATAGCCCATCATCTATTTTCTCATTTATTTTTTACACTTCTCTCTGACATTTCCTATTCTGAGTCCACACATGCTTAAAAAACAACCAAAAGCTGAAGAAAAGGTGAGGAAATATAAACTGATGTGGTGAGACCATTATACACAGCTACCAATTTTCTACATTCCCCTTGTCCATTTACAGAGTCAGCTTGACTTAGGCTCTAATCATCTCTCAGCAGTGGGCCAGTAATTATAGCCATAGGGACCAGCTTCTTCCCTTTTATGCAGAGCCATGAAAGCAGAAGGAAACGGCATGACAACAGCTGAAGAAAAAACAGCACCTCCTTGTACAACTTACTCTGTTCTGGCTTAAAGCCTACTGCTGTGTAAACAGCTATTCTCTATTTCCCTTCTTAACCCCTCTCCCAACCAAAAAGCTTTATGGGGAACTCTAGGTGATCCTGCTTGGCAGGGGGGTCTCTTCCAACCTCAGCCATTCCGTGATTCTGTGAACAGGGTAACTTCTCTGGGTTAGAAGGCACTCAGCATCTGAAAGATATGGCTCCGAAATGATTTTATGATTGCAGTTTCTAAATGCTGTTGAAAAAAAAATATATATATCTGGAAGACCTATTTCCCAGTTTAGCAGCCTCTTCCTGCAGAAGGACTATCATGCCATTTAAACAGTTTAATGTAACTGCTGCTATTTTCTGCAGACAATGTCTGATGCTTAAAGCGTCTAGTTCCTGAGTGGTAATTGCTCCCCTAAAAGAACAATACATTTGCCAGGATTGTTTCACACTGAACCTTTGCACTTCTGACAAGTGTAAAAAGCCATCAAATTATGTTGTTGTGATAATATCAATAACTTCAATGTTCGGTGTCTTTTATTTTGAAACACATACAAAAAGATGGAAATGAGTAGCAAGGCTATGACTTTCTGAGTTTATAACTGCATTTCAAAGATTATTTGACATTACAATAAAATTTAGGAAGCAGTTAAGACTGTTAACAATATGTATTCTGTTTCTTTCTCTCTCATTATACAAACCAAGAATCAAATGGTAAATGCAACTAATAAGAACTGCCCTACTGGATTACATCAGTCATCTAACTGACAATTCTACCAGGCTTAGAGCAGAATACAAGAACCAAGCTAAGTACTTGAGTTTATACTTTGACCTCCACAGCAACCTGTAATTGAAGGCTACACAGTGTATGACACCCTAAACTGACCAACCAACTGGCCAAATAAAAACAAAACAGAATAAACAAAAACAAACAAACAACAAAAACACATGAAACCAAAAACCAGAAACAGAGAGACAACAGATAAAAAGATCTAATGTTGTGATAATTAATTATGAAATGAGATGTGTGGGGGGAAAAAAGAAACAAAAAAAAACAAGAGCAAACAAGCTAAATATTATTCCTACAATGCTTTATGTGAAACAGAGCTTCACTTTATAGTTTTCTTACAGTATCCACTTAAAGCAAATGCGTTATTGCTCTCTTCACATCTCAGATCACAAAAAAGTTTAGAATTACAATTTAGAGAAGCCAACTGTTTTCTAACTTGATAAAGAAGAAAGAGCCTTTCAGAAACCAAGGATATAGAGTTACCCTGTAACTTCATGACAATATGAATTTGCTCAATAAGTGGGCTGTCTGAATATTCTCATATGTAAACCTTGCAATCTGCAATGGGCTTCCCAGGCTAGAGGAAGACTTCAGGAAGCAGAGCAAAATTTCAGAATTCCCTGTGAATCTTCAAGAGCCTAGTGTTTGTCAGAGTATTGTATAACTAAGTTATGGATTTATGCTCTAATTTCCTGTATATATACAGCATTGACTTAAGTGAATAAATTGTTTGCTTGTGTCAAAACAGTGGAATAAAAGTTTGTGGACACTGGCCAACATGAGAATAATATTTCTATATTATGCTACTACTCTCCAGGGAAGCTACTTCCACATAAACTCTTAAGATGCTAAGAAAAAGATCTAGAAGGGCAAGCCAGAGGACAGTCACTTCCCACAGCACATATTACCCAAAACAGAATAATCCTTATTGCTTATAGTCTCACTGTGAGCTATATTGAGTTTAAAACAAACTTTAAGAAGGCAGAGGAGAGGTTTATGCCAACTCTGCAATGTTAGCAAGATGTAAAAATGTTATTATTTTTTTTTCTAGTAAAAAAGTGGTTAAGTTCACTTGAGTTAATAAATGTGACCTTTTTCTTTGTAACAAATAAGAACCATACAGTTTCAAGACAGTGTGTGAGTTCAGTTAGAAACAGTGAGTTACGTCTCACAGACACAATTCTAATACAATAGGTTTGTGTTTTGCTTATGTATTTTGACAGATGTTTGTCATTTACAGGCTATCTGTCTTGGAGAGCTATCCAAATCATTTTATTTTTCACGTTTCATTACTGAGTGCCTAAAACAACAATCAGCATCTTTTAGTCAATACAGTGGAACTGGGCAGTGTGCTTATCTGGGCAGTGTGTCATTTCCTGATGGACAAAACTGGAGAAAATACAGTAGTTACCTACCTTTGTGTCATTGTTAAGACACTGTCTACAGTTCCCTATGGAGTATGCAATGCTGAACAAAAGTATTTAAAAACATTACTGAAATTGGAATTTGCATTTCTGAAAATTCCAACATGACTTCTCTTGACATTAAATTGTTCAAACACCCCTAGTTTTCTTTCCTCAGCTATTCAGTAGTTCTTCAGGCTTTGCAGCACTAAGCTTGGATGACACATCTCTCCCACTTTCAGGTGATGATACAAGAAAACAGGATTGTTGTGTAAAGGGCAATCCTGCCTACAGAGCCAGGCATGTGGACAGTATACTAAGTATGGCAGTGGAGGAGTCTCTTTAAAAAATGCTTTGGAAGGAGGTTCCCCTGCTTTGGTATTGCAGACCCTGAGTGCAGCACTTGGCCCTGCCGCCCTTGCCTTTCCTCAGGCTCTGGTGCCTGTGTTCAAGCCAGCTGTGGTGCAGCCCAGCTGGGTGACCTGGGATCACAGCACTGGGACCTCACTGGGGCAGATCTGTATCTCCTGTCTTCCTTTTCTGCCTTCCTCCCATGGGGCAGCCATCCATTGCAGTGCCCTTGTGTGCCAAAGTGTTTAGTCAGAACACTTACTGATACCAGGGTTCACTTGACTCTTCTGCCATTGGAGTACTTCTTTCCACCTTGTGAACCAGAAAGAAATGTAAGCTTGATAAGGAGAGGTAAAAAGCTCAAGATGGATTAACATTCTGAATAAATGAATTAGACTCTCAATGGGGCGAGGACAATTGAGTTTATTCCCATGCTCTGAAGATCATTTATGCATTTTGTGTTAAACAGTTAATGGGAAAGGAGATACTATGCTCTTTCCAAAAGAGGGACTCCTGAATGTTGTGCTGTTCAGCGGCTTCAACAGCACCCTCCTGAGGACCCTTCTCACAGTGGCATCTGGAAGGATGAGGAAGTCTGTAACTCTTCAGTCAGGGGAAGACCTTGTACCTATCCTGTCACCTTTGGTTAACTTCTAGAAATAATTTTTTATGGTAAGGGAAGAGATGAAAGAGTTGAAGGAATCCTCTTTGCCTGTGGATTTCCTCTTGGCCAGAGGCAGTGAGGGTTCTGAAATTTCTCTACAGCATTCAGATTGATTTAAAACACACCAAGATAACTGACTGTTCTTCTGTGTACTTTTCCTGTACATGGAGCCTGTGTATCTTGTAACAGGATTTTGGCTTCCCACTTGGTATCTAGTTACTGTGATGTTTAGTGCTGCAATCAGTATCTAAAGCCCCATATCCTTATTGCTGTGTTAACAAGGTAATGTCTGAATGAGGATGTTACCTCAAATTATACTTATGGGATCCTTATCTGCTCTTATTCAAATGTGTGTGGATACCAAGAAAAGCATTTGGAGTTCTGCTTACTTCAATAATGAATGAAGAGAGGTTATTGCTATTTCAGGCTATGTCAAACTGAAGTGATTCAATTGATGATTTTTCACAAGGATGTCTCTTCAAGTTAGTGCCTTTCACCAAAAAATTCATTAATTCATTTACAGATAAATGAACATGAGTAATTTCCTAGGCTGTTGTATTAGACTTTAATGGAAATACAGTGGTTAATTAATTTCTGTGATGGAGAGAATAATCCTTAAAGAAGGAAAAGAGACACAAAGCATGGAGACTTGTATGACCTCACTACAAGAAAGTTTTCAAAAGAAAATTTCTGTTTTAGCTTGCTTTTAGGCAGTGCTAATGGACCAGAAAGGGAACAGACCTGCATTTTCTAAAGTCTACAGGCCTTTATAACCTGTGGGGAACATTGTCACATTTCTAAATGTACCTGCAGCCCTGCCTGTCCCTGTCCTGGCCCCAGGGCTCCCCCACCTGCCCAGGCCTAGGCCCGGGGGCCCCCCCGCCCCCGTCATCCCGGGACCATGTGCCCTAGCAAGGCCACACTAGGGCCAGGCTCCAGCTCCCCGCAGCCTGGCCTGGCCATGGCCCCTGCCCAGCTGGTCAAACTTGTGGGCCCATGTCCCGGCCTGGCCTTGGCCTGACCCCATCTCTGTCCCCAGGAAAGTGCCTGGGATTGGGGCTGTCCTGGTTTCCCTAGCTGACTGATCCTGGTGCAACAGCGTGATGGGACCTGGCTGCTATGTTCTGCCTTCAGCCACCATGGGCAACCGCCATGGCCCCCAGGGACACCCTGACCCCCATGGGGCTCTGACAGGTGTTTGCCTAATGTAAAGTGAAACACTTGAGAGAGTATCTTCCCCTAAATGAGAGACTGAGACAGAGAAAATGCCAGAAACTCTTCATTGTTTATAGTAATGCTGATCATGTCTGTGACTGCCAGTCCGGTCCACTTTCTATATAGATATTATACTATGTACTTAAGGCCTGCACTATATTAGTTCTCTGTTTTAAGAACTATGGGTGAATAGTGGAATAGATTACACTTCAAAGAACAACATTAAGGACAACCAAAATGAATGTGTGTAATAGGTCATTACAGAATCACAGAATCACAAAATTGTAGGAGTTGGAAGGGACCTCGAAAGATCATTGGGTCCAACCCCCCTGCCAAAACAGGTTCTTCAGAGCAGGCTGCCCAGGTAGGTGTCCAGGCGGGCCTTCAGTATCTCCAGAGAAGGAGACTCCACAACCTCCCTAGACAGCCTGTTCCAGTGCTCCGTCACCCTCACCATGAAGAAGTTCTTTTGCATGGTTCTGGGGGACTTCCTGTGCTCCATCTTGCGGCCATTGCCCCTTGTCCTATCCCCACAAACCACTGAGAAGAGGTTGGCTACATCCTTCTGTCTCCCACACCTCAGGTGTTTATACACATTGATGAGAACCCCTCTCAGTCTTCTCCAGGCTGAACAGACTCAGGTCTCTCAGCCTTTCTTCATAGTGAAGATACTCCAGGCCCCGTATCATCTTTGTGGCCCTCCGCTGGACTCTTTCCAGGAGATTCCTGCCTTTTTTGTACCGGGGGGGGCAGAACTGGACACGGTACTCCAGGTGAGGCCTGACCAGGGCAGAGTAGAGGGGGAGGATCACCTCCTTTGACCTGCTGGCCACGCTCCTTTTAATGCACGGCAGGATCCCATTGTCCGTCTTGGCCACCAGGGCACACTGCTGGCTCATGGTCAACCTGTCATCCACCAGGACTCCCAGGTCCTTCTCCTCGGTTACAATCCTCTCTTCTCTGTTCCCAGGATGTGATGACCTCTCTATTAGGAAATTAATTGCATTTCCAATACTGTGGGGAATGCCAATGCAAAGCATAACCAAGGAAATGACCTGTGAGATTAACTAGTCTGTTTTGCTACCACTGCAAAATCATTCCCATGAACACATTTTATTCATATTGTCTCCAGACTCAGGTAATAGCCTATATTCACATCTACTAATATTTTAAACAATGGGACTTTTACACCTTCAGGAAATAATTGAACATAAGTGGCCTTCATTATATTTTTTTTTTTAACTATTAAACTAAGTTTTATTTTGCCCACACTACTATTAAAAGTGAAAAAGGCGATTTTGTATGAGAAATAACATCTTAAATGAGCTATAAAAGTGCTTGGCTTCTATTTCTACAGTTTTGGGCAAAACTCGGAAGAGAACAAAACTCTGAAGAATTTAGCATGAAAAAAAAAAAAAGAACTTATATTGGATTTTATAATTGGTCTGGTTCATTAGATATTCAATACACAACTGCTGAGTACAATTTTTCAGGTATGTTTTTTCCAAACATTTACCTCCATATACAGATGCCACAAATTGTTTTGGTGCCTACGAGGTAAAATCTGTAAGTCTGCAAGAGTATCAGTGAGGCAAGGCTGAGTCAGGATAATTTTTATTTTTGCAGTGCATTAGAAGAAAATAAAATTAAGTTTGAATGGAGTTTGCTAACATGTCTATTAGAAAAATAATGCTTTTTACTTATAACCTGAGCAAATTTAACATGGTATCACTGAAATACAATAAAAAAAAACACAGTGCATTTTATAGTCACTTTTTTAGAGTAGAACCACATGTTAAATATTTACACGACAGTCTGCAAAAGTTCCTGTTCTGAAAGTGTTTATTAGGTACAACTGGATTGATTCTGCTTTCCTTGCATCTTGTGGAGTCATTTATACCTGTGCAATTATGTATTTCATTTCATATTATGTACTTTTAAATGAGATCTTGGCAGCACAAAGGGGTCATAAAGCCAGTCAATATAATCATTGAGGAATACTTTCATTCTCTGCATGGTGTGCATCAGCTTAAAGTTCTTTTATCACTCCTCTTCATAAGCCTATAAATACAAACCGTAAAAGCTATAATTAGAGAAAAGAGAGCTTGACTACAATATTAAAATATGTGAGGCAAGTGAAAACTAGAGCTATGGAATGAAATGACAGGTCTAACATAGATCTGACTGCATTTTCCTACTGCTTCCATGTCCTGAAAGATGCCAGGATTCTATTCAGTCTGGGAAAGATAAGCTTGTAAGTGAGGTGGTGGCTTGCCTTTACTCCTACAGCATAGCTGAGGTGGATCATTCCCATATTGGAACACTTTACATACTACCTCTGTATTAAGCCAGTGAAGTTTTTCCCCTTTAAAGGCCTTGCCTCAGTTTTCTTTCAAAGTCACACACACACACACACATATATATATTCTTTTTTGCCGTCTCTTAAACTTCTCATAACATTTTAAAAAATAATCAATTAATACTTTGTAAATGTTTAAATGTTTTTATTCTCTATATATCATTAAAATTACCTGAGAAACAAATTTATTTCTGATATTTATAATCCTGAGATTATTGGATTCACCTGGTACCCTGTAAAACACAACAAAAGGGAATCTCACAGCTGACAAATAGTGCATTCACAAGTGTTGTATGGCAATGAATGATTTATTTTTCTAAGCAGAATACTTCAGCTAAGCAAAAACTCACCAGGCAGGCTTCTGGAACCACAGGATATGCAAACTACTTTGCCACTCCTATTTAAACTGTACCTAAATCACTAGAAAACACGTTAAAAAAAAAAAAAAAAAAAAAAAAAAAAAAAAAAAGCAAATGCTGCTTTCCTAGAAGGACAGAAGAACAGAAAAAGGTGGAAACAAGGAACAAGGATTTTTTTATTTTTTATTTTTTTTACTGAATATACATATTTTTCCATTAGTAAAAATATTCATGCAGGCATGAATGCTGAAGTGATTTTGCATCCTAGCAAGGAGTCACTGTTGGATATACTTGGGAAAAAGACACATTGGTTTAACACAATGTAGATTGTCCCTCCTTCTTCCATATCGCTTCCATATAAGGTTATGTCTCCCTTCCATATATACCTCTTACTGTAGAATGCAAATCCAAAAAATTGATACCTTTTTTGGAAACCAGTTCTCCAGTAAGCTGATAAGACCAGTTCTCCAGTACCTGTATTAAATTACTTCACCATTCCAGATGATGATGATATAAAATATTAATTATACATGGATACTTCAAGCCCTCTTTCAATTAAAAATAAATAAATAAAAAGAGAACAATTTTGGGTACATAAAAGAGGGAATAAAAGAGAATGCAAGAGAGGTATCTTGAATAGAGACCAGTTTTGACCACTGCTTCATGGCCATTGACATTCACAAAAATATTATCTGCAAGGTTCCATTTTCTTCACTTTTTAATGTCATGATTTAAATGAACCTGAGAGAGATTGTTTTATAACACTTTTTCTCTTTCAGTTTGTGCATGTGTCTCTTCTGGAGTAAGAAACTTGTAACTAAGCCAAAGAATTTTTGGAGAACGTGAAAATACTTGCCATGGTAATTATAGGAAGGCAGCAGCAATATCTAAAAACAGATATTATGACAGAGTAGGCCAGAGCTGGAGGGAAACCTATATTGTGAAATAATTCATGAAGTGTATATGATAAAATGATTGCAAGAAGTGATGCATGGCAAGGAAAAGCAATAGCAGTGTTCTTTTCAGGCAGACTACGTTATAATTTGACAACGAACTTTAACAATTTTAAAAACTTTGATGAAATTACTAAAAAAGGAAGGTTCTGATCCAGGACATGTCTATGAGTTGTAAACTTAAGATTTTGTCTTTATGTGGTGTGTTAGACATCTGATTTTGCCTGTATAACTGTCAGGAATTGAATGGTTCAAGTATTATGCTCTGTGCTATTTGCTGGATACAAGTGCAAAGGAGTATTGGATGGAAACGAGGGCATCTTAAATACTCAGAAGGAGAGACAAAAGATGTCAGTCAACCAGTCAATGACACTTATGGTTGGGTTAGAATGAAACGCTTTGATTACTGAAATGCCACAAAGACTCTGACTGAGCTTTCAGCTTTCACCTATTTTTGTCAGTGGCACTGCACTGTCAAGTTTATCTTGAAATATGCATGTTGGGTTGTGCTACAGGACACTGGAAATGATTGAGTAGCCCATAGCCCCTTGACTGGACCACTCTCACGGGTTTCATTCACATGAATCCTAAGGCATTAAGTATGGGCTTTTGACTGCATCCAGGTCTCACAGTGAGATGGAGACAAGGCATGGTGAACGGTGTACCTAGACCAAGACCTGAAAAAAAAACACACATATAAGTTGGAAGTGTAGTGTTTTCAGGGGTGAAGATCATGGTAAATAACTGTTCAATTATTAGCTTCTCAGGCCCACTTTATTCATAAATGCAATCATGATGAGATGCTGTTAGTTCTAGAAGAGAAAATGCAGGTGGTCATCCTTTTGTTTGAGGAATGGTTGTTTTGCAACTTTACCATGGACTAATCCTTTTTACTCCAACATTAGTTCTTCATGCACTCCTTCCTCTAGAAAAAGGCTGTGTTTTATTGGTCTTTCTTCTGAGGAAAGTGGAGTCTGTTTCACTTGAGATGTTCATGGAGAAAAATGTAAAATTTCCCCAAGCTTCTAACTCCTAATATAATAAAGGCAATAAAGTTATAGTTATGAGTATTAAACCAATGCTCAATTTTTAAACAATCTTGATAATTATTAGATAAAATACTAATTTTACTTTCATCTTCTGCACTCTGAGTATAATTAAATTAATGCTATTAAATCAATAAAATCTTCATTTATTCAAGTAAAAAATGTAAAATGTGTGGGAGAAATTCTTCCCAAAGAGGAAATATTAATCCTGCTCATCCTAAAATGTTTTTACAGCAATTCATTTCCAGTTTTGGCAAGAAGAACAATATTTTAAGGTAATAAAACATTTCTGAACACAGACCATGAAAACTGATTGTACTTGAGTGTTGCTGGTTTTTATCCAGTTGCTGTTTGAAAAGCCAACAGAGAATCAGTTCACACTGTCATCGTCACTAGATGTTGAAAGGTCATCAAGAAATTGTCAGCTTTACATCTGGTGGGCTAGGTGTGAAGACTGTTGTGGATAATTCATATGCACCTTCAGGGAGATGTATTGA
The DNA here is from genome assembly GCA_011075105.1 of Heteronetta atricapilla. Taxonomy (NCBI): domain Eukaryota; kingdom Metazoa; phylum Chordata; class Aves; order Anseriformes; family Anatidae; genus Heteronetta; species Heteronetta atricapilla. Next base: position 134,351,967 of record CM021731.1, on the reverse strand, counting down.
TCATCCCAACATAAACAAAGAAAGAATTTGTAGTGTCTTTGTCATGAGATATTAATACTACATCCTCAAATAATTGCATTAAACTATATTCACACCATCAGAAATGCATGATTTCTATTCTTACTTTCTACCCATCTGTTATTAGCAGTTCCTTCAACCCTATTGACTTCACAGAAAACCTGGGAAGACGTCTGCCCCTCACTAGATCAGAAATGCTAAACTGTTCTCACAACTTACTTTCTTCTAAAACTACAGGCAAATACATACTTACTTATCCCAATGATAGTGACAGAGCAGACAAAAAGGGTGAACATAGTGTCTGCCAGGAACAGATAAATGATGTTGCTGGTGCATGACTGCACCTTGCTTCTGAACTGCCTAATATTTCACTTGTGACTGGTAGAAAGTCAAGAATTCTGTTACAGATGGACCAAGCATCTTATTTAACTTTGCAAAATTAAACTCTAACATTAAAACATATCAAGGGAGTATACTTGGACTCAAGACAGCCATTTTTATCCCCCTATTCCTTCTGTAATCCAGCTGTTACTGGAATAGACTTCCCACAGCTGCTCTCAAACTTCTTCCTCTTGCATCTAGACCAGGAGACAGATACTTACCAATGGAAAGAAAAGGGAACAAAAACAAGATTATTGTTACAAGAAGCAGGAGTTATTAATTTCCTAACGCCATGTATTTTTTAACTAGATGGAAAAACTTTTTTTTTTTTTTTTTTTTTTTTTGTGGTGGAAGCTTTCAGAAGTTGCAGACATCTTCATGGTATACATTTCCGTTAGCTCAGGGGTCTCTGAAATGTTTTGCTTGAAAACATGTTGGAGTCCTTAGAATAGTGAATAGCTCAGTGATAGAGACAAGCATCTGAGATGCAGGAGGTCCTCTTTGACATCTGTGAGTTCAAACCAGAGACAGAAAGTTCAGTTTTATATATGCCACAGGGAATCCTAGCAACCAAGTTTTAGTTATTTGAAATAGTTACCTCCTCAACTTTCTGTTGAGGCCAGAATAGTAGTGTCTGTAGAGGAGGGAGATCCAACATTATGAGAAATATAAATGAATAAAACACAAAAGAAAGAATGTGACAAATAAGTCAAAGAAAAAACTTACGGGAGGTCCATGCTGCTTTAATTTCAGCTTTATAACCAAAGGGAATGGAAAAGGAATATTGATATGACAGATGACTAAAGTTGGTATAATGTCAAATTTCTAAGAAACGTAAACAAAAGTTAGCCTGTGGCCACAGAAAAATGTTGAACACCAATAAATCATAAAACAGAAGCAAGATGGCTCTCACAGCCCTCTCCCTGCAGTTTTCCCATCAATGTTGTAAAAAGCTGAGGCAAATCACTTTTCTTTATAAGGGATTTTAGTTAAGGAAATGAAACCCTCTTTTAGGAGACAGCAAAGGAACACACATTCCCTCACCAGTGCAGACTGCCCAATAGACACATGCAGACTGACCTATAGACACGTTATCAAATGCTCATTCTTGTAAGATTCTAGCAAATAAGAGCCCTCAGTATAGTAACTCAAGGGTGGAACAGGCCTTGCTCCCAGATCACTGACCCTCACATTAGTTAGACCATATCACAAGAGCAAGAATATATACATATATAGAGTTATATGAGTTCCCAAAGGCAGGGAGAATGAAGTACTGTGTGAGCAGATCAAGTCTGAGACCATCTAAGAAAACATAAGGTGCACAAGTCCATGGGACCTGATGAGATGTATCTGAGGGTCCTGAGGGAATCATAGAATATCCTGAGTTTGTAAGGGACCAACAAGGATCATCAAGTCCAACACCTGGATCCCCAAACAACTACCCAAAATATCAGACCACATGTTTGAGAGCATTATCCAAACACTTCTTGAACTCCAGCAGGCTTGGTGCCATGACTACTGCACTAAGCAGCCTGTTTCAGTGCTTGACCACTCTCCTGGTGAAGAACCTTTTCCTGATATCCAGCCTGAACTGCCCCTGTTGCAGCTCCATACCTTTTCCTTGGGTCCAATGGCCAGTCACCAGGGAGCAGAGATCAGTGCCTACCCCTCCGCTCCCCTCGTGTGGAGGCTGTATCCTGTGATGAGGTCGCCCCTCAGTATCCTCTTTTGCAGGCTGAAAAAACCAAGTGACTTCAGCCAGTCCTCATGTGTCTTCCCCTCCAGGCCTTTCACCATCTTTGTAGCCCTCCTTTGGATACTCTCTAACAGTTTTACGTCTTTCTTATACTGTGGCATCCAACCCTGCACGCAGTACTCAAGGTGAGGCTGTACTATCACAGAATAGAGTGGGACAATCACTTCCCTTGTCTGAGCTTGATGCACCCCGATATGGTTGGCCCTCCTGGCTGCCAAGGTACATTTCTGGCTAATATTCAGTTTACTGACACCATCACTGGAGCTGAAGACAGAGGTGAAAAATTAATTGCTCAGCACCCCCTGCCTCTGCCCCAGTTATGCCAGAAACATGCATGATAGTTTCTTTAAGACAGTCTTTTTCTTATTGTTCAAAACTGATTTATGGCAAGCTCTATATTAATCAATATAATTAGAACAGCTCATGCACTTGAGGAATGTAAATAAGTGATAAGTTCATACTACATTATTTTTATTCCTATTACATAGGAAGGAAGGAAGAAAGGGAGGGATGAATAAGTTGTAAGACAAATAAGAAATATATCCTTGACTAGAGGTAGTACTTAGTAAGGAAATATTTTTTATCTCCAGCAGTTTATAATGTTTCTTACCAATATCCATTATGTGTAGAAAGAGCTTTGTGTATTTATTTCTAGTATTGTGCACAACTTCCAATAGGAAAGATCAGTTTTGAAAAGCCTAGAATGAAGCCTCAGTACATCAAAAAATATACAAATATTCTGTGATTCAGGAGGAAAAATCACTTGTGTTTATGTGGCAAGGTTTTGGTAGTGGAGGGCTGTAGATGTGGCCCCTATGAGCAGAGCCCAGCAGCTGCCCCATGTCATATCAGTGCCAGTTCCAGACATCACCAAAAGGGACCCACCACTGGATGAGCCAGAGAGCGGCGCTGCGTGGGCCTCTGGAAAAGCAGATTGAAGAAAGGAAAAAAAATAAATAAATGCTGGGCAACAGCAGATGGAAGAGAGGAGTGAGAACATGTAAGAGAAACAGCCCTGCAGACCACAAGGTCAGTGCAGAAGGAGGGCAGGAGATGCTCCAAGCGCTGGAGCAGAATCACAGAATGGGCACTGTTGGAAGGGACCTCTAAAGATCATCTTGTCCAACCCTCCTGCCAAGCAGGATCACCTACAGAATGTTGCACAGGATGGCGTCCAAGCAGGTTTTGAATATCTCAAGAGGAGACTCCACAACCTCTCTGGGCAACCTGTTCCAGCGCTGCCACCTTCACAGTAAAGAAATGCAAGAAGTGCCCCTTCATACTGAGCCAGAACCTCCTGTGCTTCAGTTTGTGCCCATTGCCCTTCATCCTGTTTCTGGACACAACTGAAAAGAGACTGGCTCCATCCTCTTGACACCCTTCCCTCAGATATTTATATACATTAATGAGGTCTCCCCTCAGCCTTCTTTTTTTCCAGGATAAACAGGCCCAGTTTTCTCACCCTGTCCTTGTACAACTGTCCCCTAATCATCTTAGTGCCCTTCCTCTGGACTCACTCCAGTAGTTCTATGTCCCTCTTGTACTGGTGAGCCCAGAACTGGATGCAATACTCCAGGTGTGGCCTCACCAGGGCTCAGTAGAAGGGGAGGATCACCTCCCTCAAACTGCTGGCAGCACTCTTCCAAATGTACTGCAGGATACCATTGGCCTTCTTGGCCACAAGGGCACATTGCTGTCTCATGGTCAGCCTGCTGTCCACCAGAACTCCCAGGTCTCTCTTGCAGAGCTGCTCCCCAGCAGATCAGACCCCAGCCTGCACTGGTGCTTGGGGTCATTCCTCCCTAAGTGTAGGACCCTGCACTTTCCCTTGTTTAACTTCATGTTCCTCTTGTCCCAACCCTCCAGCCTGTCATGGTCTTTTAATTCATAGCATGCAGAATGGCAGCAGAGCCCTCCGAGGTTGTCAGCCACTCCTCTGAGTTTGTGTTGTCAGCAAACTTGCTGAAGGTGCACTCAGTTCCATCACCCAGGTTGTTGATGAGTAAGTTGAACAGCTCTGGACCCAGTAATGACCCCTGTGGACCACTGCTAGCTACAGGCCTCCAACTAGATTCTGCACCATTGAGCATAACCCTCTGAGCTCTGCCATCCAGCCAATTGCAAATCCACCTCACCGTCCACTCATCTAGGCCACACTTCCTGTGCTTGTATATGAGGTTGTCATGGGAGTGTCAAAAGTCTTGCTTTTGACAGTGTCAAAAGCCTTGCTGAAGGTAGACCACACCCACCACTTTCCCCTCATCTACCCAAATCGTTTGTGGAGAGGCCCCTGGTGGCACAGGCTGTCCCCCTGCAGCCCATGCGTCCCACGTGGAGCAGATCTCCACGCTGCAGCCCATGGAGGAGCCCCTAGTGGAGCAGGTGGATGTGTCCTGGAGGAGGCTGTGGCCCATGGAGAGCCCCCGTAGGAGCAGGCCCCGGAACGGAGCTGCAGCCCATGAAGAGGAGCCCACACAGGGGCAGGGGGCCTGGGGGGAGCTGCCGCCCGTGGGGGACCCATGCTGGAGTAGTTTGCTCCTGGAGGATGGACCCCGTGGTACGGAGCCATGTGGGCGCAGTTCTTGAAGAGCTACTGCCTGGGGGCAGCCCCCGCAGGCTCAGCTCGAGGACACATCCCATGGGAGGGACCCCACGGGGAGCAGGGGCAGGGAGTGACCGTGAAGGAGCAGCAGAGATGTCAATGCAGTTATTGACTTACTGCAGCCCCCATTCCCCATTCCCCTGCACCACTCAGGAGGACAAAGAAGAGAGTGAATGGGGGGAAGGTGCTTTTAGCTTGCTTTTGGTTTCTCACTGCTCTAGTCTGCTGTTGATAGGCAATAAATTCTATTAATCTTCTTATGCTTAGTCTGTTTTGCCAATGACAATAATTGTTGAGTGAACTCCCTGTCCTTATTTCAACCCTTGAGCCCTTTCCACTATATTTTCTTCCCCTTTTTTCTTTGAGGAGGGGGTGTGAGAGAGTAGTTGTGGTGGATTTTAGCTGCCCAGTAGGGTAAAACCACCACAGTAATTCAATCTCAGCTCATTGCCAATTGCTGTATTTTATGTCAAGAAATTATAGCCCAAACACTGCACTGAAATCAAATCTCTGTTGCATGTAATATAAAAGTACAGATGTCTTTCCTGTGTAAATTAGAAAAACAAACAAATAAACAAAACAAACAAACTAAAACAACAAGCAACAGCAAAAAAATGTAGGAGTTTGAGAGTTTGTGTATGAATTTATGTCCTGATCATCGATTAGCTCTACAAGCTTTCAGGCTGACTTCTGGCTCCTGTAGTGTTCGAAGATTCATGATAATTTTTATGTTCAATTTACTAGTTGTTCCTTAAAATATTTTATTAGGCTATTGCATTGTGTTTTCATCTCCGCAAGTTTATGAGATCTTTTATTTTCTACCATGTGACATGACTTTAGCTTTCAAAAGAATGCCGATTTGCTTTCTAAGAGACTTCTTCCCTGCCTCTGTTTAGTCTGGACTGCTTCCTTTTGCTCTTTCTCTGGATTGGTTGGTATATTTTGGCTTCCCACTTCTAGTATCGTAACCTTAATGGTGTCAGTGTACCATGCAAAGGGTTAATTATAGCATCTACTTCTTATAACTTCATAACTTTATAACTAACTTTTAATGCGTTTTCTTATTTTTATGTCAATCACCTTCTGAATGCTAAGCACAATTCAATAATATCTTTTGGCCTTCTGGAGCCTACAGAACTGCCAACTCTATGTAATGGTTGCTGTTACACAACAACCTCTCCAGCTGCAGGATTTTCAACAAGTTCCTGGGTGCTACTGAAAAACAGTTAAACATTTAAACATTTGCATCTTATCAAATGGGATGTGGACCAGTTTGAGTATGAAAGTCATTGATAATATCTAGAAACTTCTTCTTTATATTAGAGTCACATATGCTATTTGCACAGTCCACATGGATTACTCAAGCATTTTCTTCATTTGATGTTTTTAATCTCTCTGTATGGCAGCCATTGTTGACATTGTGTAGCTGATAAACATAAACTCAGTATTATAGTTTTCCTAATAAATCCCGAAATATCAATCAATATAGATTCCTGTTAACTACAGAGGGTTTTTTGTTTTGTTTTGTTTGTTTGTTTGTTTTTGGTTTGATTCTAGGTTCTCTGTAACAGGTAGCTAATCTAACATCATCATGACCCACTTTCTTTACTGCTTATCTTATCCTGGTACAATGGTATTGTCTTCCATCCATGCAATTTCCGAACCTTATGCTGCAACGTGTATTTCTTCTCCTCACTTTAAAGCATACAAATGACCTTGATTTTAAGTGCCAGCAGTGTGGTTCCATTATGGATGAGATACAGTCTGTTCTTTCTGTGCAGACAGAAATTTAATCCAGAAATGTTGTTACTGCCTAAGGAATTGTTAAATGTAACTGAAATGGACCAATATGTTAAAAGAATAAAAAATAAGGAAAAAAGAACTATGTGTGGACACACCCCTATGTGATTGTGCAAGCATTACTTATATACAACAAAAGGGTTAATCAAGTAAGTTAAAATGCAGAGTATGATAGATAGTTCAAATAGTCAAATTGCCTCTTTTATTTCTGCTTTTTGCAGGGAAGAAAGCCCAGTTATTTTTAAACTTTGTTTCCAAGTCAGCTTGCCAAATGCTATGCTCTATTACTCACAAGAAGATGGAACAAGATATAAAATACTATATAGTCTAAGTCTGTTTTACTTCCATAATTTTCTTACAGTTTCCTACTGTCACTTTGGGAGGCTTAGTATCACTCTGTGGCATAATATTCTGTATGAAACACCTGTACCAGACAGAAAACAAAACTAGAGCCTGTTGATTATGATAATGTGTGATAATGTGTGATTAGAGCCTAATCACACATAGGTGGAAGCACCCACCCATTTACCCACCCGCACACCTATAGCACTCATACACACTCAATTTTATAGTTTCCACATTTCTTAGAATATCTTTCTTATAGTATATTTTAATTTCTTACAGCTTCTTACTTTTCTTTCAGTACATAATGCAATTTTTTAAATCTTCTTCTGAATAATAAAAGAAATCAAAATAACACATTTTAATTATTTTAAATAAGAGAAATTATAAGAAGGGAACATTTATTTTTTATGCTCAAAAACAGTTTGTCAAATTATTTGTGATTAACACTTGAAGATTATCTCAGGAAAAGGGCAAGAACTATTGATACAGCTGTTGGTGTCCTGTGAGAGTAGTTCATCTGAAACTGGAACACATTTACAGAAACAATCATTGCTACATAGAGGACTAGCATAGGGAATTCTAGTTGTTCACCATGGAATCAACATGATGAATGGGACTGATCACTATGCTTGAGACATTGAAGTCCTGTCTGTGTAAAATATATATATTTTTTAACCACCCTTAACATTTATAATTTATGATTTATTTTTAATTCCCAATTCTTTTGCTGTTTTCTAATAGAGCTTGGTTGTCTCATAATCAGCTCTCCAAAATGAGACTATATAGTGAATAAACTCTTCTGGATTTTTTGTGGAAAATAGAATTATGAATTAAAAGATGCTTTGATGTTATTAACAGCATTTCATTCTACTGTTGCAGAACAAATGATTTGCATTCACGTTGCACATACTTAATGGCTGTTGGCAAGTTATTCAATTCTGGTCATTCTATTGCGTTTTGATGATGTGATAGGTCTTGCAGTGTTTAAAACTTGCATGTGTGGAAGGCATATCATCAGTCACACTCTTAATGCACTCAGAATAGATGGAAATCCCCTGTTTTTAAAGAAATAAGACAAGACCTAGTAAGTATCTGGGCTCACATGAAAAATCAAGATGCTGAAAGGGAAACAAAGTGTCACTAAATTTACGTGGATTGTAAACTTCTAAGTGGAAGTACTCACTATTCATATGAAGATTCCTATAAATACTTCCTGAACCTAAATTAACTGTATTAGAGAAAGGGAAAAGTTGTTTAATTTTGCCATTGAGAATTCAGGAATACAGATTTTTTTTTTTTTTTTTTTTTTTCCGCACTTTAAATAACTTAAGTTCATGCACACTGGTCATGAAAAGTCAACTAGACACAAAAGACTTCATTCTTCTCTGTGTGCAGTCTCATAGTGACATATTTGCTTACAAAGTATTCATAACTTAGTAGAATAAATATTTTAATACAAAGAATGTGGACGGGTATAAGTATGCATCAGTTTATTGAGAACATGGTGGGTGGTTGAATGTTCAATTGCTGTCTCTGAGGACATTCTAGGTGCTATTTTGTGAAGGCATGACAACACAAAATCTGAAATAGATAAAGCAACCCTTCCCCTTGTGCACATAGACTTACATCCATCATATTCTGATCCTCCCTACTCCTCCCATAATATTGACCTATGAGGGAAAAATTCAGGATGTCTATGGAGGACAAAGAGAAGCATTTATTTGCTTATTAGCTGCTTAAACAATCTTCCTAGTGTATAATAAGTCGGGGCGAACTTATCACACCCTACAGGTGCCTTAAAGGAGGCTGTAGTGAGGTGGGGATTGGTCTATTCTCCCAAGTGCCTGGTGACAGGACAAGGGGGAATGGGCTAAAGTTGCACCAGGGAAGGTTTAGGTTGGATATTAGAAGAACTTCTTTACTAAAAGGGTTGGTAGGCATTGGAATGGGCTGCCCAGGGAAGTGGCTGAGTCACTGTCCCTGGAGATCTTTAAAAGACATTTAGATGTAGAGCTTAGTGATATGGTCTAGTGGAGGACTGTTAGTGTTAGGTCAGAGGTTGGACTCAGTGACATTGGAGGTCTTTTCCCACCTAGATGATTCTGTGATTCTGTGAAGTAATTCACATTGACAGATGTGAATTGAGGAACTAAAGATCACTTGGATCTGATATGACTTACAAAGAAAAGGATGACTTCTAAAGAGAACAGGAAAGAAATAAAACAACAGGGAAAGAAAAAGAAATGAGGAATTATTATTTTGCATATGGGGGAGACCTTATAAAACGTCTATATTATTAATTATTTCTTTTTGTTTCCATACCATAGTAGCAAACTTGCTATTGTGTTTTAATGAGGAACTCCAATCAACTTTATATTGTGTTATCCAACAAATAATAGTAATATGAGCAGCTATTGCTTCTAATGATGTTGAATGGGTTGTTTTATACCTTGTTTGACCAGAGATTAGAGAAGAGCAATGAGCTAGAATTAAGCTGTCAGGGCTTTGACTTCAATGTATACCAAAAGAAGACCACCAATACTGCTGAAAATTTATCTAATGTCTCAGGCCAAGTGTCTGAGTAGCTGCATGGAACTTTTCCCAGTTGTGGGGTCAATAAATGGCGAATGGAAATTAGGCCTTGTTGACCAATCCCATTTTACTGTAAGGAATAAGCTTATTTCCCCTTATTCATATTTTTATCTGTTACTCACTGAAGTGGCAGGCTTTGTAGCATGAGTCACAAGTTCAAAAAAGTCTTTCACATGTGTATGTAAATCAGCAAATAAAAGGAAAAAGAAAAAGAAAGTATTTCTGAATGTAGCTTTTAGCTACTTTTAGTAAAAGTGAAAATGGATAAAAACTGTACCTTTTAATAAAAGGCCAGCAGGGGGATAAATTCATATTTTGGTGATATCTAATCAAGAAGACGGGAGTTTTGGTTGAAGGCAATTTACCGCAAAAAGACATAACGGGAAAGTTGCATGTTTTTTGACAGTTGGATAATAAGCACAATTTATTTATTTATTTATTTGACATTTTTTGCTGGCCAAACTACATGCCACAGCACTGGTTTAATAAGGAAGTGGTAGCCGAGTGGAATCCCATTTTGGAATGCCATAAAAAAAGTTCAAAGAAATTAAAGTTCACTTATTTACTCTGGAATTCCAACAAGAACAACAATGGCAACAAAAACTTCTGTTATAAAACTGGCCTTATTTGTCATTACTATTTTGGAAAACAATGATAAATAATACAGAAGTCACATAAAGTGTGATTCTACTGAAGTTGTTCTGTCCAAACACTCTGCAGTGAACTCAGCCTAACTGCCAGATGTCTTTCCCAAAGGTAAATTTATTCCATAACATATATTGCAATTGTAGCTGGCATACAAAAAATCAAGCCTACCCATGGTGCTGTACTAACAACTGGGGCTGTGCAGAAGTCAGTGCAAAACTCATCAAAACCACAGAGAGACTGTTGGAGTAGAAGCTCATGAAGTCTCCTGGGTGCCAACAGTGCCCACACCAAACAGCTAGTCAAAGGTTTGATTGGACACACAGAGCTGACTGTGATGCAATTAAACACACTTGACAGCACAAACCTTGGTTACTCCTCAGGAACTTGTGGTAGGACCCATGAGTAAACCCTTGAATTCACACAAGGAAAAGTGGACTAAAATGCCAGTTCAGAGTCAAACAGAATTAATGTACTCTAAGGAACACCAAGGCTCGGATTCATCTCACCAGACGAGGTATTTACATAGGAGATGCTGGAGTAGTTGTGTACATCAAATGACAGGACGAGGTTAGTTTTTCTCCCTGCACCTGTAAAATCCATCCTTTAAAAAATATATTTATTTTTATTTATTTATTTTTGTAATTGTGGGAACTACTTATAACCTATTTTTGCCATTTTCACAAAATAACAAAAAAGCTGCTAGATTTCCAATGTACAAGTACTTTTCTCTGTATTTGCATGCTTAAATCATTTGATTTTAGATACATGCTAAAAGCTCAAATATCCTATCTATTAGCTTATCTTTTTTTTTTTTTTTTCTCAGATCTCATTCAAGCCCAGCAGAATAATCATTAATCATAAAATTATGCTAGTAACATTTGAAAATCCTCAGAAAAATCAGTGTGCAACACATCGGTGACTGCTAACACCTTCATCTTCATGAGGTTCCTTATAACCATCATGACACTGATTAGAGATACTTCTGCAACTGCAAAAATCAGAGCAACGTTTCAACTGGCATGATATGTTTGTATGATATACATACTGCCCTGGCTTTTTCTCTTCTATAGTCAAGATTTTTATATTGTGGAAGTACATTTATATTTGCAGAAATTTAGTTAGAATATTTTTTGAAGAATTTTTTGAAGAATGCAAAAAAAATACAAAATTAGATGACTGAATTTTGCTCCACATTTTTCTGCCTTTCATCTCCCTAAACCAGATGTGCACTATTTGAACATATGGAAAAAGATTAATATCTTTACATGTTTTTTTCTTTTTCTTTCTTTCTTTCTTTCTTTTTTTTTTTTTTTTTTTTTTTTTAAAGTGCATGTTTGTATGCATTTATGAAAGCAGCCTCCATTTATATCATGATTTACTTATGGAGATGATGTTCAGCCTTTATTAGAAAATGAGTTCCTCACCTGTTAAAACATCCCAAATGTTATTTCTCTGTAACCAAAGAGAATAATAAAATAAAATAACACCAAAAACTAACTAACTAACCAACAAAATGCCTTTTAAGATTAAAATCTTCTAAAGGAAAGTTGTTAGGAGAGTATGGGACAATCAAGCAGTTTAAGTTTGTAAATTCAATGTGTTTTCAAATATTCGTTCAAAACAGTGTTCCTGAAAATCATACTTTTAAAACATTGAGTGTTTTTTGTGCTTTAACCTGGCAGGCAGCTACAAACAACACCACACAGCCATTTGCTTGCTTCTCCCCCTGCAGTGTGATGGGCAAGTGAATTGAAAAAGGTAAAAATGTGGAACTTGTAGTTTGAGATAAAGAAAGTTTGATAAGAAAGGAAGGGGAGGGTGTGGGGGGTGGGTGGGGAGGGGGTGGAGGTGTTGCACAACACAATATTACTCAGCACTTGCTGACCAATGCCCAGACCCTGAGCAATGGCATCTCCCACTTTTTTCTTTTTTTTTTTTTTTTTTTTTTTTTTTTTTTTTTT
>CM021731.1:134309552-134334474 GCA_011075105.1 Heteronetta atricapilla | reverse complement strand
CGTGCCTCTCCTCTCCTCTCCTCTCCTCTCCTCTCCTCTCCTCTCCTCTCCTCTCCTCTGTTGTCCATCACCTCTTTTGTACATGTTATTTTTGTTATTATTATTATTATTATTATCCTTTATTTTCTGTCCTAATAATCTGTCTTTAATTCAACCCACAAACTTTCACTTTTTTTCTCATTCTCTCCCCCATCCCACTGAGGGTGGTGGGGAGGGTGAGTGAACGGCTGTGTGGTGCTTAGCTATCAGCCATGTTAAATCACAACAGTCAGGATGGATGATTTGGCTTCTCATGTTTTATAGATTTTGAAATTGTGTGGCCACCTCTGTTTAATACATGGGGAGTTTATATAAATTAAGAAGATAACAGACACCAAGTTTTAAAAATAAACTGGAAAATAAACTGAAAATAAACTGGACTGTCTGTGTTTTTGTTAGTATGTGAGTATGCAAACACAAGAAAAGAAAATACACTGGATATGAGCATATTATGTAGAGAAGGATGGGAATATATACTTCAAAAGCGTGATCTAGAAAAGTCACTTAGCTTCACTTCAGCTCAGTTTTCCTACATGTAAAGTGATGAAGCTGGCAGAAAAAATTTTGAGAACCTTCACTTTCTCAGGTGCAAGGTGCTTACAGCTGTCAGTTTTCATTATGTACTTGAGACGAAGGGATAATAAAGTTATACAGTCCCACAATGTACTGTATGATATCCTTCATGTTTGAAAGTTCATCTTTCATGTACAAGTTTTCCTCTGTCTTGGTCCAACATGTTGGATTTAGTACTCTCATTGCCACTGCTGCTTTAAGCTGGTTTGGGTAGGATTTTGTATGTTAAAGAGCATATGGAGGAGCCTGATTTCATCAAAGATGAAATCATTTAAATGAGTACATTAACTCTGTTGCTGCTTGCTGCTCTCTCAGCACGTTCTGAGATGTTTTTGTCAACAAAATCTGCAAAGATCATGGAAGAAAATGTATCTACTGTCTTGTGAAGAAAAAAAAAAAAAAAAAGATCAGAGGCAACTTTCCTTTGCCACCCAACACACGTCCATACAAAGACAGAAGGAAACACTGAGGCATCTATAAAACCAAATCTTCTGTCCTACAAGCTGAACATCTGGAACAGCCTGCCTTTGGCAATTCTGGATGCTGACATAGTTTCTTTGTTAAAATCTGTACTCGTTCTCGTGCTTGTCTTGCAGTACTTGAAATCATTAGACACTGTGGATTTTAGAACTTCATAAATTGTTTGTATGACTAGGCAAGCATTTCTAACTTTATTTGATTAACAAATTTTGTTTGCTTCCTTATGCTTTATGTTCCTTTATGTTTGATTCCTTATGATTTATAAGTTTTAAAATTTATTTTAATATATCATTTTTTATGCCTGATCATCACTGTTCTGCATTCTGCTGAAATGAAGGAAATTTGACTCTTGCTAAGACCTTGTACTAAATGATTGATTTGACTAAGAGTGCTGGAGCCTAATACAAGCTACAGGAATTTAGTTAAAGGTTTTTTTTTTTTTTTTTTTTTTTTTTTTTTTTTTTCCTGAACAAAGTCAGAATTGTTCTGAGCATTTTGGCAGCCATGTTTCACCTTAAAACCTAATCTTATTTTCTGGAATCCAGAAAATAAGTTGCTACAGTATGATAAATACAGAGGCCTGAATCTTCATCTATGTTTTACGTAGCAGTAATTTTTTGGGAGGTCAAAGTTTGAGGTTGGAATGGCTGCAGCAAAAAAGAGCAATGAAACTGAATACCAAGATACCTGCAGACTATTAGTGCAGAATTATCTATTTTATATAGCAACAACTGAATTTAAAAATAACTTAATGCCCTTATTTAATAACCTTATTTAATGACCAAAGTATAAAAACCAGAAGCATCTGCCCTCAGTAGGTGGTTCCAACCTGCACCAAAAGTCAGGAGAGGTGCCTACAGTAAAGAAAAAAAAAAAGTCAAGAATGTTCATCATTCAACAGTGCCTCTCAACCAGCACTCAGGAGGTACCAACCTCTTCATGTTGCCCTAATCACATCTCGTGCTGTTCATGGAATTTAAACATGTAACTAATTTTCAGGTATAGTTCTAGGGCTAAGAAGTTAAAACACGTTAGTCATGAAACTGTGAAGCTCTTTGGATCTATGTTCTTTCATTGATGTTAGCCCCTCTCTGCTGCAAGACATTACATTTTCCTCAGAATAAACTTTGAAAAGGTGCATACTGTACTGAAAAGGCACAGATTGAAGTCGTGGAAACTGCAATGATGTTATAATGTACACAAGTCTGTAAGATATATGTCTTCCACTGATTATGGACATCATTAATTCATTAATGGGAAATTCCTTTGACAACAATAGTGAAGGGATTAGCTCTTTAGACTTAAGAACAAGTGAATCCTTGAAGTTCTGTCCAGTGTGAGAAGCTTTATTTCAAAGAAGGTGAAAACCTGATTTTATTATTGCTTTTATATAATACAGCACAAGGCTATGTACAAAAGCATATTGTGAACTATGGAGCATCCACATAAAACTTTTCAGAAGCTGTTTATGTCCTATTTGAATAATGTTTTCTTTTTACATTACACCTATGCCACTTATTTAAATTGGACTTGATAGAAATGCTGCTCTTGTAAGTTAGCTTAATAAAAAGGCCATGCATAAATGAGCTTCAAATAAAGACAAAGTAGAAGTTAGCAAACAGCAGCTGAAGTTAAAATTACATAAAATAAAAAGCAAACTGTTGTTGTAGCTTCTTAATTGAGATTTTTTAATACATGTTCAAATGAGAAGGCTATGATTAACTAACTTCATATTATAATTCTTTCACTTGATGGATACAACCTGAAAGTACATTGCAATTACAGATCCTGATGAGGACATGATTCCTTCATTGTAAATACATGACTTCATTTTCACTGTAAATCAGTGTCTTTTATTCTCCTTTATCTTTATTCCTTTAGACTTTAGAAGCATCAGATCATCTATCTGAGCAGTTTCCAACACAAATCCCAGAGCTGAGGAATGATTTATACCAGAACCTCTTGTATCAGCAGAGCTGCACTTTTTCTCCAGAATTTTGTCATATCCTGTTTTGCATATCTTAAGCATAAATGTATTTTCCACAGGGGCAGGATATGGTTTGTTTTGATCACCATCTGAAAAACACTCACAAGCCAAATGAAGAAAAACAGACTCAAACTTCTTTCTCCACAGAGTTTGATAAATTATTCTAATATGCAGAAATCCTATGGAAGAGGTAGGGATGGTCCAGAATTAGAGCACTACCACCTCCCTCTCAAAATAATTTTAATTGATCATTATTTTCCACTATGTCCCTTTGCCCATAGGATGTCTCCTCTCCCTGATAAAATTTTAATTTTAATTTCCTTATTTCTGTGGATCCGATACATGTGGCACATTGCAGACTGTGCAGTCAAGTTGTACATTTCCAGATTCACACATGGTTTGCCCTGCAGATCCCTGTTCTGGGTCCCTGGGCACCTAAAGTAGGGATCTGGGGCAGCAGAGGTCTTTTTATGCAGAATTGGATGTCTGTATGAAGGTAAAACAGAAACATGGAGGGAGAGTGCACACCGTGGTCTCCTTCAGACACACAGTCATCACCACATGCTCAGAAATAGGGCTCAGGAGCTGGGACAACTGAGATGTCCATTGAGCACAGAGCCTCAGAGTGCACACCAAGGCCAATGGCCGTAAGATCTCCTATTCATATTGTCTGCTCTTCATAAACCAAGATGTAGTGGGACAGGCTGAGTAATACCATTGCTCTGGATCTGAGCTGCCTTCAACAGAACTAGGCTCAGCTCTTTCTGTACTGTGCCCACACTGCGGTGAAATCTGTTTCTGTGTGGGCTGGCAGAGGTTCAGCAAGGCTCATTAGATTTGCTTCAGTGTTGCACTGCCCTGGCTGCACTGCTTTTGGGACTCAGTGGCCATATAGCCACATGAAAAAGTCATTATGTCTGATATGATCAATCCTGATAGAGTTTGGCTAGCAGTTATCCTGGACATAAGGCATAGATTATCTGGGACCAAATGCGGTGCCCATAGACAGTGGAGAACTGATCTTATTTAGGCACCATGACCATTCATTTCTGAAGGATGCCTATGTCCCAGCTGGATTTGGAAACACTTCCGTGAATCAGAGCTGAAATACTTTTCTCTCTTTCTCCTTCCATTCAAGCCACTTACTTATCCAGAAGTGGCAGTGCCCCAGGATGCAGAACATGAAAGAATATATTGTATTTCAGGTACAGACTTAGCAGACCAGGATTCATTTCTGAGATCTCCCATAGTGTAAAGGTATTTACAGATCTCAACTTGCCTCTTTGTTTGGGATCTGTTTAAAAATAAATCTAAAAAAATTACACCACCTTATTTTTAAAATTTTAAATGCATGATGAGATGAAGCCTTTAGAGATGTGTGGAAAAAGAGAAAAGAAATTTGACATATTTGTGAAATGTTGATTTTTTTTTTTTCCTCTTCTCTACCAACCATCCACAACAAAACTGTTACTGACACAAGTTCTTCATATATCCTCCATGTGCTTTCATAACACTCTGTGCAAGTTGCATCTCAGTTCTCACTGTCCTAGTTTAGTTTTGATATCCTCCTCTCACACAGCTCAGCAGCCAGGATTAAATAAGCTCTTCTGGTCCTGGACTGGAACTGAAGTTTTCTCTTTCTTTACATATAGGTAGCTTATAGCCTCTCCTGTATTATCCAGTGTAGTTCCACCAAAGGGAACTTTTTCTCTCTTTCAGCAAAAAGATGCACCTCTGTAGTATTGTTCCTTAAAACCTAGTGGAAGATGAGGGAAGAATAAGGGATGATTTTTTTTTTTTTTCTTTTTTTTTTTTTTTCAGTGCCTGCAAATCAGCAAGCAGTGTGGTTGTTTTGACACAGATCTTTGCGATATCATAGCATGTACCAGGCCACAGCTCAGCAGGCTGTGAGGATTTCTGGGTGAAGACTTTCAAGAAATAGTGTAGTAAATAACTAAGAAATTAAATACCTCCATAACATGATTAAAAGTCTCAAGAATTCAACTGAAAAAAAAATGATACTGGATCTCTGATACCTATCAATAAATTAAATAAAATTATGCAAGATATGAATGTGTGTGAACTATAACCATGTTTTTTTCCTTTTCTTGTGTCACCCTCCAGAAAACAATTTAATCAAAAATTAATGTTCTAATCTTTGACTTTTCTTCTGTGAAATACTCAATTTTTTCTTCATTAATCCATTATTTTTAATCTGCAATATTCATTACTCCCAAAAGATTAGACTTAGTTTCAATAATGCAGACATCACATTTAGTGAAAACAACCAGCATTTTTTTACCCTTGAACTCTATCATTCTATGAATCTTCAGGAATGGCTTTTTGCTCTTTAAGTCCTGAACATTTCACAGGATAAAAATGTTGCCATAGGATCTAATCCAACATGTAATTAATGGAAAAGTGTTCCTTGAAAATATTTTTCCTTTTTTATTTTTTAATACTATGAAGTTGAAAGGATAGAAACAGAACACAAGTACAAACTACTATCATTCAATACTATCTTTGAACATATTGCAATGTATAACTTTATCTTAAAATTGTATAAATACAATTTCAATAATCTCAGACAGAATAACCATTCATTTTGACCTAGCAATGTATTTGCAATTAATTTATAATTTTAGGATATTGCTATCTAAATAATTTAATCTTGCATAACAGTAAATATAACATTTCTTCACTTGTGTAAAAAATAAATCAGGGGATAAATTCCTCCTGAAGTGACAAAATTAATTCCTTTACCAGCTGAAAAAAAAAAAAAAAAAAAAAAAAAGGAATTATGTTTAAAAACTAAGTAGAAAGTGGCAAAGATAAAATGAAATACAACCTTACCATTTCACTTCACTACGCTTTTCAAAAATAGGAATTAAGGTAAAACCTGAGCAATACCATATGATATCTGTGATGTCCTTATTACAGTGGAAAGTAGAATACCTGTGTGGCTAATTATGCATTTTTGTTTGTTTGTTTGTTTTGTTTGGTCAGTTGGTTGGTTAGTTGGGTTGGGTTGATTTGGTGTAGTTTGATTTAGTTTGATTGCGAGACCACTTGGCATTTGGCAGTCAGCTGCTAGAAGAGCATTAACTGCATCATAACTTTTATAAAAATAGTAATATTAAAAAAAAAAAAAAAACATAGTATTAATCTTAAAAAAAATACTACAAACAGATAAGTTCATTTTCTTTTGACAACTTTCAAAGCTTATTTTGGTCACTGTGATTATTAACGATTTGCCTTTTTTCTTCATTTTTATATTAAAAAAAACACTTGTGTATCAGAGCATTCCTATAATCTCTTCTTTGTCCCTACTTGCACACTCCTATTTATTACATTATTTAAATATTATGTTAAATAATGGCACTTCAGGTCTAGGATGATTGGGCAATGTTAAAAGGAAGATCACTCATTTTCAGGCTTAAACTGATAAACTCTGTATGGAATGTACTGGTATTTATTCAATCTGTGACATGGACCAGATTTGGCCTAGTCAAATCCAAAGATACATATATGCCAATCACAGATCTTGAAGGCATAAGGTAGTGTACTGGGTCTAGCTGGGATGGTAACTTTCCCTGCAGCAGCCCATACAGTGCTATGCTCTGCACTTGTAGCTAAAACAGCAGTGGTATCACACTGGTGTTGTGTCTGCTGCTGAGCAGTGCTGGCACAGCATCAGGACTTTCTCTAGCCCTCCTAGGGGGTGGGCAAAAAGTGAGAAACATCACCAGGGCAGCTGACCCAAACCAACCAAAGGGATATTCCATACCATATGATGTCACACTCAGCAATAAAAGGTGGGAAAAGGAGGAAGAGGGGTGGGGTGGGCTCTCGTTGCGAAAACGTCTGTCCTCCTCTCCGAACACCGGCTACGTGCATTGAGGCCCTGCTTCAAGGACGTGGTCAAGCATCGCTTATTTGTGGGAAGTAGAGAGTAATTTTTTTTTTCCCCTCTGCATTTCCACATAGCCTTTACTTGTTTTGTTATTCCCTTTCCCCCTTCCTCTTCCCCTTTTCCCTTTCCTCCCTTTAGTTGAATTGTTTAATTAATAATAATATTGTTAATAATAATAATATTGTTAATAATTGTTTAATTAATATAATATTTCCTTGATAATATATTTCTCTCTTTATTAAAATTATCCTTATCTCAACCCGTGAGTTGTTTTTTTTTTCCTTTACTTCTTCCCCTCCTCATCTGAGGAGGGGGAGTGAGAGAGCGGTTGTGGTGTTCAGTTGCCTAATACGGTCAAACCACCACAGGTAGTGTTAAAATTGTTAATATCTCTTCAGGAAAAAGGTATGTTTGCTGACCTGTAGCTTTCTCAAGGAATCTAGTCATTTCTTAGTCCACAAGTGTAGAAGAGATTGTTGAAAGGCAAAAGTCTGACTGCTGATCACTTGTCAACATCCTTTGGGCACATGACAACTCTAGTTCAGCGTTCTGTGTACCTTTCACTGATCTAATAAAAGTCAAGCGTGCACAAAGCCTGCACACATACAGTTTCCAATGGTCTGGGGATAGATGCAGGCTGGGATTCTGGAATAGTTTGAGAGAACCCAGTTTCACTTCTTGGTAAGGCTGATGTGCTTGTCTGTTTTCCAAGGTATTATGCAGAAAATCAGCTGGTAGCTGTAACTTCTATTAGTAGTCACCTTCAAGCTTCAGATGAGTTGGTTAACCTCCGCAAATTTCTGTTCAGTTGGGTTAAAGATTGCCAAAAGGAAATAAAATAAAATAAAATAAAATAAAATAAAATAAAATCATATAAACAAAGACTTACAGGCTGCTGCCGAGCTACACTGAGCAGCAGTTTTACTAATTTTACAATAAGCTTTGGACTACATTTGCATTTGAGGAAATGCATTGTTATTCACAAAACAGCATCTGGAAGGGAGATATGAGTGGAAATGACCTCCAGCTCAGCTTGGAGAAACTGTGGATGAAGAAATCATCTCTCATTTCTACAAAGGCAAGACAGCAAAATGAGTGCAGTCCCCACATGATCTCATTCTCCCTCACATTAAAGCTTTTATCCTGATATTGTAGACTGGAACATTGTGAGGTTGAACACTATTTCAAACATTTGTCCACAAGGCAGTGACTCCTCAGCAGCTTCCAAGACATTGCTGTGGCCCATCAAACCTCTGACCATCAGTATGTGGTGGAATGGCCTGGGGGGTTTCAGTAACAAAGGTTATGGATGGTTCAGGGTCCATAAGAATCCTGTGTCCCACAAAAGCTCCTTTGTGGTTTACCTGCAGGATGAACCCATGCCAGGCATTAGCTATCCTGAAGCACTGCTGTCATCTTTGTTCATCAGGGTGACAAACACTATATGCAGAGGATAAATACTAATAAGGAACATTGGTCTTAGTTCATTAATATACTTAGTATTATAGCCAACAACTAAAACAATGATAATTTGATGGAAATGTTCTGTATATTTTCAAGCACTACTAATCACATTTAACAAGAAATACCAGATGTTTTCAGAGATAAATTATAGCAAACAGATTTCTATTTATTATGCAATCTTTTCCATCCAAGTTTTATAAAGCTTCAGTTGCTTTATTCCAGTTTCCAAGGATACAAGCTCACTTCCTTTCATTTAGTTTTGCAGATCAAATCAGCTTTTCCTCTATACAGTTTAAATAAAGGTGCTCATTTTAAAATTAGTTATGTTTTCTGACAAACCATCTGTCATGATTAATTGTAATAACCCTTTGTAATGTCACAGCTCTTCAATAAATGTACGTGCCTTCAAGTCCGGTGCGTCCAACATAGTATTTAAATTATCTTTTAGTTCTAGAACACATTGAGAGACAAAGTTACAAACTCTCCTCAGGTATCCTACAAAGAAGATTGTTTCTGAAGTCTGTGCATTACTCTGGAAGAAAACAAAAAAAACAAAACAAAAACAAACAAACAACAACAACATCAACAACAACAAAACCAACACAGCAGTTGCATATTAGTTTACTTAAGCATTTTATGACTTTTTATATCACAGTATAACCATAAAACTGCTTAAGCAAGTAAAGGCACCCAAGGGCATGAATATTTTCCGTTTCCGTCTCTAGAATAATACCACAAATGCACAACACATTTTACAAGCCCTGCACCCACAAAAACAAACAAACAAACAAACAAAAATATTTTTTTGCACAACACATTTTGCAAGTCCTTCCCCCACAAGTAAAACAAACAAACAAACAAAACAAAGGAACAAGCAAAATTCTTCTTTTTCCATTGCAGCTGAGCGAAAGCTATAATAATCCAGATGATCAAATTATATAATATTCATTAACATTTAAGACATGGCTACTGCATGAAGTAATTCACTGGTAGACAAGGAATGTCCAGTGAAGTTGGGTATTAATGTGCCAATGGAACAGATAATTAAACATGTTTCACTGTTAAGTGTTGTGATCCTGATGTACAATGTTAGCCAAAACTGATAAAATGACAACACAGTGCCAAACCATGATCAAAGCAATAGGTTTTACTCCTTCGTAGTTTGCAATTTAGCTTGTGATTGTTTTCCAAGAGGTTAAGCTGATCTGGATAAGATTAGAAGCAACAGTAGAAAACAAGAGTCCTCCATGTATTCATTCCCATTGGATAAGTGTTTGCAGAGGTAAATAAGACCCACCATGCAATATTAAACACATTTGGGCTGTGTGACCTGTGCAATGGCAAATCTGCTTCAAGTTTATGCAGAGATTTATGACAGAAAGCTCTGAAATTCTTCTTGAGAAAACTGTCCATTCTCATATTCAAAGAATATTTTCGGGCATAATTAATTTGCATTCCATTTTCACTCTTTATTCATAATTTCTGCCTGGCCAAATTTCATGCAATTTAACTTTAACATATTTTCCCTAAGCCTGTCAGCAGAGTTCAAAAATACCTCCTATTAATATACATATATTAAATAAACACAAAGTTAAACTACCTTTCATTTTCTAATAATACAGAATACTAATAATACAGAATATCTTGGATGCATTTCTGTTGCTAGATTAAAAAAAAAAAATAAAAAAAAATAGGCTCAACAGAATTATGAATTTCACTGATCACACTGTGGGGACTCAAAATCTCATTGTTAAAAGTCAGGTTCCAGACCATGTATAAATACATACACATAAATCCTGTATATATATACATATATACATACATACATATATATATGAACTATAACAACCTCAAAGTCTTGCAAGTTTACATGTATGATTCAAATATGACTACTACCATCTTGTTTGTGAAGATACTATGTAAACTAGACTGGCTTTACCCACTGAACAGCATGTCAACAGTTTCCAAGTGAATTGCTTTTTATTAGCCTAGCATAACATCCCACTGATTTTCTTGTATTTGTTTTGACTCATTTGCTATTTTAGAAAGGAAATTACCTAAATAGTACATGTGTACTGAACAAATATTTCCTGCTTTTAAAAATAAGCATCCTAACTTCACCTACACAGAGACAGAACTCTCCATGTATGATAAAAACTGATGTGTATTGGTATTAAGTGGAAAGGTAACTCATGGAATGAAATGTGATAATTTCCTTAGCATCATAAACAGTCTTGGACCCACAGCTTTACAGGAATGTCACCTTATCTGACACTTTAGTCAGATTTTGTGCAGTACAATACTGAAAATATCTTTAACTTGTACAAACATAAGGTCTTGATTAAGTTTATGAAGTCATTAGCTTAATTTAACTTTCAGCTAGCCCAAGGTGTCTGTCAGCTGAATATTTAAGGATCCAAAACAGACTATAGTTTATTTATGTAAACTCTCAGTGTGACATATGAGTTCCTAGAAGAAGGAAAGTTTAAACATGACTTCAAGTAGGAACAGTATATTACAACGAGGCCAGTCTTCTCTATTTCACTTCTTGGACCTGCTTTCTATCCATCCACCTCTGGTAATCTACCTCCTACTTATGGAAGTGTTAAGGGTTATGTATATAACTTCCTCGATAATTGTCAATCTTGTATTTATGAAATACCATTTGCATAAGCTTCTGGGGAGCTGCGTACTCCCTACTGATCTCCCAAAACACATGTAGGTTCATTTTGCTTATTGTTGCTTTCTATAATCTCCAGACACCAGCACAACCACAGTGGATTTATTCAAAGATCCATCTTGTACTGTACAACATTTCCAACTGGGACAAATGCTAAATGCTTCAAGAAGAGTTGACAAGCATGTTGAGATACTTACTGTGCAACTTTTATCCTCCCAGCTTGCAGTTATATTTTTCTCTGGGCTGTAGGCAGACCTAGACCTCTCTGACCATGATTTGAAATTTTCTCTGGATACCACAACAACACATTTAAGAAATGTTTTCCACCTCTGCTACTCATACATATAAGTGCTTGGAAAATAGTTAAATTTCTCATTCCTTTCTGCAATGAATTCCAACTTCTGTCATTATTTGTCAGTAGTTAACAAGAATAATTGTTCCTTATTCACCTTCTCCATTCTATATATGTAATGTACTGGACTCCACTGGAAGAAAGATGAGATGATGCCATTCAGGGTTTCTATGAAGTTTTCTTTTCTACATTTGATAGCCTGTACTATCCCCTGCACACCTGGTCATGTATTTATTCTGTGCTTTCCTGCTTCAGATTCTCTTGCAATCTTTTCTCAGGTGGTTACATTTCTCATTGTTCTTGCAGCATTTTCCAAATTCTGGACATCATTTGAGCCTGCACATTCATAATTCTTGTGCACTTTGGTTTTGAAATTTTTTGATCTGAACATTTCTGCCTTATAGAATCTACTTTCCAGACTCCTGCACCAGCATTCAATCTGCATTGTGTACCCACATCTTTCTTTCCTTCCAGTACTTTCAGCCTCTTTTAAGTGATTTCTGCAGACTAATGCAGACTGACATAAGCTTTGCATGTGATTAAGTCTGCATCTTCCAAAATGCTTTCTGCAGTTTTGTATCCTTTCAGTTACTATCCTATCTGTGATAATTAAATATGGTAAATTGCCACAGTTGACATGGTTCTTATTAATATAAGGTCAGACAGGAATTCCTCAGAGAACCCTTCAAATTCTGAAGATTTGTATGAAGTCTGACCTTCCAGAGATTTCATTTTTCCTGGGAATACAACATTCCTCAAGTCTCCTAACTTTTAGATTTCAAGCTAAAATTCCAGTTCGTCATTTATGATTGATATTTATCAAAAACCTTAGGTCTAGCAAAATGGAAGGATACATAGTATATAATGGTTTGCTTCTTTTTCCAGTATTACTTGATATTTTTATGGAAACCTAGATAATGGAAAAGATGGGTTTGTAAAATTTACAGACAATTCTAAGAGAGTCAGATAACCAATTTACCAGAAGACAGGATTAGGACTTTAATTTTTCAGACTCTGAAAAACAGGGTGTAATAAGAACAGAAAAATTACAGAGAAACAGAAAAAAAAAAAGTTTTTATACTCATGAAAGAAAACTCAAGAGCAGAAACACAAGCTATAAAACAAGCTGTTAGTTGTTCTTTGTGAAAGAATCTTGATATAAATTTGGAGCTAATGTGAGTCAACAGTGTCATGCTGTTGAAGGAAGGGCACACAATGTAATGAGCTATATAAACAAAAATAAGAAATCTTAAGTAATTCTTCACTCAATTCAGAATTGGCACAACTTTAGCTACAAAAACTTGTCAGTTTTAGACACAACACTTAAGGAAGACCAAAGAGACTGGTCTGAGAGTCAGAAAATCTGATTTACAACAAAAAAGACTGAAATTGTTTGCCTTGTTTTGACTAGAGAACAGAAAACTGAGGGAAGACATCATTATAGTCTCCAAGAAAGTAAAAACTGTTTCACATTACTCTGTAAAAAAGCAAAGAAAAATCTGTTTTCAGGGTTCATGGGCAAAAGCAAGATGACATGGATTTCAGCTACAAAGAGATTCAGGTTAACTGATAGGAAGAATTTCCTAGAAATAAGGAAAGATAAAAAGAATAAAATGTGTGAGGAGATTGTGTTTTTTCAATTACTGGATGTCTTTAAAAACAGACTAGACAAGCATGTATACTGACTCTTCTAAAGGATAAGAGGGATAAATTATAATTTGTATACAACCTCTGGAAATCTTGTCTGACTCTGTTTTTATATAATGCTGGAATAATAGTCAGGATCAAACAGTCACTTTTTTGTGGCTCTCTTTCATCTCATTAAATCCAAGTGTTTACATACATGTTTTAATTCTTGCCAGGATCTTATTTGAACACTTGGCAGCAATACTTGAGAGCATCAACTCAGTAGTCATGTTCTTGTCTGAGAGTCATCCCCTGCCCAGTCAGATCAGGCTTTCCACCCTTTTCCTAGTTATGGTAGCCACTGCTACCAGCCTGACACTGTCTCTTACGTAGCTTAAGGCCAATCTGAACTGAAAATCCAGAATTAAACTTTGAGTATTCATATGGGACAAGAATCACAGTAGTGGTTCCACACAATAAAATAAAAGTGAAGACAGAACTACCTACAGCTCTGGATAAATTACCTGGTGTATTGTGTCCAGTTCTGGGCACCCCAGTACAAGAGGCACATGGAACTCCTAGAGCGAGGCCAGAGGAAGGCTATGAAGATGATTAGAGGGCTGGAGCACCTGTTGTATGGGGACAGGCTGAGAGAACTGGGCCTGTGTAGCCTGGAAAAGAGAATGCTGAGGAGAGACTTCATTAATGTATATAAATATCTGAGGGAAGGGTGTCAAGAGGATGGAGCTGGCCTCTTTTCAGATGAGCCCAGTGACAGGACAAGAGGCAGTGGGTACAAACTGAAGCACAGGAGGTTTCAGCTGAATATGAGGGGCCACTTCTTTACTGTGAGGTTGACAGAGCACTGGAACAGGTTGCCCAGAGAGGTTGTGGGGTCTCTTTCTCTGGAGATATTCAAAACCCACCTGGATGCCGTCCTGTGCTGTATGCTCTAGGCGATCCTGCTTGACAGGGATTTGGACTAGGTGATCTTCAGTGGTCCCTGCCAACCTCGGCCATTCTGGGATTCTGTGATTCCTGTTCAGGATTTAGAAACTCCAAGTGTAGACACATATAAAATGTTACTTGAAAGAGCTGATGAGCTCTTTTTCTAAGATAATGCTGGTAAAGTAATATGAATTGTTGCCCTCCACCCTTAACAACATCCCCTTAATAAGTGCACTTATTTAGAAAGTGGTGGGCCAGGATTTAATCCCCTCCTCAGTCAAAGAAGTGACAAATTCATATTTGGCTTCTTCTAGGAAAGGAGACAACCAATGAGATCTTGAGTCTGGGGGGTCATAAAATGGAAAAAAAATATTTTGTTTTATTCTAGTGTCTACTCAATATAAAAAAGTGTGAATGATTCTGGGAACAGAGATAGAAACCAGACATGAGCTGGAAACAAGAAAGAAGTGAATAGAAATAGTACTGCGGTTACGGACAGGTCCCATGTCTTGACTTTCTTGTCTGAATGCTTGAACTGCCAGACACTGCACAGAAGGTCAGGGGCTGCTCTGCTAGCCCCCCTGCTCTCAGCAAGGAGCAGAGGTAAAGCAGGAAGGCACCCGAGTGCTTATGCTGGGAGAGTCCTAACAACTGCAGCAGCAGGAACACAGCTACAAGGGAATTTTTAGGTCAAAGAGGAAAACAGCTACTGATTTCAGGTGACTTTTGTACTAGGTGGCTGAAGATTAGTTTTCTTTTTTATTTCTATTTCAGCTTGTAGTGCCCAAAGTCTAACTACATGGGACCTAAAACTAAGTCCTCTTGAGAATTTGAACCCACAGACAACAGCACAATCACATTAAATCTTGATTTACAATTTTATTCAGTTTTCTTTGAAAGTCTATTATACAGCAATTCATATATACACTATGTACTATGGGGTTCAGTTTCTGGTGTTATTTGATCTCCTCAAATTAGTTGCAGAACTGAAACAGAAGTTATGCTACTGCCCTGGCATTTGGACTTCCTTGTGCTTGTTGGTCCAAATGTAAATCTGGAATAATGACCCTTTTCTTAACGGAAAATTGCAGGTTTGAGAGATTAACAGTATTGCTTATATGAGGCCAATTAGGGAAGCCAAATAACAAACTAGTAGCAAGGAAGTTGCATTGGTTTAGATGAGTTCACCCATAGAGATGTTTCTACACCAAATGGATTAAGAACAGCAGCTCATGACTCCAGAAGAGTACACCTAAAAGATCACAGTGCATTCATTCATTTTATGCATCATCTTATTTTCTCATGGCTCATTTTGCCTGGTGACTAGAGGTATCATGGAGCCGTTGAAGTGTTTCTCCAGTTAAGCTGGTTTATATCTGTCATGCATACAAAGGGATGTGCCCAATACGTGCCACAAATCTGCTATATGTAAGTAAGGAATAGCTAATTCTGGATATGTAATATGTGAAATGTTTCTTGCTATTGCAGGCACATTTATTCCCTGCATTCTATTGTATTAGTGGAAATTTTAAGAGTTATAGGCTTTCTTTCTCTCACTTTTTATCCCACACCCACAGTTACTCTTTCAAATGTGGAAAGTACTCAAATGTACTGGAAATAGCTCAGTTTCTGGCAAACAATGTAATCCTTTGAGACTGAATTTTCATGCACAGTGTGCATAGTCCAATAAATTTGTTTACTGTCTGTGCAAAGAAGCTTAACAATGAGAGCACTGTTTTATGAAGCACATACCACATGGTAAGTTCATAACCATGGAAGTGTCAGAACCAGGGCAACAAGTTTAGGTTTACTTCAGCCATTACCAATAACACAAATGTACCATGTTTTACATGCAGAGATAAAATGAAGAATCTCAGGGTCTAATTCTTTTGCCTATGCACTACCTACATTTTCCTGCTTCAGTACTGTTTAAGGCAGATTGTGGTCCAATCCTATTAGTTTGCATTCACATATCTTCAACTGATATGCACACCCTCTGCTTAACACTAGTAGCTGGTGCTGTTAAATATATTACTAGAAAATGATAACATAACCCAGGGAAAAGAAATACTAATTAGGTACAACATGCAATGTGTTAAATTTATTAGCATAAATTCATCTCAGACCAAAAATAACGATGAGGGCACCCTTTTATGTAATCTCTAAGCAGTGCAGCTCAACTGCAAATCAAACTTAATTGAGCAGGAAAGTTTCACATCACTCTATTGTGTTAAAATTAGCCAGGTAGAAACAATCTTGTATAAGTTAATACCTTTAGCACTGAGAAATGTAAATGGCTTGACAAAATCCACTCTGTTTACCAGCTAACATATGTAGGAGCCAGAGTTCTTTCCCAAAAAGATAACAAAATTATGCCATCTCAACAACTTATTGTGAACATGGTGTTCAATACAAGAATGTCATTAGTTTAGCATGCTTCAAAGCAACAACATTCATTTTCAATTTGGGAAGTCAAGAACATGGGCAAACTGTTTCTGATTGTTTGTTTATTTGTTGTTTCTTTTTTTTGTGTGTGTGTGTGTGCTATTTCTTTTCTTCCATCCTTTCTATTTTTATTTTTTATTTATTTTTATTTATTTTTATTTTTATTTTTTCAATGATGTATTCACATATAAAATCTTAGTACTAATTTTAAATGCTTTTTTCCAGCATGAGCTGACATACCTGCATAAAGCAGATGCTGTAAGCAATGACTATAAAATCTTCTGGTCAGGTGTACCTGCAGGTGGCTTTTTCTAAAAGAGTGCAGAATTGAGAAAAAAAAAAAAAAAACAAAAAAAAAAAAACAAAAAAAAAAAACATGCAGATGAGAATAATAGGAAAAGATTAAAAGATCATTACTTTGTTACTTTGTCTCACTTCATTCTTTTTGTATTAGGATATTTTATATCCTCTTTTTCTGTCTGATAACTTCTTTCTCAGGGACCTGCAAACATTTGAAAGAACCCTACAATTTATTTCTTTTTAATACAGAAGCAGCTAAAGTAGTTTTGGCCTCCTGAATCAAGTAACACTACAATACCTATTTCTCATGGGAGAGGTAGTGTTACTGACTGCTTGGATGTGACAGTGATATCTGATTTTTCCCAGCTGCTGATCCTTTGTCAGCAGATTCCTTCACATTGGGTAAGCCATTAGCAGTACGGTAGGAGTAAGTAAGAGCATGCTTCTCTGACAGCAGTAGAATAAACCTGCTTTCAAGGATGTCCTTAATGACACGTAACTGATAAATGAAATTCTGATTTATGTAGGGCAGAATGGAAAAAGAGGGAAAAATGCTGAACTTTTTACCTTACAAAATGGTAGGAAAGGGCAGATTCATCTGCTCTATGAAATATAAAGAAAAGTCGTTACCTTTCTGGGCCTCATCCAATCTTAAACTGTGCAGAATGTTGTTCATAAATGTTTGTGCACCAGAGATGACACTATCGTGTCTAATTGTGACCATGAAACATCACATTGGCACTTACTTGTAGCATGTGTAATGTAGCTGCATCTACTACTCAGCTTTCTTTTGCTTTCAGTGCTATTAAGGTACACCCCCATGGGCTGAGAAAGTGCATTATAAGCTCTTTAATGGTTCTCTGTGCTCATTAACAGTGAAATACAGAGGTCTCCCAAGGGTCTTAGGAGTACAGGTCTCTGCAGAAGACCCTCACATCACCTCCATAGCAGCTGGGAGGTCTGGGCAGCCACCAGGGTTGTGAGACCCTTTGAGATGTGATTCCAAGTGATACAGGTAACTAAACTTCAGAAAAGACCAGTCTGTCTTTTTTTCCAATCCAAAGCTCCACCTTAAATCCCCAAATGAAGGTAGATTTTGTTAATCAGTTCCTGAGTCCAGAGGACCAATGAGACAGATAGTCTCCTGTATCTGTAAACATGGAAACAAAAAATTAAATTATTTATCTTTCTCCTGTTTTGAGATCTTAGAATAGCACAGCATCCTTTCCTAATAATATATGGACAACCCTCCTTGCAACAAAAACATCCAGTGGTGGAAACAACTATAAGCTTTTACTCCCTTCCATCTATTATTATAACTCATTAGCTTCCTCTGGGAATAACAAAAAAGGAATATTTTGCTAGGACTGTAAAACAGCTTGCTGCATGTGGGTCAGGGGGTCATCTTGGCCATCAGGAACAGCCCTGGCGGTGGGAAGGAGAGGGAGGGAAGTCAGTGCATAGTGGAACAATATACTGAGTTACTAGCACTAGTTTCTGAGGGCACAGATGTAAAATAATGCATCATTGCACCAAGTCTGTACAAATTATTGGAATAAGGAAGAGCAAAACTAAAATAAACATATAAGAATGGTGCAGAAGAACTGAAAGATGTAAAAGCAGTGAAGAACATTAAAGGGACAGTCTAGGGAAAAGAAGCAAAACAGAGAAGTAAATGAGCTTGGCAGTTTCTGAAATTGAAACTAACTAACTAAATAAATAAATGGAAGCCCTGATGAATTTAGCAGAAGCTATACATTAATGTGAGGGAGAAATAAAGGATACACTGAAAAATGACTTCCAGAGGAAAAGTCTTCTCAAAAAGCAGTCTGCAGGTAGCTGAGTCAAAACAAAACAAACAAACAAACAAAAAATCCCAGAGATGGATGGTGCCATTTAAAAAGTTCTAAATACAGCTATAGAAAGCAGAAAATTTTCAGTTATTTGTCTAATTGAAATAAAAAAAAAATGTGAAAAATGTTTTCTTACTTTAAAATCATATGAAATCCATGTGTTTTTTCCTTTGAACAATGAAAAATAAACAAACAAAATTTTGGCTTAACCTCAGATTCAGGTTTGATTTTTAAACTGATTCAAAAACTATCTAAAAGTATAGATTTGGTATTTTTAAAGAAAAATACTATGAATAAAGTATAGAAACACCATAAGAGATCCAAAAGATGTAAATATGATGTGAGATCAGAAAAGAAATTTACTGTCTTACCCAGAAATTTACTTTTTTTTTACCCAGAAGAGAAGTTATTACTGGAATTTCACCAAAATCTGTAATAATTTTAGGCCTCAGAAAATGACATATTAATGTCAGTAAACAGTTGTCTGAAGCAAGAATGAAACATGTATTTACCAAATCCAAACCAAATCCAAAATCTGACTGTTTAAGAAATGAACTCTGACACACATTATATTATCCATGAAGAAAAAGTTAGACAGGGGTTTATAATCAAAGTTATTTGCACTGAAAACAAAAATACCAAGAAAAAAAAAAAAAAGGTCCCCTTTTTTTTTTTTTTTTTTAGAAGTGGCCACTGTGTCTTGCTGTCACTGACATTCCCCTCCCAGTGGGCCAATAAATTAACAGCATCTTTCTTCTGTGGAAGGCATAAAAGAAGAGCCATAATTGTTGCTCAAGGCAGCATCCCCAAAGAACAATGTGGTACTGCATAGCTTGAAACTTGGCACCAGCATGTCAGTTATGTGTGGCTGCTTATCTTTTATGATTTAGTAATTGGAGAAGACTCTCAGGGCAGCAGCATTTCTAGTAAGCAATGTGTCTGAGAGTGATGGAGAACACATTTACCCATATATGAATGGAGTAACATATTGAACTCTTTCCCACTATCTTTTCCCTCATATATATTCAATTTCCAACATGTAAGCGATCTTTAGCTCATACAGTCACTAAATCCTGATGAATGCTCTCAAGAATTCAATGCCAAATTTCCTTTTGAAATTTTTTTTGGATCCTTTGAAAATCCAGGCCGCCATTTCTGATAAATGGTACTATCCTTGTGAAGAGCAGGCTTTACTCTGTAATAAATCACATATGCTTCTGATACCCCTTTTAAGATTTATGTCTTGGTCAATATCTTATGCCAGCCTGCAATTGTCCTGGAGTATTACACTCAGCAACAACTTAATAGTTCTTAGTCTTATATTATTATCTTACACTGAAGTTCTGACTTTTCAGAAAATAAAGTGCAAGAACAACATCTGATCTCTCCCTCTCCTAACTAACCCACTCTACCTAAAACCAATCTGTTTTCATTATATTTGGCCACTGAATTTTGCATGCGAGAGTCCTGGTTATGCACATGAGGACACTGCATTACAAAGACCAGCAGTGGCTTAACAAAGCCTGAGTGGCTAGAGCTTCAGTTTTCAGTCTGAGTTTAATTTTTTCAGTAGCTTCATGATTAAAATTGTTTTCAAATGAGGATGAAATGATGAAAATTAAACTAAACCAAACATCATCTCTGACTGTGTCACACTGTGAAAAGAGCAGGCCCCAGTTTGAAACAGATATGTACTGCATGTGTGAATCTTAGCGGAACCACAATTATTAGTGTTCAGTAAGCTCTTCTTTGTGTCCAGGCTGCTCCAGAAAAGCAATGGTAGCTGCATTCGATTCTGCAAAGCAGGAGAGATAGTTCAGCTGGTTAAAGACAGAGATTAAAACAAACAAACAAACAAATAATAATAATAATAAGAAAAAGAAAAAAAAGAAAAAAAAAGCTAATATATATATTAGCTTTATATATATATATATTTGACACAAAAAGGAAAGAAGTAAAAAGGTACATGATTCAACCTCATTTTAATAGAAGTCTCATTATGCCCCCAATAAATGCCACTCAATAATCTAGAAATATAAATCAGTTTAGACTGGTATTTTAAATCGTGCCAGTGTGGCTAAGAATTTGCCCTAACTATAAATATTTTGTGGAGGAAAACCACAGTATTCCAAACAGAATATCAATAATGGAAACAAGAAAAAGAAAAGGAAGGTTGAGATCTGAATTCTAGTATCTGATACTAGAAATTCTTTTATTTTCTCACATGAAACCATAAACGAATGCAAAAATTACCATTACTCTTACCGACTAGGTTGTTTGAATCAATACAAAGAGTTTTGCTAAGTTTACTGAAACCATATTATCAATACACTTATGAATCAAACATTTGCCCAAGTACCAACTAGCTGTATTTATATATCTTATAACACTAAATGGTCTACTGGTTAGAACAAATCCTTTCCACCCAGGATTATAGGTTTTCCTTGTTTCTAACATGAACAAAAGGCTCAATTTTATAGGATGCTCTGTATTTTCAATTACTATTCAACTGGGATTGATGTGTGGATAATGAAAAGTGGTGTAGGTGGAAAATTATGTATATGCAACCCCTGACAAAGAAAGAAGAACTTTTCTAAATGTTATTTTTAACTGAATTCCTACAGAAATTATATGTATTATACATAGTTAGCTGAGTGACTAAACAGAATATTTTCCTTGAAAATCCTAAAGATCTAAAGTGAAGATCTAGCTCCAATTAAAGTAATTGCAAAGCATCACAACTTCAATTATAGCCTTGGCATAAAGGAATTGTTGTTAAAATTGTATGGTGTCCCAGAAGGCAGCTATTTGAAAACACTAAGCAGACTACTTTGCTGCTGTCATAGTTTTTAAAGGTAATGTTGAACACAGTTCACTTTATCCAGGCATAACTCATAGAGAATGCACCTTTGCTGAAATGAGGTCCACAGTAAGTGTTTTCCAGCCTTCATTCGGTTGCTGTAGAACAATAAAATCATTAAGGATGGAAAAGACCTCCAAGATCATTTGGTCCATGAACTGTGTTATAGAAGATTAATGAGATAGAAATGAAAAGCTAATTGCAAGCAAATATTTTCATTGCAAACTTTGCAAATAAATTTCATAAGAAAGATGAAGTCAGTTATGTACAAGTGGAATGAGTTTCAAGTTTTTCCCCTGGAAATAACTCTTCTTTTTCTGAGGTGTATAGTGTCCTCTAGTGGCTCCTGTCTTCAGACAAAAATATAACAGCAGCCATATTTTGAAAAAATATTTGTTGTGTTGGTTTATTTCTAACACATTGTGTTAGGCTAAGTGACATATTTATTAGCTCTTTTATGTAAGTAACAGCACTTAAGTGCCAGACACCATTAATATTCTGGACGAAAAGCTGCCAATATAAGATAATGATTAAATATATAGAGATTTAGCTATGTAAGATACATATAAATCAGAGATAGGCTTATGTCCAACCTCTTAATTTAACAATTCTTATAAAAAGATAAGAAGATTGGGTTCAGATCCAAAGTTTTTAGTTCCAAAACATCTGCACTCCAAATGGCTATGTGACATTAATTCATTTTAGCTCATTGCAACATAGAAAATAAGAGTTGAATAGAAAAAAAATTGCTGGTGCTGTGCTCCCAAGTCCAAAGTTTAAAAACACAAATTTTCCTGAGGTCTCATCCAATCCTAGAGGTGCATAAGACTTGTGGGAGTTGTAAGATCTCTAATACAGTTCTTTAGGATTGGTGGGCAGGCCTACAGTCACCTGAGTCCTGTGGTGCTGAGCAGTACAAGAGTATTATTGATTGTGTCATGGTAAATATACTAGGTGTTCTTTTACCTTGCTTACCTGAAGGAAAATAAGTGCACTGAGTGCATTTTCCAAAATGGACTTTATGTAAAATGCAGTGGGAACTTTACTTTTAGTTTCCTCCTTTTACCTCTTACTGCAATTGAACTCAAGGTGACCTTTTTGTAATTGCAAGTCAAAGATGCAAGAAGAAAAACATGGATCGCCTTCCCCCTTTGCCTGGAAGTATTCAGAATAATATCACTCAGCTTCCACAAGTGACCAAAAACCCAGACTATCTTCTGTTGTGATGTGGAAGATTTCCTTGTCTTTTCTGACAGATCTGTAACTGAAATTCACCCTGGATGCTATAACTGGTGTCAGAAAGGCAGTCTGTAGTCTGTCAGAATGTAACACTGCCTGTCATAGCTCCTATGGTCCATTGTGGACTTAGGACACAATGACATTCTTGTATTTGTAAAACACTGTAACATAAATAGGTCAAAGTGTACAAATTACAACACTTACTAACATTTTTAGTGTTGATGGTATATAACAGTTCACCTCAAACTGGGAGGAAACCTTAGAGTGCTAAAGTGACCTTTACCTTGGCCAATTTAAAACAGCTTCAGAACAGTCATTTATAGTAGAGCCAGTCATTCTGGGAACCCACAGTCATCAACAGTGGGAGACAGGTGCTCCTAGGGAAGAGTTCATCTGACCAGCTAGAGACATCTTCCGAGGGATAAGCTGAAATGTACATCAGTGCAAGTGTTCAGTTAATTTAACTGTTATTCAGCAATTTTCATTTTTCATGAATCAAACAGGATATGAGGCCTATACGAACAGACTACAAAGACAGTTAGACTATGGACATATTAATAAATTGCCACAAACCTCTTAATTTTGGTGTAGTTGACACCTTGGCAGGCTTAAAAGTAAGTATTGATATTTTATTGATGCATTACTGTGAAATGTTACTTTGGCTAATGAAAAACAAGTAATTCATCTGAAATAAAGGCAGTTTTCTTTCTCTGGTTGTAGAATATTATTATTATTATTATTTTCTTTTTAATAACACTGAATCATGTAAATCTTTCCCTAACCTCCTCTGGCAGTGTAAAGTGGATTTTACACTGTCCTTTGTGAATGAGCACTTCTGAACTTGTTACAGTACATCAGCTCAGATGGAGGTTTCTGTCTCAAAGGTAAAGGTAACAGTAACCATCATTCTCATCCTATAGCTATTTCAGTGCCCAGCACTATAAATTGATGAAAAATTAAGTATACATTCTCTCTTACAGTCATCTCTCTTACAAGCCACCTTCATTTCCTTTCATCTGCTAATGCTAAATATTTAGTGTATCAGCTACCCCCATAGAAAGAACACATACAGGCATATTACATTACAAGGTCTCATTATTTATTTATTTATTTTTAGGATGACAGAAAAATGTTTTTGTTTTATAAGTTCTTGAGAGTTTCCCAAGAAGATAATAAACACATAATTACTCTATGATCATTATAATGCTTGACAGCAGAACAGTGAAACAAATAAGACTGGCCAAACTATGGGAACATTTTGGTCCAAAGTTAACCCTTTTGTTGAAAATTATTATTGCAAATAACAATTTGAAAGTATTGTGCTGCTTCCTAGGCTTTAAAAGAGATTCATTATTGTTTCCTGTAATTTGAAGAAAACCAATCAGTGCTCTGAAAATGCTGCAATATGTCCTGAACAGACAGTTGCAGTGTTTTACAATTAACTAAGCATTCTCTATGTTAGAAAAATTCTGTGATTTGTCTAAAATACTGACACTTGTGCAACTGACGAAGTCTAAAAGGGGTTTGTGATGTCAGAACTATTTTCTTACTGAAAATTTAGCTAGTAAAACCATATTTGATAGTTCCAATAACAATTAACACAAGTTCAAAGTGTCAGTATGGAAATTACTAAAATTTAATTTCACAATAGAGTTATTTCAATAATATTTAATATATTACAAATAACTGTGCAGCAACAAACAAGTAAATGAGGTGATTCCACTGGGAAATTCTCATTTGTGGAGAGGCTGATGGAATGTTATTATCAGTGCAAACCTTTTTACCCTTTTTATTTTTTTATTTTTTTTTCCTGAAGTCTGATCTACTAGGATTGTGCTATTCCAAATATTTCTGAAAGATGGTGTTATCAGGAGAAAGCTTATAATGGCAAGGGTGTATCAAGTTCTAGAACACAGAATTTCAGAATAATCTCAGAAAGCTGCAAGGTGGCCCTCAGTAATTTCTCCTTCCATGTTTCATATAATTGTGAACTACAGACTACCCAGATCTGGATTTTACCCTAAACCTTGTTTTTCTTTTATACATGGACAAGCTGACCTCCCTGGTTCCCTTCCCTTCCCTTCCCTTCCCTTCCCTTCCCTTCCCTTCCCTTCCCTTCCCTTCCCTTCCCTTCCCTTCCCTTCCCTTCCCTTCCCTTCCCTG